>CM042146.1:36739318-36769318 GCA_023376005.1 Doryteuthis pealeii | reverse complement strand
TGAAGTTCTTTCTTGAATGTCCTTATATTGGTAAAACGGAACGACACCGTTTCCAAAAACTCCCGTCCCCAATCTTTAATCGTTGTTCTAATAGTGTGTATTGTGTTATTATTATTCTAACGTTTTCCTAGTGTCTTGGGTATAACACTAAACTGCGCCCGGTGACGAGGCTCCCGTTCAATGGGAAGGTGTAATCATTCCATCGTGTCCATTACTTCCAGGTCCACTCTGAACCTGAGTAGTAGTACCTGTTAAAGTCCTATCTATGGTTTAAATAGATCTGAGATAATGTTTTAAATGACTTTGAGCAACATTTGCTTTTAAAACACTGATTTTACAACTAAGAAGTGAGTCCTTATATGTTTAAAATGATTGTGAGTCCCATCTATTCATCAAATAGATATGTTTGAGATAATTTTAAAAATTATTTTGAACTACATTTGCATTTAAAACACTGACATTGTAATTAAGTGCGAATATAAATGTTTATGCAGTATATAACTGGATATTATGATTGTTAAAGTGACTTTAGCATAAAATAACACAATAGGAGTTGACATGTTGTAAAACTAACCAACCGTTTTTATGTATATTCAATCATCAGGTACCATGATGCATCACTGCATATCGTTTCAGATTATTGTTCTAAACTCTAGCCCATTTCTCCTTGGAGATTTAGACACATTTTCTTCTATTTTAAAGAGTCTTTGTAGAGCACACGTTAGATAATTACAAAATTGCTTTGAGCGATTTTTATAAAGTCACAACTATTTTCAAATTATCTTTTTTCTAGATTTATGCGGTTTCTTTTATTGGCGGCAACCATTTTCCTTTTGCACATCGAAAGTTGGGAAATGTACCTGTCAATTGTTCAAGTAGTTTCTGTGCATCAGCTGTGTTGTAAATCTTTATTACATTATAAGAAGTATTTTTCAAACATCCAACTTCAGAAGATAAAGTGCTATACAAGTATAAAGTGTGCGCAAAAATTTACAGTTATTTTCATTCTTTTTTCTTTTCTTTAAATACGGAAATTGTTCATTTTCTCTGAATTTAGTGACTATTTTTAAAAAAGAGAACACTCACTAAGAACTTTTGCACACTCCTAATTCTTAAACCCATGTTCCAACTTTTATGTTATTAAGACGCACTCTTTTCAAGAAATGTCCCTGAAATCATCCTACATCTTATAAAGATCAAGGGTCAGATTTGGGTTACTGGCTAAGGATTTCTAGTTGCTGCAGTGCCTCTTAAGTAAAACCAATAAAATATCTCCACAAATGTTACCTGGCGTTTGAATACATATGAAACTTAAAATGGACCTGATTGTCCGAAGCGGATAACGAATCTCAGTGCAAACAATCACCAAGCATTTCGTAGTTAAAACCCGTTTATCTATTTGTTTAAATGCCAGCACGAATTGATAACATTTATAAGACCATGCGTCTTATTTTCCCACGTTTGTGACAAAGTTTTTTACAATCGCACTTATTTCTAATAGAAAACTATTTTTTCTTTATTATCGACAAATATAGAGTAAAAGTTAATTTCAAATGTGCCTCAGACAAAATAAGTATGTGTCCTGTGTATGACACTAAACCGCATCTGGTGGTTTGAGGCTTCCATTATTATTATATTATTATTATATTAGTAGTGTAGTAGTAGTAGTAGTAGTTAGTAAGTAGTAGATATTTAAAAACCCAACTTCATCCAGACACTGGAATTCCATTGACTCTCTCTCTCTCTCTCTCTCTCTCTCTCTCTTGCTCCTCTCTCTCTCCTTTCTCTCTCTCTCCTCCTCTCTCTCTCTCTCTCTCTTTCTCTCTCTCTCTCTCTCTCTCTCTCTCTAAGTTTACTGGTCGAGCATGACTGGTGTGCCCATGTGTAGAAGTCCATTGAGATTCTCGCTAATTATTTCGGTCTATAATTCCGTAGCCAGCATCCAGCTAGTCTTACTTCAAATATTATGAGATGGGAGGTAAGTGACGTACAGCCGCTGTTTTGTGAGTTGACTGTTTCCACAATTTGTTCAAAACAGCACGTAGCATCATGTATAGTTTCTATACTAGCTTTTTTTTCAAGCGTTTTGTTTAAATTCCATGTAGTGTAATATTACAATGTTACGGACCACAACTACAACTTGCAAGAATTTCCGTTTAAAATTAGACGTGACTTTTGCGCTATTAAATAATTCAACAAGCTGTTTAAATGCTAACCAATCAATATATATTAATAATGATTTATAAAATATTACTAAAGAGAAATATATTACTGTATTAAAAACGAAACATCATTTGAAAATGGGCTTTTGATTTTACATATAATATCAAGGTCATAAAACAATTTATCAGTTTTCAAGCAGGGAATCCACGCTAGAAAATAAGTAAATGAATATTTCTATTAAACTGTTAGATATTTGACAAAGTAAAAGAGATTCAACAGCCCTGCTGATTTATCCACATTGTGAGAGATATAGATAGCTTAGAGAAAGTATATTAAATATATTATATATATATATATATAATATATATATAATCGGGAGAAACCCAAAAACTAAAAAATTCACTATTGTTTTTTGGGTAATATATGTTTACTTTCTATCGTTATTAAATTAACTGTTACCCCCCACTCCACACGATATGTATATATAATGTGTGTGTGTGTGTGTGTGTATGTGTGTGTGTGTGTGTGTGTGGTGCACGTGTTTGTTTCTTTGCCACATTACTTTCCAAATATTCCTCATACTTTTCTGTCTCTGTATCACATTCCAAATTTCCGATAAACTATCCATTTTTATTCAAGTATGTTAATATTCATTTTTGAAATATCCAATTCTATTAAGCGATGGAAAATCTAAATATCAAGTCTCCTAGAGATTACGTCTTGTCTGCTTCAACAAATTTTGGCACCGATTCAAGAAGACAGACGGTCTCCCGAGTTGACATTAATGAAGATCGTTGATAATAAGGGAGGTGGGATGAAAGAGAGAAAAGCCAAAAGACCGATCTAATCAAGAAATAATTCTACATTAATAGAGACCCTATAACAACCTATGAGAATAAGCATTATACCATTTTGGCTCTCTGTATGGAATCATAAGAGCTAAAAGAAACAGTTTTTTGTATTATTCGCTTTAAATATTAAAGATCTGATACGCCAGCAGGACTGATTTAGGGAGGTAAGTAGACGATCGGAATCTGTTGGGGTTCCGTTGTAACAGCGACTCTATAACGATACTTATGCTTTTACTTAGGAAGGAGTGGGGGGTCTAATTAAATATTTTCTTATAGTTATTTCTCCGTTACATCGAAGAAGTTGGAGGGATCAAATAAAAGGACGTCAACATGGGACTCCACAAAATTAATAATTCAGTTGTTCGAAAATTGAGATGGCATTGCTATTATTCTCTAATTAACATCAATATATACATATATACCAATCCCCTGCAATAGGTATCATGTGACACAAGGTCAATTTTTGATTTCAGCAGTTTCCAGTCTCTTAGACTGTTATAAAGACTAAAGAGCCCAGTTTGCACCAACAACATGATGAGTGTATTACTCTAAAAAAAATGTGGATGATCTGGTGTTTTTGTTAGGTTAATTAATTAAGATATATTAAAACATTAATGGACACCTCACTTAGTGTAATAGATATCATCGTTAAGAAATGGATGATGGACCTGAGTTCAAATCCTCGATGAAATGTTTGTGTTTCACTTTGTACTAATTCCCTTTTAGGAAAGGCATGAATCCAAGTGTTTTTGTCTCGCTATGGGTAAATAGCAGGGTAGGTGGGCTCTTTAACCTTTTGGTAAGGCAGAAGCAAAAACGGAAAAGTTGGTAATCCAGGATCATTCAATAAATTGGGGATTTTTTATTTTAAAGCAAATAGAATTTTTTTCCATAAATGTAAACATTGTTTGGAATTGAAATGAATTTATTACAGAAAATTATTGAATCTCGCCAAATATGTTTTTGACGCTATTCAAAATGGCGCAAATCAAACAGAGTGCTCCAAGCTTGAACAGAGGTTTGTTATGAAATTATGCGGTGCGATCAGAAGTACAAATCATGTGAGAAGCATGTTTTAGTAAAAAAAAATCTTTAACAAATGAAAAAAAAAGAATGCGTTTTCCTCTACAAGCCTGAATCAAAAAGACAGTCAATAGAGTGGAAACATACTAACTCTAAAATTCACTTTATTTAATGCGAATACCCTGCGTTCCTTTGATTTACCTTATATATATATATATAATATTATATATATATATATATATAATATATAAGTAAGATAATCTAATGAGTCAGACAACCTACATATTAGTTTTGCTAATATATATATATATTCATATAACCGCTAAGGAGAAATGCTAATATGTTAAAAAGTGCTCGATAACCTAAAGTAGAGCCAAAATAATTAAAGATAATCTAATGAGTCAGACGAACCTACTATTAGTTTCCCATAAAGCTCTTCAGGGCTAAAATCTTACTCTTTTTAGTAAGCCTCCGAAATATTTAAAAATCACAGAAATGTTTATTGTTTACATTATTTTAAAACTTTACATTATTTAAACTTTAGCATGTATCTATTTTTAGAATAATCACCATTTGGTCTATGCATTTATAGGCGCTGTGGTAGTATTTTTGTATGACCATGTCAGACCAGCCACCCGCCATATCTTTGAGGAAGCGTTGGAATGTCGTCGCCGTTGAAAACTCCCTGCCACAACTTTGTGAACGTTTTTTGACATCCATGCCACGACTTCATCATACACTTCCGTTAATCGACGATGAATTAAAATCGGTTTTAATGCCTTTTGCGTTCTAAAACCTATACTGCGCGAACTTCCACTTGGCGGTAGCGTCAACCCGGAGCTCCATCATAAACGACTGTCAAGTTAAGACTTATGACGTAGCAGCGAGTGCAATAATATAATATATATCTTATATATACATAAAATTGTTTTTTCTTTTGCCAATACTGTACCAATAGATTATTTTTTGTTGGTAGAATATCTTGTCCTTTCTTTTTTTCAAAAAAATTTTTCTTCCTGGTTGATGTTTGGTTTAGTATATTTTACAATCAAACTTTCTGCTTGGATTCTTTTTTTTCTCTCCGCAAGGATCTACCAACACGCTTGGTATATTAATATATATATATATATATATATATATATATATATATATATATATATACTATATATAATGAGGATTTTAATAATATACAAATCATAACTGTCATCTATTGCTCTTATTTCAATAAGATATCTATTTTTGACTGAGACTGTATGTTCCAAGTTACTTAAAAATAACTACACACATCTCAGTTTGGTTACCTACCATAAGAAGACCACTCTATAGAACTTTATTTTCACAGATATTTCGATTGTTGAAGAACATCTGATCGTCCCCGATGAAGGGGGGGGGTGGGGGGGGGGGGGGGAAGACTGTAACAGCAACTTGAGTAAAACATTAGTGCATGTTTTGAATCTGAAAAAAAAAATCAATTAAGACCCACGTGAATGAACTTGAAGAGGCATGAACATTAAAAAAATGCTCAATGTGGAAATACGAAAAAATTCTGACTTATAAATTGCCCAAATCAATTTATTTTAACATTTAATGAAAAATGAGATAATATATCAATTTGTATAATGTGTTCTTTATAAGCAAACATTATCAGAGACTATTCTGGTAAAAGCAACGGTATTTTACACTGGTTATAATTACAGTGTGCAATCCCAGGGTAAAATCCTTTCCAAATATTGATTTTTCAAAGCAGGTAGTCTCCTCTCTCTCTCTCCTCTCTCTCTTCTCTCTCCTCCTCTCTCTCTCTCTCTCTCTCTTTCTTCTCTCTCTCTCTCTCTCTCTACTTATAGTGAAACACTCTTACCTTACCCAATTGTGCATATATCATTGGACTTATTCTGTTATAGTTGCTGCATTCACTTATTATGGTTTCGTCTCATTTCTACACATCCTACACCTGTATTTGTTGCGTTCTTATCTATTTTCGCATTGATATGTCGATTATTTTATGCTGCTATTATTAAGAGTTTAAAGAGTATTATTATAATATTTATTATTATTATTATTGGTTTTCCACACCCACCTAAGCTGTGATTCCCTGGAGGCTAGTGCAGCAAGTCTACTCCAAGTCTCTCCAGGACTCTTCTAAGCAATCTAGCTGATCTTAACCAGTGATGTCGTTTGTATTGCGTTTCGATTCTTATTTGGATTTCCTATTTGGATTTGGATTTCAATTCTTCCAGATTTCTTTTCTCTGAAAATCCGCGATAACCTTCCAAGTGCCCCAATATAATTAGCCACGGACCTTTACTTCATGTTTCACAGATTGTTTGTTTTTTCAGCTCTCTTGTCAGGTCTAAGTATTTGTTTATCTTTTCATTTCTTTTATTTTCATTTAGGTGATCGGGCCGGACGGCAAAATCCACGAGATGACAAGTTCTCTTTTTATAATCAACACAAGTCTGGTGTCCTGATCGGCGATTAGGTGATCTGTCTTGTATCTCAGAGAACTTTGTGCATCTCATTCTCTAGGACAGATTCATATTTGTGCTATACCATTTAGTTATTATTTAGTTTTTTCACACCACGTAAGCTGATTGTCTTCACAGGAGTTTGAGTGACAACAAGGTCCTTCAGGTCTCCCAGGACCTTTGTATTCTAGCCGCATTTCAGCTATGCAGTTGTCGGGCGGTCTCGATTCTTGATCTGACTTCCAGATCCTCCAGTCCTTTTCCAAGCTTTTGGGGACCGTTCCCAAGTGCACCAACTACAATTGGGCATCACTTTTCACTCTTTTCCAATTTTATGTCCACACCTTTTTCAATTATCTGGCAAGTCCAGGTATATGTCTTCTTTTTGTTTTCCTTTCATTCTTCACCCATGCGATCTGCTGAAACTGCAGAGCCTACCAAGGTAACAAGTTCTCTCTTTTTTTCCTTTTTTTTTTTTTTGATAATCAGTACGAGGTCTGGTCTTCTGGCTGGGAAGTGATCCACTGGGAATTATGCAAAAAAAAAAATTTTGGCCATACAAAAAATTGTATATGCATAAATCAGAAACTGTTCTTGAGAATGAAATGCATAAAATTATCTGGGACTTGAAATAAAGACGAATCACCTTATCCCAGCCAGAAGACCAGACCTCGTACTGATTATCAAAAAAAAAAAAAAAGGAAAAAAGAGAGAACTTGTTACCTGGTAGGCTCTGCAGTTTCAGCAGATCGCAGGGTGAAGATGAAGGAAAACAAAAAGATAGACATATACCTGGACCTTGCCAGATAATTGAAAAAGCTGTGGAATATGAGAGTGAAAGTGATGCCAATTGTAGTTGGTGCACTTGGAACGGTCCCCAAAAGCTTGGAAAAGGACTGGAGGATCTGGAAGTCAGATCAAGAATCGAGACCGCCCAGACAACTGCATAGCTGAAATCGGCTAGAATACGAAAAGAGTCCTGGAACCTGAAGAGACTTGTTGTCACTCAAACTCCTGTGAAAGACAATCAGCTTACGCTGGTGTGAAAAACTAAATAATAACTAAATGGTATATGCACAAATATGAATCTGTCCTAGAGAATGAGATGCACAAAGTTCTCTGAGATACAGACAGATCACCTAATCCCGATCAGGACACCAGACCTTGTGTTGATTATCAAAAAGAGAACTTGTCATCTCGTGGATTTTTCCGTCCCGGCCGATCACCTAATGAAAATAAAGAAAGTGAAAAGATAAACAAATACTTAGACCTGACCAGAGAGCTGAAAAAACAAACAATCTGTGAAACATGAAGGTAAAGGTCGTGCTAATATAATTGGGGCACTTGGAACGGTTATCCGGATTTTAGAAAAAGAATCTGGAAGAATTGGAAATCCAAATCCAAATAGGAAATCCAAATAAGAATCGAAACCATACAAACGACATCACTGTTAAGATCAGCTAGATTGCTTAGAAGAGTCCTGGAGACTTGAGTAGACTTGCTGTCACTAGCCTCCAGTGGATCACCAGCTTAGGTGGGTGTGAAAAACCAATAATAATAATAATAATAATTTAATAATACTCTTAATCTCTTATAATAGCAGCATAAAATAATGACATATCAATGCGAAAATAGATAAGACGCAACAAATACCAGGTGTAGGATGTGTAGAAATAGAGACGAAACATAATAAGTGAATGCAGCAACTATAACAGAATAAGTCCATGATTATGCACAATTGGGTAGGTAGAGTGCATTTCACTAATAAGTAGAGAGAGAGAGAGGAGAGAGAGAGAGAGAGAGAAGAAGAGAGAGAGGAGAAGAGAGAGAGAGAGAGAGAGAGAAGAGAGACTACCTGCTTTGAAAATCAATATTTGAAAAGGATTTTACCTGGGATTGAACACTGATAATTATAACCAGTGTAAAATACCGTTGCTTTTACAGAATAAGTCTCTGATAATGTTTGCTTATAAGAACACATTATACAAATTGATATATTATCATCATTTTTTCATTAAATGTATAAAAATAAATTGATTTGGGCAAATTATAAGTCAGAATTTTTTTCGTATTCCACATTGAAGCATTTTTTTATGTTCATGCCTCTTCCAAGTTCATTCAACGTGTGGTCTTAATTGATTTTTTTTCAGATTCAAAACATGCACTGAATGTTTTACTCAAGTGCTGTTACAGTCTTCTTCACGGGGACGATCAGATGTTCTTCAACAATTCGAAATATTTCTGTGAAAATAAAGTTCTATAGAGTGGCTCTTGATGGTACGGTAACCAAACTGAAGATGTGTGTAGTTATTTTAAGTACTGGGACATACATCTCAGTCAAAATAGATATCTTATTGAAATAAAGAGCAATAGATGACAGTTATCGATTTGTATATTATTAAAATCCTCATTATATATATATATATATATATATATATATTAAATATATATATATATATATATATATAATATACCAAGCGTGTTGGTAGATCCTTGCGGAGAGAAAAAAAACCAGCAGAAAGTTTGATTGATAAAATATACTACCAAACATCAACCAGGAAGAAAAAAATTTTTTTGAAAAAAAAAAGGACCAAGATATTCGTACCAAACAAAAATAATCTATTGGTACAGTATTTGGCCAAAAGAAAAAAAACAATTTTATATGTATATATAAGATATATATATATTCATTGCACCTCGCTGCTACGCTCAAGTCTTAACTTGACAGTCGTTTATGATGGAGCTCCGGGTTGACGCTACCGCCAAGTGGGAAGTTCGCGCAGTATTAGGTTTTAGAACGCAAAAGGCATTAAACCGATTTAAATTCATCGTCGATTAACGGAAGTGTATGATGAGTCGTGCATGGATGTCAAAAACGTTCACAAGTTGTGCAGGGAGTTTTCAACGGCGACGACATTCAACGCTTCCTCAAAGATATGCGGTGGCTGGTATGACATGGTCATACAAAAACTACCACAGCGCCTATAAAAATGCATAGACCAAAATGGTGATTATTCATAAAAATAGATACATGCTCAAAGTTTAAATAATGTAAAGTTTAAATAATGTAAACAATAAACATTTCTGTGATTTTTAAATATTTCGGAGGCCTTACTAAAAAAGAGTAAGATTTTAGCCCTGAAGACTTTATGCGAAACTAATAGTAGGTTCGTCTGACTCATTAGATTATCTTTATTATTTGGCTCTACTTAGGTATCGAGCACTTTTTACATATTAGCTTTCTCCTAGCGGTTATATGAATATATATATATATTAGCAAAACTAATAGTAGGTTCGTCTGACTCATTAGATTATCTTTATATATATATATATATATATATTATATATTATATATATAATATATAAAGGTAATCCCAAAGGTAACGCAGGGTGATTCCATAAATAAAGTGAATTTTGAGAGTTAGTATGTTTCCACTCTATTGACTGTCTTTTTGATTCAGGCTTGTAGAGGAAAACGCATCTTTTTTTTTCATTTGTAAAGATTTTTTTTACTAAAACATGCTTCTCACATGATTTGTACTTCTGATCCACCGCATATTTCATAACAAACCTCTGTTCAAGCTTGGAGCACTCTGTTTGATTTGCGCCATTTTGAATAGCGTCAAAACATATTTGGCGAGATTCAATAAATTTTTGTAATAAATCATTTCAATTCCAAACAATGTTACATTTATGGAAAAAATTCTATTTTGCTTTAAAAAAAATCCCCAATTTATTGAATGATCCTGGATTACCAAACTTTTCCGTTTTTCTTCTTGCCTTACCAAGGTTAAAGAGCCCACTCTACCCTGCTATTTACCCATAGCGAGGAAAAAACACTTGGATTCATGCCTTTCCTAAGGGAATTAGTACAAAGTGAAACACAAACAATTTCATCGAGGATTTGAACTCAGGTCATCAATCCATTTCTTACGATGATATCTATTACACTAAGTGAGTGTCCATTATGTTTGTATATATTCTTATATAATCTAACCTAACAAAAACACCAGATCATCCACATTTTTTATTAGAGTAATACACTCATCATGTTTGTGCAAACTGGGCTCTTTAGTCTTATAAAACAGTCTAAGAGACTGGAAACTCTGAATCAAAAATTGACCTTGTGTCACATGCTACCTATTGCAGAGGGATTGGGTTATATGTATATATTGATGTTAACTTAGAGAATAAAGCAATGCCCATCTCAATTTTCAACAACTGAATTATAATTTTGTGGAGTCCATGTTGAACGTCCTTTTTATTTGATCCTCCAACTTCTCGATGTAACGGAGATAACTATAAGATATTAATTAGACCCCACCTCTTCCTAAGTAGAAGCATAAGTATCGTTATAGATCGCTGTTACAACGGAACCCAACAGATTCACAGATCGTCTACTACCTCCCTAAAATCAGTCTGCTGGCTGTCAGATCTTTATATTTAAAGCGAGATAAATACAAAAACTGTTTCTTTTAGCCTCTTTATGATTCCATACAGAGAGCCAAAAAATGGTAATGCTTATTCTCATAGGTTGTTATAGTCTCTATTAATGTAGAATTATTTCTTGATAGCATCGAGTCTTTTGCTTTCTCTCTTTCATCCCCCTCCCTTATTATCACGATCTCATTAATGTCAACTCGGGAGACGTCTGTCTTCTTGATCGGTGCCAAAATTTGTTGAACAGACAAGACGTAATCTCTTAGGAGACTTGATATTAGATTTTCCATCGCTTAATAGAATTGGATATTTCAAATGAATATTAAACATACTTGAATAAAAATCGATTAGTTTATCGAAATTTGGAATGTTGATACAAGACAAAAAGATAATGAGAATATTTTGAAGTATGTGGGACAAAGAAACAAACACGTGCACACACACACACACACACACACACACTACACACACCACACACACACACATGTATATATACATATCGTGTTGGAGTGGGGGTAACAGTTAATTTAATAACGATAGAAAGTAAACATATATTACCCAAAAAACAATAGTGAATTTTTAAAGTTTTTGGGTTTCTCCCGATTATATTATATAATATATATATATATATATATATATATATATATATATATACTTTTCTCTAATGCTATCTATATTCTCTCACATGTGGATAAATAGCAGGGCTGTTCGAATCTCTTTTACTTTGTCAAAATATCTAACAGTTTATAGAAAAATATCATTTACTTATTTTCTAGGCGTGGATTCCTGACTTGAAAATGATAATTTTATGACCTTGATATTATATGTAAAATCAAAGCCCATTTCAAATGATGTTCGTTTTTAATACAGTAATATATTTCTCTTTAGTAATATTTTATAATAAACATTATTAATATAATTATTGGTTTAGCATTTAAACACTTGTTGAATTATTTAATACCAAAGTCAGTCTATTTGAAACGGAAATTCTTGCAAGTTGTAGTTGTGTCAGTAACATTGTAATATTACACTACATGGAATTTAACAAAACGCTTGAAAAAAAAAGCTAGATAGAAACTATACATGAATGCTACGTGCTGTTTTGAACAAATTGTGGAAACAGCAACTCACAAAACAGCGGCTGTACTGTCACTTACCTCCCATCTCATAAATATTTGAAGTAAGACTAGCTGGATGCTGCTACGGATTATAGACGAAATAATTAGCGACGATCTCAAATGGACTTCTACACATGGGCACACCAGTCATGCTCGACCAGTAAACTTAGAGAGAGAGAGAGAGAGAGAGAGAGAGAAGAGAGAGAGAGAGAGAGAGAGAGGAGAGAGAGAGAAGAGAGAGAGAGAGAGAGAGAGAGAGAGAGAGAGAGAGAGTCAATGGAATCCATGGTGTTGGATGAAGATATGGTTTTAAATATCTACTACTACTACTACTACTACTACTACTACTACTACTAATAATAATAATAATAATAATAACTGGAGCCTCACCACCAGATGCGGTTTAGTGTCATACACAGGACACATACTTATTTGTCTGAAGGCACCATTTGAAATTAACTTTTACTCTATATTTGTCGATAATAAAGAAAAAATAGTTTTCTATTAGAATAAGTGCGATTGGTAAAAAACTTTGTCACAAAAACGTGGGAAAATAAGACGCATGGTCTTATAAAAATGATTATCAATTCGTGCTGGCATTTAAAACAATAGATAAACGGGTTTTAACTACAATGCTTGGTGATTGTTTTGCACCTGAGATTCGTATCCCTTCGGACAATCAGGTCATTTTAAGTTTCATATGTATTCAAACCCAGGTAACATTTGTGGAGATATTTATTGTTTAATTTAAGAGCACTGCAGCACTAGAAATCCATTAGCCAGTAACCCAAATCTGACCCTTGATCTTATAAGATGTAGGATGATTTTCAGGGACATTTCTTTGAAAAGAGTGCGTCTTATAAAACATAAAAGTTGGAACATGGGTTTAAGAATTAGGAGTGTGCAAAAGTTCTTAGTGAGTGTTCTCTTTTTTAAAAATAGTCACTAAATTCAGAGAAAATGAACAATTTCCGTATTTAAAGAAAAGAAAAAGAATGAAAATAACTGTAAATTTTTGCGCACACTTTATACTTGTATAGCACTTTATCTTCTGAAGTTGGATGTTTGAAAAATACTTCTTATAATGTAATAAAGATTTACAACACAGCTGATGCACAGAAACTACTTGAACAATTGACAGGTACATTTCCCAACTTTCGATGTGCAAAAGGAAAATGGTTGCCGCCAATAAAAGAAACCGCATAAATCTAGAAAAAAGATAATTTAAAATAGTTGTGACTTTTATAAAAATCGCTCAAAGCAATTTTGTAATTATCTAACGTGTGCTCTACAAAGATTCTTTAAAATAGAAGAAAATGTGTCTAAATCTCCAAGGAGAAATGGGCTAGAGTTTAGAACAATAATCTGAAACGATATGCAGTGATGCATCATGGTACCTGATGATTTAATATACATAAAAACGTTGGTTAGTTTTACAACATGTCAACTCCTATTGTGTTATTTTATGCTAAAGTCACTTTAACAATCATAATATCCAGTTATATACTGCATAAACATTTATATTCGCACTTAATTACAATGTCAGTGTTTTAAATGCAAATGTAGTTCAAAATAATTTTTTAAAATTATCTCAAACATATCTATTTGATGAATAGATGGGACTCACAATCATTTTAAACATATAAGGACTCACTTCTTAGTTGTAAAATCAGTGTTTTAAAAGCAAATGTTGCTCAAAGTCATTTAAAACATTATCTCAGATCTATTTAAACCTAGATAGGACTTTAACAGGTACTACTACTCAGGTTCAGAGTGGACCTGGAAGTAATGGACACGATGGAATGATTACACCTTCCCATTGAACGGGAGCCTCGTCACCGGGCGCAGTTTAGTGTTATACCCAAGACACTAGGAAAACGTTAGAATAATAATAACACAATACACACTATTAGAACAACGATTAAAGATTGGGACGGGAGTTTTTGGAAACGGTGTCGTTCCGTTTTACCAATATAAGGACATTCAAGAAAGAACTTCAATTTGGCTGAAGTAATTATACGATTCATCTAAATGATATGTGCAGGATTGGGGTTTTTGAAAATGGTAATGACACGAAATATATTGTTCAGCTACTTAGAATGAACATTGAATATAACATTAAGATGCTGCAGTAGTTAACCCAATCTTCAGGTCTCAAACTGCTTGTTATGGTAAAGAGTTAAATGAACATCACAAAAGCAAATTTCTTTTACGATATTACTGAATACATGAAACAAACATATTAGAAGAAATAAGGAATCTAATTGCATTGATGTCTCATAGATGAAATGTTGTAATAATAAACAAATATATGCAAATTCGATTACTTTACTCGGATATTTATTCTTTCATTTTAGTCGTTTTTTAAATATGTTAGTAATTAAAAATGGCTGACAATTTGAGTGATCCTAAATTATTTTACATTAGATGACTATGCCTAATTCATTTAATGTTACAGAAAATGTTATTATCACTATTGATTTCCTTGAAAAAGGTGTAACTGTAAATAGTGTTTTCTATTGCCAAATTCTTAGATAAAAAATTACTTTATTTATTGAATGAACTTTATATATAGAAGGATGCGGAAACATTTCTGCGATTGACAACAACCAATTGGGAGTCTCCTTATTGAGAAAGGCTCCGTAAAACAATTGAAAATATTGCAAAACTAAATGTTAACCATTCAACATTTGCATCAAATAGAAAATCTTGAAAAATGGTTGCCGTGTGATCTGAAAAAAAAAATGCCTCTATGAAATGTTCTATGCGATCCATTTTTTATCGCATTTTACGAAAATGAATTGTATGTATCAACCGATGGTGAACTACGCAATAGTTGGATGAAGAGGAAGTACGAAAACGTTTTCCAAACCAAAATAGCATCAAAAGAAGGTCACTGTTTGATGATCAGCAAACAGAATCAAATTAAAACTTCTTGATTCCTGGTCAAATCATCACAGCAAAGAACTATTGTTCGGAAATAGACAAAATGTTCTAAAAATGGCAACACTTACATCCAATAGTTATCAATCTAAAAGAATCAGTTCTTCCTCATGATATTGAAACAAACTGGTAACGAAGCCCTACATCACCCTGCTTACTTCCTATGCCTCTCACGGACCGACTATCACTTTTCAAGCATCATGACAACGTTCTGCAATAGAAAGTCTTTAATCACTATACAACAGCTGAAAATGTCTTTGAAGAATTCATTGGTTCCAGAACTCTTGAATTCTATGCTACCAAAAATGATTTGCAATAATGCGTAAATTCTAATAGCTTTTACATAGATTCATATTTATTTTAAATTCAAGCTAAGATATAATGTTTAAAATTGATGACTAAAACAGCAATTATTTTTAATTGGCCTAATATTTCCATTGAAACTACAACAGATAAGGTGAACAAAATAATATCGTATCAGTAGTAGTTTTCCTATGTAGTTCTTAAGCAAGTGTATTTTGGCAGCATTTTTTCTTTTAAACATGTTTCGTTAAACTGTACTGACGATTCTTGTCGGACGAGTTTTTGTTCGATCCTTTCTAATTTTCTGGCCATCTTTTTTAATGTCAGGGCGGAACTAGTGTAGCAATCCACCAAAGGTTTCTTTACGAACGCTTTCGGCATATCCATCTGCCATCTTCAGGTGTGAAACTGATCGGTGTGTCTCTTTTAAAACAACGAGCAATAACGTAGGACTTGGTAGTGGGAGGTAGTAATAATTAATAGTGGGAGATAGTAGGAATTGGTAGTAGGTTCTAACAATGATAGCAGTAGAGGTTTTTGTGGGAGGAGGGGTCACAAGACACCTGAAACATCCCATCAGTTTCATACCTGAAGATGGCAGTAGGACATGCCGAAAGCGTTCGTAATGAAATCTTTGGTGGATTGCTAAACCATTTCCACCCTGACATTAAAATGATGGCCAGAAAATTAGAAAGGATCGAACAAAAATTCGTCCGACAAGAATCGTCAGTACAGTTTAACGAAACACACCACACACACACACACACCACACACACACACATATATATATATATATATATATATATATATATGTGTGTGTGTGTGTGTGTGTGTGTGTGTGTAATGTGTGTCCCTCGAGTTGCTAGGTTTCTCTCGTGTCTGTGATATTTATTTTGTATCGCTATTTGAACACAGTTTAATGTCAAAATTTTCTGATGGTGATTTCTTAGGCTGGTAGCCTCCTCTTCATCATTGGAATTAGTATAGTCCAGTTCATCCTATTCTTATGCCATACTAAGATAAACCCTGTAATTATCGATACCCAGATAAATAATTAAACATGAAATAGATTTGAACAGACCGAGATAGATTGATAGATATATCAATAGACTAATGTAGATAGATAGGTAGTCTGGCGTAAATATACAGATACAGCAATAGAATGACGTAGATAGATACATCAATGGACTGACATAGTTAGATAGAGCGATATACTGATATTGAATAGATAGATAATGTAGATAGATAGTCTGGCGTAGATAGATGGACTGGCATGAATAGATTGATGGATTACTAGACACATTTAGATAGATACATCAATATACTGACAGATAGATAGACTGGCGTAGATAGATAAGATACTCACGTAGATAGATAAACATATATAAACAAGCCAGAATATATATATATATATATATATAATATATATATATATATATATATATATATATATATATATATATATATACACACATATATATATATATATATATTAGAGAGAGAGAGAGAGAGAGAGGAGGGAAGGGGAGAAGTATGAACAGACTAATAGATACGAATAAATTAAGATATATATATTTATGTGTGTGTATGTGTGTGTATGTATGTATGTATGTATGTATGTGTGTGGTGTGTGTGTGTGTGTGTGTGTGTGCTGTGTTGCGTGAATAGACTAAGATAGATGGATAAATAAATAAAGGGACATATATTACAAACTGAGATAGATAGATAGATAGAAACGAACAAACTAAGGAATATAATAGACAAAGATTGAAATAAACGATATCTATCTTCTTACATCTAAGTATGCGTACATTTACGATCATACATATCAGTCCAGTAGGTCGAAAAAGATGGATAGAAAAATAATGTGTGTGTGTG
This sequence comes from Doryteuthis pealeii, assembly GCA_023376005.1. Taxonomy (NCBI): domain Eukaryota; kingdom Metazoa; phylum Mollusca; class Cephalopoda; order Myopsida; family Loliginidae; genus Doryteuthis; species Doryteuthis pealeii. The sequence goes on along the minus strand of CM042146.1, from coordinate 36,752,134 downwards.
TGTGTGTGTGTGTGAGAGAGAAGAGAGAGAGAGAGAGAGAGAGAGAGAGAGAGAGAGAGAGTGGAGGGGTATGTGTGAAATAGAGAGAGCGTGTGTATGTGTGGGTGGGTGTGCGAGAAGAGAGAGAGAGAGAGAGAGAGAGAGAGAGAGAGAGAGAGTATGTATGTGTGAAATAGAGAGAGCATGTGTATGTGTGTATGTGTGGGTGTGTGCGAGAGAGAGAGAGAGAGAGAGAGAGAGAGAGAGAGAGAGAGAGAAGAGAGAGAGAAACATGCTAGATGATTAGGAAAGGGATATGAAATTAAATACGTCAAATACGTAAATTAAAATGTTTTTCTTTGCCATTTTGTTTTTTTTCTTCTTGCTAATCCATCGAGATATGAAATTCCCTTCGGCGCTCAAGAGAAATTCATATTCTTTTGTCTTCCTTTCCATTTCTCTTTCTTGCTTTCTATATCTTTTTTCCTTCTCTTCTCCCACTCTCTTCTCAAACTCTATTCCTTTTTATCACTCTCTTTCTTTCCATTTTCTCTCTTTTCTCCAATTTGCTTTTCTTTCCACTGTTTTCCCTTTCTCCATTATTTTCTTTGTCTTTCTTTCCTATTTTATGGACAGTTTATCTCTCTCTTTCTATCACCTCTCTCTCAATTTCTCTTATGTTTCTTCTTTTTTTCTCTTTCTTGTCCCATCTCTGTTTCATTCTCTCACTCTATTTAATTTTTCTCTCTGTCTCTCTTTGTCTCTCTTTATTTCTATCTCATTCGTTCATCACCTATCTTCCTTTCTCTTTTTCTCTCTTCCTTTGTCTCTTTTTTATTCATGTTTTTCTTTCCTTATCCCCCCCCACACTCTCTCTCTCTACATTTCCGTTTCCATTTTTTTCTCTTTCTCTTTTACCGTTTCTATTTCTACTTATTTCTTACTCGCTCTTTATTTTTCCATCTTTTTTCTTTTCAATAACTTTCTTCATATCTTCCTTTCTCTCTTATTATTTCTTTCACTTTCTTACATCTCTTACGTTCATTGTCTTTTATATTTCAGTGTTTTCATTATCTATTCATATTTTTCTTTTTTCTATTTCCTTTCTCACTGCTCTTTCTTTCTCTTTCTCTTTTCTTTTTGTATATTTCCTTTCTTTTTTCTTTTTCTTCCTTCATTTTCCTTTCTGTCTTTTTTGCAAACCTCTTCCTTTCTCTCTTTTCTCTTTCTTTCACTATTTTTCAACCTTTCTTTTTCTCTCTCCTATTTCTTTCTTTCTTTGTCTTTTTTTCCACCTCAATCTCTTTCGTTTACATTATTTCCTTCCCCGTCTTTTTCTCACCTTCTTGTCATCTTTACCTTCTCTAGATTCTTCTCTTCTTTTCTTCTTCTTCTTCTTCTTCTCTTCTTCTTCTCTTCTTCTTCTCTTCTTCTTCTTCTTCTTCTTCTTCTTCTTCCGTTGAGATCATCTGCTTTTGTTCTCTTATTTTTAGTCTTTCTTTCTCTCTCTTTTTAAGAATAAATGTTTCTCTTTTTTTAAACCTTTCTTCTTTTTCCCTTCACTCTCACTTTCCCTTTTCTCCTCTCTTTCTTTATCTTCATTCTTTCTCTTTTTCTACAAATAAAACATCAATAATTAAAATTTTATTCAGAAAAAAAAAAAAGAAAAAAAAGAAAAAAAGTAAATTTAAATAAATTTAGGTGTCAAAACAAAGGCCCGAGTTAAATATTTAGGTATGTATCAATGTTTACTGAAGTTATTTGATGCATTTAAAAAAAAAAAAAAAACTAGTCTTTGGCCAAACCATTTTTTTCAATAAATTATTTAATTAAATCATCTAAAAATTGGCCAATATCGATGAGGAACTAATAATAAACACATAGATAAATCTTTGAATCCTTTACATTTTAATATATGACCCTTTTCTCAATACAAAAATCATCTATTTATCCATTGATTTTGTTTATTTTATCTATTAAAAAAAAAAAAAAAAAAAAAAAAAAAAAAAAAAAAAAAAAAAAAGCAGGTTCAGCTCCAACATCCTATACCACCCATTTCCACCCGGCCGGAATCACACTCATTTTTCTAATCTATCCAAATGATAGCCTTTGTTTAAATGTAATATTAAATATATTTAGAAGTCTTAATTAAGAAATAACAGGTAACTTTTAGATGAAAAAGCCATTTTTAGATAAATCTTATAGGAATAGGCCTCTGGACTTGGAAAATCTTAACAGGATGTTAAGAGTTAATTGCTTCCCATAGATCAGCTATTATTATTGTCCACCTTTGGCCCATCCATCAGATCTATCAAATGTTACTCTAGATTGTCTATGAGAATTATTTTTATAAAAGTCAATTTTCAATTCTTGGATCAATTTGATGCTTTAAAATATTTGCTTAAGTGAAATCGAGGCTTAAAAATTTTTTTTTTTTTTACAGATCCCAAAATCACAAAGAATTCTACATCTTTTGTCCTGACTTCCAGGCATTTAACAAATCTGAGCACTGGGCAAAAGTTGTTTCACTATAACTTGCTTTCTTTGAGAAACAATTTATAAAAGCCCTTTCCTTTGAGTTCCTCTACCTAGTTAGATTTTCATTGGCCTTCTTTATCATTCAATGATTTCTGCAAAGCTCTTTGATATCTCCAACGTGGACATTCCCTCACTCAATAACTTTATTGTCTATTTTCAGATTTTTTAAGAGCTTTCCTTTTTTACTCGTGTTTCAACATATAATATGGATAAAAAGAAAAAATAATTAGATTTCAGAGGCTTTAAGCTAATATTAGTTTAATCTTGCAATTCTAACCTCAAATATCTTCAAAAACTAACCCTGAGAAATGGCAAAAATATAGTTAGATATTTACTAAGGTGAAATTGGAAAGTTTTAAATTGACAAAAATATTGAACATTTTGAAGTTATTGAATTTAGCATAATAACTTGAGATTAACTGTAAATGAGGAACAGTTTCAAATATATATACAAAATTTAATCATAAATCTACAGTAAAAAAGAAAAAACTGAACAAGTATATTTTTTTAGTAAAAAAAAAAAAAAAAAAAAAAAAAAATCATTACATGCCTAAAACTATGCTGTGTCTTTTTTTGTATATAACACTTTTCATTAGCATCAGACTACTCAAATTGCTTTTAATGCAAGGTTTGTGAGCATGTGGAGTGCAGCTCTGGATTGAACTTCCCATGAACAGGCTTCACAGTTTTTGTTTTGCATTCCCACCCAAAGACAAGTCATGGCTGAGGAGGAACAGAGACTTGTACTTAAATCCCACTTTCATCCTATTAGGCAGTGTTAGTTAGCTATTATTTAGCTAGCGTTGTCTCTCCCCACACTGGGAAGATTTATTCGACTCCTGGGTTTGGTCAAACCTTACAAGTCACAGATCAGTTTCACAATGGAAGAAGAAAAAAAAATCATTTATTTGATTGACAATTTTTCTTCTGTTTATCTTAGCTATGAGTATGGACTTTGGTTTTGATCCCTCACTATTACAATTATGGATGGCAAAGACTTGATCAGTTTCCTGTCCCATTCTATCTCATGGCCAGACCCTAAATTTGCTGTCTATGTTCTTGTGAGGTGGATAGGAGAGAGAGAGAGAGTTCCCGCCGAGAAAGTATAACCACCACTGCTCTAGATTGAATCCTTGAATATTTGGTTTTTGGATTTCAAAAAACAACTGTGGCGAGAAATCAACACACATATAGCTCAAAGTTGCACAAATATGTCTGCTTGCAACGATGAGATCAGGGGGGAGTGTAGTGAGGTGACATTAGGAGATTAAACTCACATCCTCCTGATCGCGAGTTGTGGCTTGACGCAGACTACCTTCATTGGTGCACATGTAAATTACTACACTGTGCCGATTGACCCAGAGTGGGATTTTAGTATGATTATTTAAGGCTTGCCTTAATACACCAGGAGAGTTGCCGTTCAGTCTTGCTACGAGGGGCACTGACGTATAACAAGAACAAGTGGCGAGTGAGCTTTGGTGAAGGACTATTAGAAAGATTGTTGCAGGCGACAAGGACTTTGGTCAGAGAAGCAAGGAGAATGTCTTTTGGTGGAGATCTGACTTCCAAACTGACGGATTTTCTATTTCATTATTATAAGCTATTTCGGCAACATCACCATGGCGATTTGAAGGGTACGCATAAGCAAGCAATATTATAAAGCCATTTTCCGAGTGAGGGTGAATGTGGTTAGCATGGCTGAAGAGGTGAGATAGTGGCAAAACTTCAGCAGGTGGATGATTGTGGCGAGTTCTGCTACCATTGTTATTTGGTGGGTGACGCATTGGCCCCCTCTAATATGGAAATGGGATGACCAAAAGACATAGAGCAAATCCAGTTAAAAGACGGCATTCACAGATGATTGCGTATCGCAGCATACTGGAAACTGACCATGGTCAGGGGTGGTCTGGCAAATGCGATGGACGTCTACACTAAATCAGGCAGTTAGGATGTGATCTTCTCTCTTTNTGATTTCTGTTGTCTGCGTGTGTGTATGTATTTCTTAGTGTATGTGTGTGTTTTTGTGTTGTCTGAATTTGTATGTGTAAGTTTCTCGGTGTATCTGAGCATGTATGTGTGGTGTGTGCAGGCTATGTGTGCGCGTGTGTTTGTTGGTTGTTTTGTAATATATATAGTGTGCATGCATGCTGCATGCATGCGTGTGTGTGTTGTGTGTGTGTGTGTGTGTGTGTGTGTGTGTGTGTGTTCATCAACGGCTGAAATTTTCCCATTCGATGAAACAATCATCCTTCTCTAATGAATGAAAATCATCATAAACTGTAAATGACCCAACAATGGTCTACTTTTTGTTAAAAGGATCCAATCTCATTTCTGAAATAAAACAAAATGTCACACTCAAAACTGCCTCATTAGATTTTAATTTTCATTAACCTTTGCTAACCAACCACCCCACCCCTCTCCAACGGCTTCAAATTAAAGAATAAAAAGTCCCAATGACCCAAAATAGGACACCGTCAACGACAATAATGACAACCCTGATAATTCTCTGTTTTGAGTGCTTCCAAAATTGAATTCTTAATCAACATTTATGTTCCATAAAATAATCAATTAATTAATAATCAATTAATTCTATTAGAGAAAGAGCAGTTAAAAATTAACATATTTCTTGAAATTGATCATATAGAAAGAAAACGTATCCAGCAAAAACTGTGATATTTTGACAATTTTTTCAACTTATAGAAGTAAGCACTATCTACACTGGTTACACGATAAAATGTCTACTCTAAAAACAACCAACTGCTAATTTCGTTTAAATGTTAATTTTACAACATGAATAAAGAACAAATGAAAAGAATATAAAATTCACAAACTAAAAATTAATTGCCTCGAAAATTTAATGCAAATTATGCATTAGATAGATGAACGAAAGTATATTAATAAACAAAAATAAGACTATGCATTATTAAATTGCACTCGAATAATGCGCTAGTTTTCTTTCTACTAAAAATCGGCGTTATTAATAAGGCATGGATGGCGTAGTTATTATCGTATGAGAAAAATAGACTCGGTGACACGAGTTCTAATCCTGGACAAGTTTGCTTTATTTTACTTTCTTAATAAACGAACATTGTAATATATGAATTATCAGCGATTCGTTTTTTTAATTTCATAAGCATTTTGTCTAAATCATTTTCCTCTTACCCACTCCTTTACTGCTGTCTTCTCTTTCTCTCTGACTTCCTAGTGTTCCGAAAATCAATTTAGCCGGTCATGGACCGGTACTTTTGCTAGTAATATATATATATATATATATATATATATATATATATATATATATATATATAATATATATATATATATATATATATATATATATAATATATATATATTCGATTTTCATTGACACGACATTTGCACCACTCTGATGATAATAATGAAGAGACTGACAGACAGATAGATTGATAGATAGATAGATAGATTTCTTAATGCAAATACGTCTAATGCATATATGAAATCCAGTGTGTGTGTGTGTGTGTGTGTGTGTTGTGTGTACAATTAAGTTTAAAATTTAACACTAAAAGTGTTTTTAATTCCTAAAATCTTTCCAATACTCAATGCATGAAAATGCAGAGCAATATTATAATATATCTAAAAAGTACAACCGTTTATGACGGAAGGTTGTCGGCTTTTACTAATGCGTCTCGAGAGTCGCACAGTATTTGAAAGAGTCATGCCTTACTAACCTTATCACAAGTGACGTTGTTGGTAATTTCAGCTTTGATGTCGACCTGTATAATGTCACATTTGTCAAAGAGATAGGTACTCTCAACAATGTTTTGTTCAGATAATTGCTAATTGAATGCTCCATTATTTCAGCTTTTGTAAGTGATATCTCATATCCCATCAATGGCCAGGCTATTTTAGGGAATTAAGACGAAAATAAACACATAACACATTATAGCATTTATCTTTAGCTACAAGATCACATTTATAAACAGAGTGTAAACCATCTCTCACTTGTTTTATCATTACCTATCAGTGGGTGGGAAAGTTTGTGCCATTGTACATTAATATGGGTAAATAGATGATAACTAGACGAACCGTTAACCTGTTGGGTTCCTGTTTCTAAATCGGTCCATGAGGATATACATGCATCTGTTTAGGAATTTAATGTTTAATTACAACTTAATAGTTATCTTCGTTATGTATAATATTTGGGAGATTAAAAAATAACATCCAGCATAAACGCAAATGCAATAAAATTGAAAATTGCTCTGGAAATGTTGACTTATTCTCTGAGTTGAAACATTTTAACATTGCTTCGCAATAATTTTGTTGGTTTACAGTTACACATACACACAAACATACACACACAAATACATACACACGCACACACATATATATACATATAGACACATATATGTATGATATTTTCAAGTACAAAATAGCATAATAATAAAACGTGATGAATCAGACTTTCATGTTGTCAATCCTTAGGTGAGCTAGTATTCAACATATATATATATATATATATATATATATATATATATATATATATATATATATGCGTGTGTGTGTGTATGTGTGTGTGTGCGTGCGTACGTGCGTGCGTGCGTATATGTCTATATGTGAGTGTGTAATAAATGCATTCTTATGTCCAACAATGTACTTGTAGATATATAACTAAATGAGTACGTTCGATTTCGTACTAAAAGTTTTAAACGTACGGCTTCTGTTTTTTGTTTGTTTGTTTGTTTTTTTTCCTTTTCAAAATATCTGTAACTCTGTGTGTCTGTGTGTCTGTGTGTTTGTCACTGTGTGTGGGCGCACCTGTCTATGTGTGTGAGTGAGAAACAGAGAGAGAGTATTGGATTTATGCAGGCATTAGTCTGTATATATGTTTTTATTTGCGTGTAATCTGACTCAATTATTATGTCTATCTTGTCTATTTCGAATAATGGAAAAATCATCGATTTTCACTATTTTCGTAGAGCGAGAAAAATCGAAAGATGGTTCGGGTGTATTTAATGAATATTTCTGCTCTATTTCCTTGATACTCCGAATCGAAAACCTTCAATTATCTTATGTCTATTTTCTTCAGTTTCTTGTGAAACGTGAGATCATAGATTTGTTGAATCTCTCATTTCTTTTTCTCTATGTTTGTTATTTCAGGATTTTAGCTGCCTTTAACAACAACAACAACAAGCAATTTTTTAATTTAAAAGTTATATCGCCTAAAGATATAAGAAGAGAGAATTAAAAACAAGACTAACTTTAAATCAATCCTTCGAGCTTCGCCCATTAGTTTGGAAACAATGGATTTTTGGTTCTTTATTTTCGCCTTTCTATTTTTCCAGGCTTGTGACCTGATGTTCTTTAAAAGGCAAGTTAAATTGTTTTCACTTACGCAGCATTAAATTTTCTAATGTTTTTGGATTATTTCGTTTGTAACAGTCATATATTTATAGGAAACCAGCTAAAAGATGACAGACAGATAGATAGATAGATAGATAGATAGATAGTAGACTGCTATCTATCTATATATATATATATATATATAGAGAGAGAGAGAGAGAGAGAGAGAGAGAGAGAGGGGGGGAGAGGGAGAGAGAGAGAAAAACAAACAGACAGGCAGAGAAAGAGAGAGTGAAAGAGAGAGAGAGATTAACAGATAGATATAAAACTGAGATAGATAGATACTATCACCTTCATTTAAACCAAACGCGCTACACAGGTGAATATTTTACAAAAAGGCCACCAGTATATATATATATATATATATATATATATAGTTGTTGAGAAAAAAACAACGAACAATGAGCGAAGACTCGTAATAGCACAGGTTTCGACGTAGCCATGGCGGCCCTAGACTCAGCACAAGTGTCGGACCTAGTTGGTCTACTAATACTCTACAACAAAAAAGTGGACATTAGGAATGTTGGAATTTACTGAGATGACGGCTTATTGGTTGTTAAAAACCCGTTCGGACAAAAATGCGACCGGACTAGAAAATACATCATCGCAACACTGAAGAACATGGGATTGTCTGTTGACATCAAATCTAACACAAAGATTGTGAACTTTCTGGACGTTACATTCAATCTTATTCTTTTTTAGTTTTTCACTGGAGGCTGATATTATTATTATTATTATTATTATTATTATTATTATTATTATTATTATTATTATTTTCTTGATACTAATTAACTATTTGCAAACAAATGATTATTAGTAAATGTATGAATTGAAGTCTCCAGCTATGAGTAAAATTGTTGGAAAGACTTTGGTATGAAAACCGATGTAGGAGAAGGATCACTGAATTCCAATCAGTTTTAGACTAGAGATGGATGGATTTCGCCTTGTTATTTCTGCCCAAGACACTGTATTAGTAGCGCCACCACAACCAAACCAGGAAACGAGATCAGAGAGAGAACCTATAGAAAAATTCTAACAATAAACTGAGAACTATCACGTTAACCATCGCATGGTGTCAAGATTCTTTTTCAAACAAAACATAATTGAACTTCGAACTAAACGCACAATTATTGTCATGGCTTTAAATTTTAACAGTTTTAACATCACTTTTTTTTATATTCAAAATATCGTGTTTAAAACGATTAGATCCATAAGATTGTAAAAGGAACTAGAAATAGATAAATCTAATAAAAACGTATTTACAGGTTTTAAAATGTCATTTCTTCCAACGTAGTGTTTTGAAAATCACTTCACTAAGACAAGTCCAATATTTTTGTATGTTTTATAATTGTTTTCATGATTTCGTGCAGCCAATAAAAATGTCTTTTGTTAATCATCAAACGTAATTTGAAAGCCGTAAGCGACTATGGCGTCGAATGTTTCACATTGAGCCGAAGCAGTTGAATAAAAAAAACTAATTCATTCTGGAGTATGTTTCTATTGAAGATACAATTTATATGCATGACCTATTTGAGATTAATTCTGTTTAAGTACAGTAATTCACTGGTAACCTTGGGGCTTGTATATATCATTACATGAGCATAGTTGAAGAACTGGTAAACGAAAACGCTGGTAATTAACTGAAAATACATTATGGTGGCACGAGGAAATGAATATACCTATCAATTTTCGAGCTGTCCAACTTGGAGAAAAACCCCTTAGATTTAATAGATCGAATGGGTAAGGGACGAATATGACTTTGATGCTTGCATATATTATTGCATGTGTGACCGATTAGTGGTGATGAGCAATGTCGGGCTTTTAGACAGAAGAAATATGTAATTCAAATAAGCGTCGAGATAGCCTCGTTATGCGAAATAAAAATCGACTGAGTTTGTAAAATACGCTGGGTGAGATTGAATTCAAACAAAACCAAGTAAGATCAAATAAAAGCCGGTATAACAGCAACCCGTCTCTGGATATCGTCTCTGGATTCTGTATCCACTCTTTATCATTTTCACGTTTCTCAAAATATGTTTAAAAGATTCTTTGAGTATCAAGAGATAAACATGATAGTTTGGAAGGTCTAAACAATGATTGATGTCAGAACATTTTTTCTCTGAGTCAAGAAAAAGGGAATGAAATAAATATTGTTTTGTTAAACAAAATAATTGCGACTAGACTTGAGATCTTGAAGTGTACTGTTATGTTAGGGCCACCTATTGAATATCAGAATGATATCAAGGTGTCTATTTTATTCTAGACCAGGGAGAAATGGACATAGTGAACCCTCGTTTTGTTTATAAGATAATTATGAATGATTTTATGATATAGAATGATATATAAGAAGCTGTTCTGGGAAGATACAGGCAAATCCGTTCAGTCAAGAGTAGTGAACAGTTCATGGGATGGAATAGCCCTAAGAAGCGCGAGTTTTTGCTAGAGAGCAATGGGTCTGAGGACAGAGATGTGTGAAGACCAGACAAAAAATGCGAAGATTGCAAGCTCATTATTTTACCTAGCCGCTTACCAACCTCATATTTAAAAAGCAATTTTCTATTGTTTTTTTTTAAAGAAATCAAAGAGCTGTTCATAACACGGACTAAAATCAAAACATGCAAGAAGTAAGTGTATAGCAGTAATATAAACGTGTGAATTTTCATCGTTGAATTTCGTCTGTCGTTTATTTCATTTTTGATACTGAATCGAAAAACCATGGCTTGCTGATTTGAATCGTAAGATTTTATCGGCAAGTACACAACTCGTCGGTAAATGAGATGTTAAACAATTTGGGGTCGTGGTGAAGGATCGAACTCTCCCACCCCCACCCCCACCGCTAGGCAAAGTAAAGTGCCATACTTGGATAAAAGTGAACGCCCAGCTGAAGCAGTGATGCGTTCACATTTCCCAGATGAACAGTGAAATGTCAAGGGTTTGACTAAGGCAGAGTTTCACTCTTTGTTGTCGTTACCAGGATGTATCGATTTGAATAAGAGACACGGTCATATTTGGGCACCATTGCAGGAGAAATTACAGCAGGAGGAGACAAGTGACAGATTAACAAAACTCTCTCTCTCTCTCTCTCTCTCTCTCTCTCTATATATATATATATATATATATATATATATATATATATATATAATATATATATATACTAGCAGATTTACCCGGCGTTGTCTTGGTATTAAATATGTTGATCATGATTAATAACTTTATTTACGATTTGTACCTTAAACATCGCCAGTGCGGGGATTTTCGTAACATGGGACATTGTAAATAATACGTCCTTATTCGATAAATACTCCTGCTGCTAAGTTACACATTACTAATTGTGAACTTAACAATATTTAATAAGTGAGTTATAGTGACACCAAATGAACTTGAGGGTCAATCTTAATGATAACACTTGCTTCATCCTAATATGTTGTCCATACTGATTCTTCTGTTACCATATTGATTACTATTGACGATAAATAAACAAAATAAATTTGTTCAAGAAATTACCAATGAAATATTTTCATATCATCTTGAGTTACATCACAAGGTTGAAATCACGCTATCACAATATTTGAAATTATTGGAAAGATAGGTTTTTCAAATTAAACAATAAGTTATTTTAGCATCCCCAATTTCAAAAATGTTTTGCCCCAAAAAAGTATTTTTTCCCAAGATTGAAACAAATTTCAAAATTAAAATATTTCAATTTAATCTATTTTAAAAGGAATTTTACAAGCAAATAACTGGATAAATTAGTTTTATTGATCTCATAATTACTTCTCCCTTGAAAATTTAACCCTGATAGTGGCTGACAGTGGTAGTCTATCTGTTACCAAATTCACGTCTATAGCTGACAAAAAATAAACTCACGGCGGGAGAGTCCATAATATATATATATATATATATATATATATATATATATATATATATATATATATATATTCTGACAGAATATAAAATTTCATTTGAAAAATTCATTGTATATTTTTAAAGACACAGGGTCGCAGGTATGGGGCATCAAACGAGGTAGAAATCGCTATTCAGTAGTAATGGATCATTGACACTAGCTTGCTAGCGATTACACCGTGTTGAGGTGCCCTTTATTATTTATTATGTATATTAACTAAGATTTTTGAATCTTTAAAATTAAAACTTTGTTTCCAATTTATCTTCTTATTTAGTTAAATTATTTCTAAATAGTTACAATATTCTCTATCTAGATGAGATTTCATTGGTTATTAATAAAGAATATTTAGATTCAATAGTTTATATTATATATATATATATATATATATATATATATATATATATATATATATATATATATATATAAACATGAATCATGCATTTGTAAGTCTGAGTGTGCATCTGTGTTTGTGAAAGAGAAAGAGAGAGAAAGAGAGAGAGGGGTGTGCATTGGTGTAAATTTCCGGTGTATATGACCTGGTTGATGTCTTAGTTATTGGCGGTTATAAAGAAGGACGTGGGAGGAAATTTATATGCGATTACATTGTTAATAAGACGCGAAAGAAAATCCAAGCAGAACGTTGCAACGAAGGGCGGAATGGTGGGAGGAAGTAAGGAATTAAGTTGAGGAATAGTGAGAGACATTTTAAAAACAGTTTACAGAGAAGTGGCGGGATGAAAGAAAGAAAATGAAAAACGTGGACTTTAAAATCTAAACAAAGAAAAACGAATCGAACATTTCTGAAGTCGAAAAAAAAAGATTTTGAACGAAACAAACAGACCTATACTAGCATAATGCCCGTTATACATGACAGGATTATTTGTCTATGGATCATATTTCTACTTTTCTATTGATTTCAGATGGTGATATCAGTCGTGTTGGTGAGTTATAAATACAGAAGCATCGATCGACGGAAATCCTTACAAAACATTCGTTTAAGCGGATAAAAAAAAAAAAAT
>CM042146.1:36709318-36734318 GCA_023376005.1 Doryteuthis pealeii | reverse complement strand
AGTAAAATAGCCCAGTCCGAAATATCAGGTTTACAGTGTATAGTAAGATAGAGCTTATGAGCTTTAAAATGAATAGTAAAATAGTACTCACTTCCTCACTTCAAAGTATTGGACTAGTATACCTAGCAAATCAGGTTATAATTCCAGATTGCATTAAGAATAGAGGAAGGGCAATCTTTATAAAGCTATTACTCATGTAATAATTCTGAAAAAAACTGTCATTACATGACAGTTTTTTTTTTTTCAAAATTACAGTTATTGGAATATCTACAGTAATAATAATTACAATACCAAATAATATTAAAAGTAGTGAATTAATTTTGACTTGCATATTTTACCTCATTTGGTGTAATGGTTTACTATGCTCGCATACCATTGTCAGTTTAATTCTCACTGGGTGCTCCATACTGGCCTTGTGTGAAACTAGGCTTAATTTAATAAATGACTTAACTGCGTGTTATTGTGACTGCTTAGTGAAACCAAAACTGTAAGCAGCATGTGCTCTTAAAAAAGAAAAACAAACTAATAACGTTTTTTAAAATATGCGTTATATAAGGAAATGTTAAAAGAAAATATGTCACTTGTATAAATGTTAGGAAAATCCTATGACGCAAATGTCAGACTTGCAACATTCAGGACAATCAGATCTGAGCAAATTCTAAAAAATCTGTCATATCGAACGGCAAAATCTATGTGGATCCACTTTCGATTATTTCTCTCTTTCAACTCTATTGTTTGACTGTTGTTGTTTTTTATTATAAAAAAAACTCAGTCATAATAATATATTGTTCTGAAATCGGAAATTGTATTCCCTTTTGTTGTTAATATTAATCGGAATGTTCCAAAGATCGAATCTGACTCCTTGGAGAATTCATTTTAAAGCGGTGGCCAACACAAGTAAAGTTCAACATTAAATCGTTTAAATCGAAGAATAAATGTCTTAAGTTTTGGCATCTATCGAACACAGAATAATGTTTGTTTTTTTAGATGTTATTGGAATATTCGCATATAGAAATGGAAATGGGTAGCTATACAGCTTGGTTTTAATAAAATCATGTCAACAACAACAACAACAACAAAAGAAAGAAAGAAAGAAAGAAAGAAAGAAAAAAAGAAAGAAAGAGGGTGCAAAAACTGACGTAAAAAAATCAACAAAAGTGTGGAAATGTAAAGATATAAAAGAAAGAATTGTGAAAAAAGTGAGAAAGGGGAAAGGAAGATAAAAAGAAAGGAACTAAAATACAATGTGAGACAAAAAGAGTGAAAGATTAGAAGTAGGGAGAGTCGTGTAGAGGGATGAGGATGAGTTGAGGGGTAGGGATTCAGTGAACATTTATCGAGTGTTTTTCAGCTGCTCTACCCGTCATTGACAAAGTCGATTCCAACATGATTGATGTTTCTTCGTTGTTGAAGCTTTGCAGGTTTTGTCGATTCACTAATCCACTGAATTGACCCGGGGTTGGTGAAATCGGGAGTGACGTCGATGTGGGGGGGGGTAGAAAAATAATGGAGAAACTTTAATATGACTATATGAAATAGAAAGATAGGAACAGAGATAGATAGATAGATAGATAGAAGTATAATGACAGATTAAGAAAAATCAAAGCAAATAATTATGAGCATACTAATATCTAGTAGGTATATACTGATACAAACACACGCGCACACATACACACACACACACACACACACACACACACACACACACACACACACACATGGAAATAAATTCGACGATCTGTCAGTATAAAAATATGAAAACACAAATATGCAAATTAACGGATAAACGTTATAAGTCATACACTTTCGTAAACTGATAATTAAGGCGATATCAAAAAAATGAAACCCTCAAATCTTCCGTTTGATATTCATAAATTTATGCCATCATTCTTATCCCTTCAATATGGAAGAAAATCAAGCACATCGAGAGCCTTTTTCATAGTTGTAAATAAACTTCAACTAAAGACATCCCAAATTGAATGCACCTGTTCTATTGTACACGATGAACATCATGGACATGGTTTCATCATAACATCTGTTCCCCACGCGGGATTAGGAACATCTAATCACACCTGATCTTAAATCGCCAAAGTGCAGTTTGTGTCGTTAATTTGAATAATTGCGTTAACTTAATGATGAATGCACATACATACACACACACACACACACACACACACACATATAGATATATATAATATATAAATATATATATATATATATTCGTACAAATGCACTACTGTATGAAACACAGGGTCACAAAAATGTCCATGATATATATATATATATATATATATATAGCTCTATTACTGATATTGAGTACTCTCCACTAATAATATCGCAAGTAAGCTAGTGATAACCATATACAATATATATATATATATATATATATATATATATATATATAGAGAGAGAGAGAGAGAGAGAGAGAGAGAGAGGGGGGGAGGTCTGACCTCAGAGCATTTTTTCGAAAGTAGAAAATTAGAAAATATTAATAAAGATATTTCTGCGAACCATAAACCAAATGTTGTGTGTGTGTGTGTGTGTGTGTGTGTGTGTGTGTGTGTGTGTGTGTGTGTGTGTGTGTGTGTGCATTCCGCGCACGCTCGTGTGTGTACGTGCATGCATACGTGTGAACGCGTGCAAATTTTAACCTAAATATATCATCCTCGCAGAATACATGATTAAAAAATGATAGATAACGCTAGAATTGACTTAGTCTTGTTGACTGTACTGCAATTTGATTGTTGACGAAAGGCTAATTAGAACCTTTTTTTTTTTTTTTGACAGTTCTGAGATATACTTATCACTGACCTATATGAAATTATGATTCAAATCAAAAACATGCGCGTGTTTATGTATATGTGCGTGTGTTTGTGTGTGTGCGTGCCTGTAGGTGCACGATATATTTGATTTTAAAATATTTTCATCATCGTGTAAAGTAAGACTTTTTTTAATGCTAGTACTGACTGCGTTGTATAAGTCGGTAAATATCTTTATAGTCTTTGTTAAATAGACTCTCCATTGTCGACGGATTCCCGATATTGATCAACAAGTATGAGGTGTAATAAGTGAATGGACAGACATTCACTAAGCTTATTCATGTCTGACACAGGGTTACAGTAGTAGGTCATTAGCTAAGAGCCAATATCAAAACTTATGGTTTCCAGAATTAATCGACTGACTACCGCTTTACAACAGGCGCCTATAATACTAATCTGTAAAAGCCTCGTCCGTTACAAGACAACAATAGTAAATCTTCAGTGAGGATCGAACTCATTTCATTAGCAATGATCTGTAAAACAACTTTCTGACAATTACTGTACGGCAGGTGCTTCTTTTGATATTCACGAAGCTTAGCTTAGTCTGATACTAGGACATGGAGTTACCTAGTAAAGATCGAACTATGTAAAGTAGTAATGACGTAAGAGACTAACTTGCTGATTCTTGATGCACGTATATACTTGACATATAGATTGGTAAGTAGGTATCCGTCAGCGTCTATCTACTAATTTTGTCTTGGTGTGGCATATGACACCAAATGTGATTCTGTCAGTAAGAATCGAATGCACTCACTACACTCACTAACTTTTCACGGCAAGATACCCAGTTGTAACTTAGATTTGACACAATACTATAAGCTTGGGGTACCCGGTTAGGATTTAAAGCAATACCCAGTATTAATAGATGTACAATAACAGTTGCTAGCCATTACACCAAGGCGATATATTTTATTAGTTATTTATCAAGTGTAGCTATTAGTGTCAAGTAATTATGATATGTGAAATTAGCTTCGTAGACAAAACTTAATGACAAAATCCCCTGATTTATATATACTAGCAGCGGCTACTCGGCGAAGCCCGGGTAGAGATAAAAACATGGCTTAATAATCGTTTGCAGATCTATTACTACTAAATAGCGAGTTCGATCCTCGCAGGATGACCCATTAAAATAACCACGTAAAAAAGATCTTAATTTAATCCGGTCTGGTGAGAGGTCAGAGAATTGTCTTTTCATCAGATTTGAGGGAATGACATCACATAATGATATAGTTAGAAATTTTAATTTAATGATTAACTATATATTTTAGATAAAATATAAATGACGCGATCTGCTAAATTTCAAATTAATATTTCCAAAAAGAAAAATTAGATAAAGTAATCAAATTAATGTAAAACGATAAATAATCTTTTAAAAAATAACATTATTAATTCAAAGCGTAGCCGATCAAATGTCAAATTATTATAGTATACTATACTCAAAATTTGATAACAATTTAATGAAAATAATATACTATACTATGTATAGTATATTATTTTTAAATTGAAAAGTGCACTGACTTGGAAACATTACGAAAAGAAAAGAAAACTAAATGAAAAAAAAATTATACATATTCTTTTAAAAAAGAATTTTGAATGTGCTTAAAAATTAAATATCAAATTACAGTTCTGATTTTGGTACAAATACAGAATAGCTGGCAATAGATAATATCATTAGAATCGTATTTTACGAATATATAACATTAGATTACGGAAATTCCCGAAGGAGTCTAATTCTAACCCACTTGTCCGTTGTAACTCGAATGTCTCAAAGTTTGTTTTTTTAAGTTTTTGTTTACATTGACGAAAAATCGACCTTACATACTATATAACTATGTAAATTTTAATTTTTAAAAAATATATATATAGTGCAACCTCTGTGGATAGATAAATGTCTATTTCATGAATAGTTTCTTACAAAAAAAAATTTTAGTTATACTGATTATTCTAAAATGAAAGTATTAATTTTTTAAATTTGAGTTATCGTTAAATATTTTCGGTTGATTTGTTATTTAATTCGCTGTAAAAATAATTCAATGTATGAAAACACATACTAATTACATATTTAGAAAGATTATTTTATTTTCTTTCTAATCAAATGAATATTTTTAAGATAGGGACAAAAATATGCGATAAATAAGATTTGATTTTACGTTAAAATTTAGCATGAAAAAAAATCATATTATAAATTCTAGGCTGTCCGAAGAAAAATATTATTTTTTAACCCGCTGTAAAAAATAATTCAATGGATAGAAACACATACAAATTACATATTTAGAAAGATTATTTTCTTTTCTTTCTAACCATATATATATATTAATGATTGAACAGTTCAAAATAGGCGAGAAAAAGAATTTGATTTTTCGTTAAAATTTAGTCTGAAAAAGAAAATCATACTTATCAGCTGTCCGAAGCAAAAAAATTTTTTTAACTCGCTGTAAAAAATAATTCCATGGATAAAAAACATACAAATTACATATTTGGAAAGATTATTTTATTTTCTTTCCGACCATATAAAATCTTTTAAGATTGGACCATAAATTATATGTCGACACGTACATACCAAATTATATATATATATATATATATATATATATATATATATATATATATGTGTGTGTGTGTGTGTGTGTGTGTGTCTGTGTGTGTGAGTGTTGAGTATGAATTGAATGTGAGTTGTGTAAGTATTTATAAATGATAGAGTTTTGAAAAGATTAGTCAGGCGTCAACGTCACGATCTGATGCAAAACAAAACGCAAGACTGACATGAATTTGAATTACGATTAACGACAATGGAGAGAAATGAGAGAGAGGTGAATGGGGTGGGGGTAATGGGGGGGGCTTGCTTAAGAATTGGGAGACAATGACAAAAATGGGGAAAGATAAATTTAGAATGATAATAGTTATGTCGGTAATAATAATGTCCAGAATGATAATTAAATAAATGATAACAATACTGACGATAAGGATTATGATAACGATTAGAATTGTTGTGATGATTATGAGGAATATCATAATTATTAGGATTATTGTCATAATGATGATGATGATTGTGTAAATAATCAAAATCATAATGATAATGATTATAGGGATTTTGAAAATGATAAGAATTAGAATGATACTTACGACGATAATATAATAATAATAATAATAATAATAATAATAATAATAATAATAATAATTTGGACATGGCTAGGAAAAGGAAACCTCAACAGAGAAACCGAATCGCTTATAATCGCAGCACAAGACAGTGCCATAAGAACAAACTATATAAAGGCAAAAATAGATAAGACGCAGCAAATAGAAAGCGCAGAATGTGTGGAGACAGATACGAAACAGTCAATCATATATTAAACGAATGCAGCAAACAAGCAAAAAAAGAGTACAAGACAGGACTCGAGGTACAGACGGATCACCTAATCCCGATCAGGAGACCGGACCTAGTATTGATTGAAAAGAAGAAGAAAACTTGTCATCTCGTGGATTTTGCCGTCCTGGTCGACCACTGAGTGAAAATGAAAGAAGGCGAAAAGATAAACAAATACTTGGACCTTGCCAGAGAACTGAGAAAATTGCGGAACATGAAGGTGAAGGCCATACCAATTGTAATTGGTGCCCTTGGAACGGTCAGCAAAGCTCTAGAAAAGAATTTGGGTGAATTGGAAATCAGAGGAAATATTCGAGACCATCGAAACTAAAGCACTGTTGGGATCGGCTAGAATACTCAGAGGAGTCCTGTAAACCTGAGGAGACTTGCTGTCACTCAGCCTCCAGTGAACCACCGGGTGCGAAAAACCTAATAATGATGATAATGATAATTTACGATGTTGAATATTTTGTACATTTTTAGACATTCGATAATCCAGGTATGGGTGTCCATGTCGGCATGGAAAACTGGCGAGTCCAATTAAAAGCAGGGGTAAAATCTCTGGCAAAGTAAAAATCCAAAGAGGTATTTTCCAAGGAGACTCTTTATCACTACTACTATTTATTATAGCAATGATGCCACTCAACTACATGCTTAGAAAATATACAGGGGGTTACAAATCCACTAACTCGCAGGAAAATATAAACCACCTCATGTACATGGGTGATATTAAAAAAATTGCAGCAAAGGAAAAAGAACTAGAAACCCAGGTACAAATCATTATAACATACAGCCAAGATATTGGAATAGAATTCGGAATCGAAAAATGTGCCATGATAGGGATAAAAAAGGAGGAAAGAAAATTAATGGACGGAATACAACTTCCAAATCAGGACACTATAAAAACACTTAGAGAAAAAGAAAGTTACAGATATTTAGGAATTTTAGAAACAGACACTATCAAGCAATCAAAGATGAAAGGAAAAGTGTTTTTTTTTAAGAATAGCTCAGGAGAACCAAGTTCAGCAGTAAAATCTCACCAAAAAATAAATACCTAGACCGTTCCTATTATAAGATACTCTGGGCCATTTTTAAAACTGACAAAAGAAGAACTCAGACGGATTGACCAAAAGACTAAAAAATCAATGACAATGCACTAGGCTTTCCACCCTAGAGACGATAAAGATAGGCTATATGTATCAATAAAAGGAAGGTGGAAGAGGTCTTGGACCTTACCAAAGAGCTGTAAAACTTTTGAAGGTCGTATCAATTGTAGTTGGGTCTGTAGGAACGGTTTCCAAGCGTTTAGAAAAAAAAACATCTGGAGGAATTGGAAATCCTAACAAGAATCGAGACCATCCAAACAAAAGCACTGTTAAGATTAGCTAGAATACTCTGAAGAGTCCTGGAGACCCGAGGAGACTTGCTGTCATTCAGCCTCCAGTGAACCACCAGCTTAGGCAGGTGCTAAAAACCTTAATAATAATAATAATAATAATAATAATAATAATAATAATAATAATCCATGACATGCAAAACTCCACTTAGACCCTTACCTAGGCTAGACAGGTGGTCGGAGAACCCCCCCTCCGATCAATCGGCTGGCCATGTCCCCTAGCACCTATAGGATTGTCCCAACTCTATTGCCCTTATGGCAATTCTGAACTGAAATCATATGGGTGCTAGAAGGCGGTGACTGAGGGTTTTCATGTCATGGGAATGACATTAAACTCTATCTGATGATTAGGTTCCAGTTCTGGGGAATGTGGTACATCCCTTTATCGCCATTGCTCCCTGGTCCAATCTGATCCAGAGTGGTAGTACCTGTAAGGGTCCCATCTATGGGTGAAATAGTAAAACGTGTTTATAAAAAAGATTGAGTATCCATTAAGAATGAATTTATTTCAAAACGTTGTCGGCATTAAATATCTCGCCGAGGTTGATATACCGTAAAACAAAACAAACCAAACCAAACCACATTTATTTGTTGTATATACTAATTATAATTGGGCGTCCTATTGGGTGATTAGCAAGTTAGTCTTGCAGCTCAATTGTTAATGAATTCTCGCTGGATGCCTCATCCTCGCTGGATGCCTCATATTTGCGGCTTTGTGTCACATCCTTCTCGTGGGGGTTCTATCTATGTGTCAAATAGATCTATTTAAAAATTATTCGTATTTGATATAGATACTTGATGCCATATAACGGTAAATTATTTATATCAATAATAGTAACTTAAAGTTATAATTGTTTACTAATGTTTATTATTAATAATAACTTGAAACCATATAACTGTTTTACCTTCAGCTATTAGTACATTGCAGAGCAGACTAGGTTATTTAGCCTTGATATGGCAACCTGTCCAGGAGAAGGAAACCTGTTAAACTTCAAACCTGTTAAACTCCGCTTTAAAATAACTTTGTGTCACATCCTGCTTCAGGATGGATGGGGTTGGGTAAATCCATACAATTTATGATTCCTTTAGGGCATAAAATAACTCCAGATGGGTTGACATGCCGTCAATCAACCACAACTAATCATATTCGAAGTAGGAACCCTTTATAGACATGACAATACCTGCAAATGCAAGTGTCATAAAGTTTGTCCATGCAGCTGCACTAAAACTGCTGATAGGAGCATCAAAAATCAAAGAGAAATCCTATCAAACAGAGAGTATTTACTTCCTGATAAGTAGTCAATTTCTTCCAGATCTTATAGACCTAAAATCAACGCGATCAGAGTTTGTACAATATCGGCCTTGACATATTCACTGATCAATCATGTGCTGCCCGGTATAGTCCAGAATTTGGGCTAAGGGATCGATAGCCAGATGAAAAGACCGAAGTCAAATGTACCAAATGGTGCGTGTCTTCTATTATGGTGTTAGTTAATGAAAAGGTCGAAGGTGAATCACGGCTGGCCACTTGTTGTGTGTCAGTTGAATCATGAAAAGATAAAGACGCAGACGCTTGCCAAACGTCTCTTGGAGAACATTGGTTGCTATTTATTTGATTTTACTCTGCTTCTGTTAAAAGTCATGGGGGTGAATACATAGAAAGAAAGGGGTCCAAATGAGAGGAAAGAGATGAGAAAACGAAAAATAGAAGGGGAAATAAGATTTTAAAGAGAAAGAAAAAGAGTCAGAGAAAAAAAATGAGAAGAAGAATAGGAGTGAGGGGAAAAGAAAAAGTGGGGAAAATGAAAAACAAAAAAGGCATATTTGGTGAGGAAAGAAAGAAAGAAAGAAAGAAAGAAAGAAAGAAAGAAGGTGAATTGAAAATAAAAAAGAGAAATAAACAAGAGAAGTGGAAGAAAAGAAGAAAGAAAGAAAAGGACACATATGAGAAAAGGGAGGAGGAAGAAAATAAAGAAAATATGAAAGAAAAATGTTCGAAACAAGAAACAAGCAAACACACAAACAACACAAACAATAGGGAAAATAAATGAAGAAAGAAAGAAAGAAAAAAGAAAGAAAGAAAGAAAGAAAGAAAGAAAGAATATAAACATGAGAAGAAGAGAGATGAGGAAGAGAGAAAGAAAGAAAGAAAGAAAGAAAGAAAGAAAGAAAGAAAGAATATAAACATGAGAAGAAGAGAGATGAGGAAGAGAGAAACTAAGAGAGAAATGAAAAGAATGAACAAAAATGAACAAAATCAAAGAAGAGGGCAATGAAAATTATTGAAAATAAAATCTTATATACTTTATTTGTGGTGTCTGTGTTTGTCTGTCTGTCTTTCTGTGCGGCGATGCAATTGAAAACCAGAATCAAACAATAATTATCTAGGGTAGAATTTTACTAGCAACCCATTTACCGTTGAATTCTTTTGGGGTCACTAGGGACCAAATTATCGGCTGTGGTATTAGAAAACAGGGGAAAATAAATAGTAAGGGGAATAACCCGATAAATTTGCAAATTTAATGAATTTCAATATCGAACATTCTGTTCCTTAATCATAACACTGTTGATATTATGTCTCACTTCCTTTCAAAAAGTTGTATTATTGCGTTTTTGGTAAATGAGGATTAATATGCACAATTTTCCGTTGTAACATTTTCATTGCTATCTAATCATGAGTAATATGAGATTTGTATCTCGTGTGTGAAGTGTATACTTAAATTTAGTTAGATAATATATAACCCGGCCGAAACGGGAACATACAGCTTGTTTGATATAAATGAAGCGAAAATGAAAGAAGCGGAGATAAAGAGAAAGAAAAGGCGAAAATAAATGTATAGAAAAAAGATCTGTGGAATTCTGGTAGGAAGAAAAATAAAAATTACTTGAAAACAGAAAAGAAAAAATGAAAGGGAAGAAGGAAAGCAAACAGAAAAGAAAGATGAATAGTCGAAATGGTAGTGACAATAAAAAAAACATCTAAAGAAAGGTAGGAAGGTGATGGCTCAGTAATCATTTTTTGTCGAAAGAGAAGTGGAAAATGGAACATAAAGAAGGAAAGGTAAAAATGAAAATTTAAAAAATGTGTGAGGGTGTAGACAGAAAGAACCGGAAGTGAAGATAAGAACTGTTGACTTTTGACTGCTTTGAATATCAGCTCAGATGCTGCCATCAGCGTCTGTCAGTTGCCGACACGTTTCAGCCTTGAAAAAAAATGGTTTCAAATATAAATATACCATAAACAACCCAGATAAACATGCTTCTATTTAATGAACTACATGCAAAATCATCTAGAATATATATATATATATATATATATATATATATATATATATATATATATATATATATATGAAAAACTTACCCTCTGCAAGGGTCAACAGTCAGTGTGTCTAGGGCAGGCCGGCAAAGCACTGCTCCGAAAGTAATGCCTTCTATTTGCTTTGATGAAGTTGATGTTGATGGTATGGTAGTAGAGGGTAAACTTTCTCGCTAATAACTCTAATAATTATTCCTTATCACTGATAGCAGGTGACAGAAAGTGCGGAAAAATGGCGTCTGACATGAAAACATAAGTATATCTATGAAGTGCACTCACTTACATTTGTCAACACTTATTGAACGTTTACGGATAAATTAAATATTGTATGCGAACATAAGCGATAAGCAATATTTTGCAGCAGCTGCGATACAGATTTGTGTGATAAGGCACACTCAATACAGCTTTAGAACCAAAAAATGAAGAACGTTTCATTCATTGTGGCTCAATGGAAAGATAATTTTTTGTGGGTAAAAACTATCTCTGGTGGTGTTAATGCGCTCTTTAAAGCTGATGTAGTAGCAAATAAATAAAAGAACATTCAGTAAATAAGGTGAATTTTGCCGAAGTAGTTGACAATAGGAATCACTATTTACAGTTGCATTTTCTTTCCAAGGAAATCTATAGAGGTGGGTCATTTTATGTCATAGAACACTGTTATCATGACATTCTTTTATGAAATCTACGCACAGAACTTTTTCTTTAACGGGGAGTCAGTATGTTTCTACTCCATAGACTGTCTGTATTTTCGACTCAGACTCGTGATGGAAAACCCATCTTTAGCTCTTTCTGTACACATCACACATTCTTCTGTAAATTACACATGGTTTTCACTCCTGGGCAGTTAAAAATTGATGACAGACCTCTGTTCAAACCGGGATCACTGTTTGATTGGCTGCTATTTTGAATAGCCTCAAAACGAATATTTTGGCCAGCTTAAAATCATGTTTGCTATAAACCATTCCAAACAAAGTAGAGTTTACTTTTATCTGAAAAAAAAATGTTGCTTTTTTTTCAAAAGGATTCCCTGGTACTTTTGGAGTGCACCTCGTATGTATTATTATGTTCAAAAACTACCGAGACTGGTTCTGTATTTACCTTATCTACCTGAATAAAACCTTATTTTTTCCAAAATAATCCTTTTGACGTTCAGCATATTTATTCCAGCGAATTTTCCATTGATCGAAGCGCCTTTGAAACGCCTCTTCTGATATAGCGTGAAGCTAAGTGTCGTATTTTTTATAATGTCTTCCATGTTCTGAAATCTTACTGATAGTTCCATATCGTTGACTGATTTTAATGGTATGCCAATACATATTGGGTTATTTTATATCTAAAGGTTATGGAATCACGATCATTGTACATTTATATTTACATTTTTTGCGTAGTTGTTTTTTAAGATATTTTCCACACAGTTATAACAAGTATTCCCATCTAATACAAATAATTGTATGGTTTCAATTATTTCTATCTAATGCTAATAAGTATATATTTTAACGTAATTATTTCTGCTAAATGATTGTCATTTGATTGCACTCAGTTTCAAATCGTCATCATCATCAGGTCACGCTGGCGGCGTGAATATCCATGACAATCTCTCATCATCCGTCCTTATCATTCATCACCATCGAGATGCTCTCTGTGCTGCATTCAGTATCCGCACAGAGCTGATCAATTTAGGTCTTTGCTGGGCGGTCCACACTAGCATGTCCATGTGCAGCTTTCCACTGGAGAATGTCGCTTATAAGTTCGTTCTTGCTTTTCCAGCAGGGACTGGGACGAATTAGTTCTACATACTTGCTTTGGTTCTTTTAATCTTCTTATGTATTGCCCCCTCTACCTCAATTAGTTTAGCAGCACCAATCTAAGTTGACCTGCGTTCGTAGTGATAGTAAGGTTATTAGATGAAATCACTTATATTAGTTTCAAATAACTAATAATAATCTTTAGGTAAAAAAAAAACATAGCCTCAAGTAACTATATTTAATACAAATAAATTCCATGCAGTTATATGGCATCAAGTGTTCCTATCGAATACGAATATTCTTAAACAAATCTATTTGACCCATAGATGGGATCATAAGAGCTACTACCAATCCGGTTCAACCAGAACTGGAGCCTCACCATCAGATTTAGTTTATTATCATTTTCCAGAACACCCATTTGGGTATAGAATTCTTGCCCCCTGTAAGGGATATAGTCTAGTCGTGTATATAAGTGTTGGAAAGTAACACTTTGATCTTAGGTGGAACACAGATTCTACACACTAATCCTAGAAGTTAAATAGAAAAAATCATACTGTTTATGATATGTTTCTATAAAATAAGGAACGTACTTTCTTGTTTTTTTTTTAATTCTTTCATGCAATGTGCAAGTGCCGATATCTATGCTTAAAACATATTTTTATTGCCAATATCTGCAGACTGATCATCACTATTTATCTAACACCTCCATTACTCCTTGCCACCCAGACTTAAAGGCGCTATAGTTGTTTTTATCTTTTTCTCCTTATAGCTGTTTGCATCACGAAAAGGAAATTTTATTGAGCTGACCCTAACGATTTAAGCTTGTAACAACATTGATTTAAAGCAATATGTTTCTACATATTGCGTATTTTATATACATAACCAATTTTAGTACAAGGTCTTATTTCTAGAACACAAAGGAATGAGCACACTTCCCGATAAATTGCAAGAGTTTCACGCTCAAAAAAGCATTACTACACGTCTTATAGATTTAGAGTTAAATACGTTGCACATAACCTTAAAAGTTTGTTTAAATAAGAAAACATTTCCCCCTTAGAATACGCTTATTGTATCCCACGCAGAGTGGTAATACCTCTCTTACACACCAAAGGTGTCTTCAGTATGATAGTAAATTGCATCTGACAGTAAGGATCTAATTCTGGAGATCTGGGGAATATGGAATACCATTCATTGCCATTATTCCTAGGTTCACTCTGACCTGGTGGGGTATTACCTGTTGGGGTAATATGTAAGGATCAGTTAGAAAAATTATTCGTTTTAAATGTAACCTTGTACAAAATGAAACTGTTAAGAAACAACTACACAAAAATGTAATTATGAACGAACAATAAATGTAAGCATTAAATAACCCTAGACCGTTTGACATGTTGTTAACATCAATCAATCAATCAATATACACTAACGATTATTTCAGAGCATGTTCATAATTTGTAAATAAACGTTAGGTATATACCATATATACTCGCGTATCATGCGACTTTCTGAGACCTTTTGCAGCTGGAAATTGTAAGCGTACCAGTTGGTCTAGGCCAAGCTTAGATCAACTATTTACTCACAAAGTTTGTATTTTGCTTATTATACGACTCCCGAATATTAGGCTAAAATTTCAGTCTCAAAAAGTCGCATGATACGTGTGTATATACAGTGCAATTTTCACTGGCGCTGTATAGTCTTCAAGTGATACGGCTTACTGCCAGACTTGGTCGTATTCAAATCCTTTCTACACACACGCACTTTGTATTTACACTATTAGATACACATATGCAACTGTTCCTATTTACATAGACAGTTGCATTTCAACCCAGACACGTATAGGTTAACGTATAATCGTTTGTATACGTTACATACAGGTTGATGTTCGTCGGACAATTATTGTTATTCTGATCAATAAAAATTCACATCGTGTCTTCGTGTGACGCCAGGTTGTTCAGTCGATCGATCAAAGAGATTCAACAGAGAAGCAACAAATCATGGCTAATCGATAAAATGTGAGTGTGAGTGTGATCAGAGATAGGGGAAACAATACTTACTTAGATGAAAGTAAGTAAGTAGGTAGGAAAGTAGGTAGGCAGACAGATAAAGGACATTATGTATGGATGTGTTAGAGAGACATTGTTTATGGGCATTGTGTATGCATAGAACAATGTATGTGTATGTAAGTGTACACTGATATAATGTAAGTGGTATGCAAAAGAAAGATTAAATGAAAGAAATGATATAGAAAATGAATAGGTCTGGATGTATATAAGTATTTATGTATATAAGAAAGAAACAAAGAAAGAAAGAAAAAGAAAGAATAGGGCAAATTTTAAAGAAAGAAAGTAAGGTATATGAATATGGTTTAATTACAGTGGTAATTAGATCCGTGAATTATACAAAAGAAAGAAAGAAAGAAGAAAAAAAATGAAGTAAAAATCAAAAGAGAGGAAAATAAGTGGAACTAGCAAAAAGAGGATAGTTTATTTATTCTTATTTTAATTTTATTGTTTTCTTCTTTATCTTATTGTTAATAATTTTTTCCAAATTCTTTCTTTCTTTCTGTCTTCCTTGTAATATAGGTCGTAACACCCCTAATATTGTCAAAACATTACAATTTTGAGTGCAAGAAGCAGAGATAACAATAAACAAAAAACAAAAATTAAAAACCAAAACCATATAAGGTTGGTCAAATAATAAAAACCAGAAACCGGGAAAAAAAACTATGAAAAGATAAATAGAACTGATTGGACACATGTCGAGTCCTAACAAGAAGATTAAAACGAACGCAACCACAAAACATTGCGTCAATAAAATAGGACGTCTGCTGTAGAGAAATAGTTGGCAACATTGTTTCGCATGACGATGTGAGACAATTTCTTTGTAATTATTTGCCAGAACAAAATAAAATTCGGGAAGCAATGAAATCAGAAGTTTATTTCGTTATTTGTTGGAATTGTGTATAAAGTTATTTACTATTTAACAACTTCCGAGATTTTATTACGGTCATAATATTCCCTAAAATTTAAGTTGAAACAATTTATTGTAGTTTCAAATAAGTACTTATTAGTAATACCTAAACAATGTTTCGTTATTATCATTTGACTTCTTGTGAGTTTTATTTTTCCCTAGAGTCTAAGTGACAGAAAGTTTTCTTATCTCTCCAGAACTCGTCTAAGTATTCTATCTGATTTCTGCAGTGCTGTTATCAGGATGATCTCCATGAATCGTCTCTTTTCCAGGCATTTGGACAGCCAGTGCACCAATTATTATTAGTATTATTATTATTATTATTATTATTATTATTATTATTATTTCACTCCATTCGAGTTTTTCACACCCTCCTTAGCCGGTGATTCACTAGAGGCTGAGTAGTAACAGGAAATCTCATTAGGTCTCTATGAGTATTCTAACCGATCGGTTTTCTTTCTCCTAGACTAGTTGCATAAGCAAGGCTAAAGGAACCAGTTTGCTCTACTATGATACCCACAGCTGGGGTAGAAGAGAAGAATTTCTGCCTTTTCCAAGGGCATTAGTGCGAATTGAAACGCAAACAACTTCTTCCAGGATTATGTACTAACATAATATCTGTAAAAAATAATTGAATTATTTCTGTATGGATCGGCACTTCTGCATTGGATCAATCGAGCAATCCGGTGTTCTATCTAGGCTCAAATAAAACATTAACATTTGATGTTTTGGACAAGACTGTTTGTATCGATCACACCCTGGATGTATCGATCCATCTCGTGAACGAGCTGTCTTAATACTTTTGTATCTATGTCAGTCGACTGATGTCTATTCCATACCATTCATTCATATTTATCTAGTACGTTCAGTTTATACCAAGTAAATACTCTCTCTCTCTCTCTCTCTCTCTCTATATATATATATATATATATATATATATATATATATATATATATGTGTGTGTGTGTGTGTGTGTGTGTGTGTGGTGTGTGAGAGAGAGAGAGAGAGAGAGAGAGAGATTTTATCTGCATGCGTGTTTCAAAAAGTTATCCCTATATGTATGTATTTACCCAATCTCTCCGCCGCGCACAGAATATGACACAAGGCCAATTTTCTGAGCGGAATACACCAGGTTTAAATTCAGTTTTCCTTCTTGGTTGGTTTATTTAACAAATTTACTCAATTTGTGTTTACCTAAACAGAAATTAACAATGAATGAAAAGTTAATTTATTTTTAATAATCCTCTTGTCATTAATTACATTTGTTCCAGCAAATTTTCCATTTAGTCAAAGTCTTTTTTGATATGCTGTGAGGCTATGCTCTTGTATTTCTTTTAATACGCTTCCCGACATTAAATCTTACCAGTGAGGTACATTTTCAGATTAGAAGGTCACACAGGACTAATGAGTATGGAGCATATTACACTTGTACAATGCTGTGTTTCACCAAAAACCTTTAATCAAAACGTATCAAGAAGTGTTACTGACTCTAGTCTTTGTATATATGTACAGAGAAAAATTATTAAGAATTTTACAAAAATTAAAAAGTATTATCAATAAAGCATTTATATAAAAATAATTAACGTGAAAAACTATATTTATTTTTTAACATTTTACCCACGCACACTCCTTACTCGCGAGATGACTCAAGTAAAAGAAATTATTTTCTATCTTTATCATCTGTTACCATATGTAGCTTGAAGCAGCGTTGTTGAAACATAGGGTTGACATATTGACGATGTTAAAAGGCATAGTAGGATTATAGTCTGAATATTAGGATGAAAATCATTTATTGAATTATACACTGAAATTTGTGATTTAAGTTAAAACAAATTGAAAATATTTCATTTTTCTATATTTGATGATAAACATTTATAATTTTACCCTGGGTAGGTAATGCCTACTGTACCTAGACATGCATCCTGTTCATGCAAATGTCTACTGGGTTCGTCCTACCTGGAAACTTTACATTACAAGTGACTAGTTCCAATACGAAGGAATTCAGTTAACTAAGTAATAACAATCTCAGCTATACGTTGACTATACAACATTAATAGTGACATTAGAAAACACACACAAAATATATATATATATATATATATATAATTATATATATATATATATATATATATATTATATATATTCTCTACTTTACTTTCTACTTCCGTTACTCTACACTGTAGATATTTTTTGCATCTCACGAAGAACAGTGAGTATTTATTCGTCTGTTACGTTCTTCCTATTTTTTAGTTTCATCTGACGATTTGGTTTAATACAAACAATCTGACAGTTCTCAGGCAGTCTCAAAGTGGGGAGTAAACATCAATTTATTTTAGGTTGTGTTATATATAATATATATATATATATATATATATATATATATATATATATACTTTCCTGGAAATTACTGATATTTGATAACATAATTGTTAGTGTAAAGTATACATTATCTAATCCAATCGGTTTCTTCACTTTTACTTGTCAAGCATTTGTAAAATCTTAGATTCACCTCTTCACAAAAATAGAAGACTTAATAATAATAATAATAATAATAATAATAACAATAATAATAATAATAATAATAATAATAATAATAATGATGTTGGCTAGTTCTTGACGGCATTTCCGCCTTTCCAGTCTATATCGGAAGCAAAACACTCATTCTATTTCAGTCTTCGCAATGTATCGTGGAAAGGTAATTCGTTACCGAAAATAGTCGGTCTTCGTTTAAGTAATCTCATCTCCATTACTTTGTGCATCGAGAAACAAGTACCCAGTGTCCTGCTGTGTTCTGGGTAAGAGCGGGAAAGAGTTGGGTTGCTTGGAACACACCCACAAAAATGATTGGCCAGGTCTTAGAGAGGCCAGATTTTTGCTTTGAAGAGCACGAAAACGAGGCCAGACGAGGTTAAGTAAGTAAGGAAAAGCGAATCAAAGGGAATTGATGTTAATAATTTCAGCAACTTGTGCAATCTATTTTAAAGACGCAGGTTTTTATGGTGCCAGACATCAGGTTAATTCTCTTTGGGTTTAAGCAGTTAAAACCTTGTTTGTTTGCTGGCATAGGGGAATACATAAAAGAATTATAGGTATACTATCTCATATCAAAATCTTTTCAGACAGATTCTCTCCGGAATTCGGAATGTATAGTATATAGAATAGACGATTACCTGTATACGTGTGTATAAGATGATTTCGTGTATAGGTCGACCCTTGATTATTGGTCTCTAAATCAGTAATTTATCATTATTTTTAGGCTAGAGTTTCTCCTAGTTATTCCTATTATGTTTGAATTGCACCCTACGAAATCATTTCCCAGTTTTTGCCCAAAACTTCCAAATTCTACCAATACAAGTATAAGGAGATAAAGTATAGTATAAGGTGATTTTTTACAATGACAATGTGTATGCAAGTAACCTTATAAATATTCACATTCAGTGAGGTAAATTAAGAATATAAATAGTATTATAGTTCATTTGTACGGAGTTTAATAGAATAAGTTAGTGCAAATCACGAAATGTGGGTTCGATCCTCGATAGTTTACTATAATACCCCTCCCCAAATACTTGAAATAAGAAGGAAAATCTGATTTTTAACACTCGATGCAGTTTTTTATTACATTTCAATTCTTTCATGTTAGATTAGCCGCACACACACGCATATATATATATATATATATATATATATATATATATATATATAGATAGATAGATAGATAGATAGATAGATAGATTAGTATGGGTATATTGTGTCAAAACAAGCCTTATTTGGTTTTACTCAATCTTCACATTTCACATACACACATAGCACGCACGCATATAAGCACACATATATCATCATATCATCATTATCCACATTACACCTGAATATCTCAGTCAGGAGAAGAAGAGATGGATTCCTACCTTTCCTAAGAGTATTAGTGTACGTACAATGAATATGTAAGACAAAGTTTGTGGAGTCCAAATATGAGGGACATGCTGCATCAATATTAGCACTTACATACATTAACACATAAACAGACATACACAATGTCATACACACAATTGACATAGACAGAATGCAATGTAAGGTTTAGTTGGTTTGGATTCTCCTACATTGGTTTCCATACTACACCTAAATACTTCCGTCTTCCCAACTATTTAGCTATAGTTACAAGAAGAGATTGATACGTGCTTTTTTCCAAGGGTTTTAGTGTACACACAATCAATATGCATATAAAACATTTTCTTATATGTGTCCCCTCTAAAAAGTAAGAAAATCTTTTTAAAAACACTTAATCTGACTTATATCCTTTAAAATGGCCTATCCTTTCTCAATACTTCACTCTTGTTAAGCCTTCTAGACTTTATTTCTATTTTTATTCAAATTCTCTACTGACTTTTAAAAGTCATTTTGAGGGGAAATGTCTCATTCTTTTGGCGCATTTTTATCTCTTTGATTGTTTGAAATCTTTGAGGAGTGATTTTAGTTTTGGAGAAATTCGGAGAGAGGATGGCAATTGATAGACAAGAATTGTCGCAGTCTTTACCAAACCTCCCAAGCGAAGCGTAAAAGATCATCCAGAATTGGAATTTTCTTTGCTAGACGCTGCTCCAAATCGTGTCATCAAGTACATCTTTATCAATTCTCCCTATAGGGCCATTGAAACGCTAGAAAAGTCTCTGTGAATGATTTTCCTAACAGAATTTCACAAAAAGATTCTTCATTGATGTTTAAACAACAAACGCACTGCACATATTTTCAATCAATAATGTGTAGCTCCAATACTAACTAACGTGACATGATGCGTTTTTTCTTTTTTGTTTGTGTTTATAAAAGGTCAGTGTTACTATGACATGGTATTCCAACTGAGAGCATTCTAAAACGTTTCATTTTATTATATATATATATATATATATATATATATATATATATATATATATATATATATTGATCCTACAAAAAAGTGCATGGCACTAAACTACATCTGGTGATGACGATCCAATTCTGAAGCTCTGAGGTGAGTGAATAACAGATTTGTTGCGATTACTTCAAGATTCACTTGAACCTGGAATCGTAGTACCTGATAGTGTCCAATCTTTAGAATATTATTTCTATTAAATAGAAATACTTGAAATCATATAACTGTGGGCAAATTATTTATAATAAAAATAGTTACCTGAAGCTGTAATTGCTTTATTATTATTATTATTATTATTATTATTATTATTATTATTATTATTATTTTGAATTTTCACATCAGCGTCAGCTGATGGTCTTTTACTGGAGTCTGAGTGATAGTAAGTCTCCTTAGGTCTCCAGGACCCTTCTGAGTATTCTGGCTGATTGCAGCAGTGCAGTGTTCTGAATGGTATCAATCCTTCCTCTAATTTCCAGACTTTCCAAACCCTTTTCCAATCCTTTCGGGACTGTTCCAAGTGCACCAACTACAATTGGTATCACTGACTTTCATATTCCATAACTTTTTCAGTTCTCTGACAAGGTCCAGGTATTAGTCCAGTTTTTCATTTTCCTTTAGCTTCCCCCTGTGATCTGCTGGAACTGCAAAATCCACCAGTTGACAAGTTCTTTCTTTTTTGTTAATCAACACTTGGTCTGGTCTTCTTGCTGTGATAAGGTGATCCGTTTTTATTTTCAAAGTCCCAGAGAATTTATGCGTTTTTCGTCTCAAGAACAGATTCTGGTTTATGCATATACCATTTTGTTGTATGGTCAAAATTTAATTTTTGCATAATTCCCAGTGGATCACCTTCCCAACCCAGTCGTGTCTAGTTTTTGATTCCCGTTGTGCTAGTTTGCTACATTCTCATAGTACATGGTTTACGGTCTCATCTCTATTACCACATAGTCTACATTTACTTTTGTTGGGTCTTATCAATTTTTGCTTTGATATAGTTTGTCCTTATGGCATTATTCTGTGCAGCAATTATTAGTGATTCTGTTTTTCTTTTAAGGTTTCCTTTTCTTAACCACGTCCAGGTTTTTTCATGTGCAACCTCTCCGATTTGTCGTTTATTATTATTATTATTATTATTATTATTATTATTATTATTATATACTTAAAAAAAACATTGACTGAGAAGTAACCACTTATTCGAGTATCAAATTACTCAACAAAGGTTGACTATACCGAAAAATCAACCAACCAGCTAACTAATTCACACCGGATGGAAATAAGTAGAGAATATATTAAAAGAAATCTGATATTTTGCAGCAGATTCTTAAACCTTCTACTGATGTTAATTCATTCGACCTGTTTCCAGAAGTTATCAGTTGCTGTATGAGCATTCCGTGTAACAAGTCGATGGCATTTTCTTTGTCTTTTGATGATGCCAAGAACAAAACTCACTGATGAAGAAAAGACAAAAATGTTTGCTGGTTATGAAGAGGAAAGATTTTATTAGTGCAAATATATGAAACAAATGTACCAATCTAGAAGTGCCAAGAGCAGAATTCTAAAGAATTTGGTAGTGTCTGTAAGTAAGAAACAAGACACAATGTCGCTTATCGTAATGGTCATTTCGAGCGCGATAAATGAGAATGAAATTCTTTTTTTTCCTCTGCTATCCATTATATTTTGCAACCATTCAAATAAGCTAGTCAATCAAAAAATAAAAATACCAAGAAAGCAACAAAAAAAAAAAAATAGAAAAAGAAAAAAAATGAAAAAGAAAAAGAAAAAAGAAAAAAAAAGAAATGAGAAGTTTATTCCCGCTTTCGCCTGACATATGTACTGAAAATAGACGAGGCTTCGTCAGGATGTCGTGACTGAATTGTAATTGGCCAATGTTAATCAATCAATAGTGAAGCGACTACGTCATGAGTGCGCACGTGCAGAGTCTGTCTTCTTTCATATGGTGTTCTGTGTTTGCGATGGATCTGCTCCGTTCTTTCTTTTGTAAAATAAACACCATTGTTTCTTTTATGTCGTTAAAGAAAACATCACTCATTTCTTTCTCTTTCTGCTTATTTCTACAGTTAATTTCCACACTTCCACGCATTCTTTTTCAAACACACACACACACACACACACACAATAATATAATCGGCTAAACGCTTTGTTATATTGCCTATCAAATTTGGTATGCATACTTATTGGACCAAGGGAAGGTTTTAACATTCCTCATTGGGAAGGAATAAGCTTTGTCGAGGAGAATCTCTGACAATAAACAATGATTAGCAGAGTTATGTTGCTGCAAGATATACTAATTGTACAGAATTTTAATTTCCGAACTTCAAAAGCAAAAAGAAATTAAACATTATCTTACAAGTATAAGTATTTCTATCTAATTAGATATTGCTAATAATAGGTTTGTGGATAGTTCCTCTAGTTTAAGATATAAAATAAACTGCAAAATTACAAGGTAGGAAAATGGCTTTATTTGAAGAATTAGTCCATTTAATTATAAAGACTATCAACATGGCCGCTTAGCGTAACGGTTATGGCCTCAAATTAAATTTCACTTCACCCTAATGCCTTTGAGAAAGGCATGAATCCATTTCTTTTACTCCAGCTATGAGTAAATAGTGTATCAATTAGACTTGGTAAGGCAACTAGCAGGAAGAATGATAAAACCCTGAAGTCAAACCAGATGTACTCCACTTGAAATTTGACCTTGTGTCACGTCCTGCTCGTGGCGGAGGGGTTAGGTAAATGCATACTAGATTAATTATTACCATTTAATGAAACATTACTAATTAGGTTTGTGGGTAGTTTCAAAAACTGGAGATGTAAAATAATTACATACTGTTATTGGATTTATTGAAAGTTCATTGTCTAAAGAGGCTGTCACAATGGATACAACCAATCATTCCTGATGATAATTCTAGGAATTTCCGGGACAAATCTCGGAATTTTAAAAACTTGAAACCGATGGAAACAACTCTTACCAGTTCAGTTCAACATTATAGATGAGGAATCGTTACGATCAAACTCCTCATCTGTTGTTTGTCAATTTACATATGTACTTCAACAACTATCTATATAAACTAAAAATAATTAAGATCTCATCTTCTTAATCTAGTTTCATAACTATAAGATTTATTTGTTTTCTATAGAATAGAAGACACAATCATCAGATTAAACTTTATTTGTTTCCATCAGATTTAAGTTATACGAAATTACTGTATTTGTCCTGAAATAAAGATGATTGTGTCTTCTATTCTATAGAAAACATATGAAACTTATAGTTATGAAACTAGAGTAAGGTGAGATTTTAATTCCTTTTAAAACCCTGTCAGTGGGGATTAGACTACAATGACTGTATCTCCATGGTAGGTGTAAAAAAAAGAAGAAGTATCCTGGGAATTACACTAAACTTGCATCTGGTGGTGAGTTCCAGTTCTGAAGCTCAGGGAATTGTGAAGTACACCTTCATTGCATTATTCTTCATGTTCACTCTGGCCCGTAGTGGTAGTATCTGTTAGTTGTACATATATATCTGTTGAAAAATTAATTGTATTTGGTAGGACCGTACGCAAAACATAACTCTTAAGAAAACTACATAATAAATGTAAAAATATGAAGTATTCCCTAACTTCTAGTGGGCACGTAAAATCAATTTAACTCAATCAATCATCGGATTACTTTTAGTTCTCAAACTCTCTATGGCCATGTTTTTGAGCACTTTTTGTTTATCACAACGCTTTTTAAAGGATTAATTTTTTATATCTGTTACATATAATATATATATATATATATATTATATATATAAAATTTATATATATATGTAATATATATATATTATATATGTGGGCGGGCGTCTGTCTATCTGTCTGTCTGTCAATTTACAGCCTCATAATGAAAAAGGAAGAAAGCATATATCTATTATTATACAAAAACTGAGTTAACCAACTTTCGTTTCTTAAAGGCTTTTTACAGTTTAGTTTAATTGGACACAAATTATACTAATTACTCCTTACTTTTTTAGGATTTAATTATTTTGCGAAAAAATCTGTATAAATTCGTTCTAATGAGTCGTAATTTGCAATTAAGTCAAAACCTTACCAATGTATTTCTTGACTACCATATAATGTTTTATATTTTCTGGAGAGTAGAGATGAGAGTAGAGAGAGAAGAGAGAGAGAGAGCCGGCAGAATTTGAAATGTATTTCTATTGTTAAATTTCAGCAACCCAGAAGCTGTAGGTCAATCATTTCCTTTCTGAAAAAGCTAACAAAATTGATTTTAAGGTTTCGTCCGGCGGTTTTTTTTTAATTTTATTCGCTTTTGCCTAACTCCTTTGTTCATAATCTCAATTATATCTACCCAGAGCTGAATGGATGACACAACTGGTCACATTTGTCTAGTATATATTATAAAATTTACATTTTATAACACACTTCATAAATGCCACACACACACACACACACACACACAACATTATGTAT
>CM042146.1:36685907-36709218 GCA_023376005.1 Doryteuthis pealeii | reverse complement strand
TAAGTTAAATTATGAATTCTTTCACTCATCTTATACATTTTAAAGCGTTTCACGTGGTGCACTGGTTTAATTATAATTGCTAGTGAGTTGATTCTTACGGGTGTCTCATAATTTTTTCATTGTACCAACATCAAACTGAGCTCTAGTAAATAAATGAGCACACGTGTGATGTTATTTTTAGTGAGCTAAGCTAGCAGACAATTTTTTAGTGAGGTCAATTTCAGTTCCCC
Organism: Doryteuthis pealeii; assembly: GCA_023376005.1. Classification (NCBI taxonomy): domain Eukaryota; kingdom Metazoa; phylum Mollusca; class Cephalopoda; order Myopsida; family Loliginidae; genus Doryteuthis; species Doryteuthis pealeii. The sequence goes on along the minus strand of CM042146.1, from coordinate 36,708,988 downwards.
ACGCTTAAATGATACTTACTCATTTAAGTTTAAATGATTCTCCATTCTGTTATATGTTTTGTTTCGAGAATATCTTAAAACCAACCGTCTTAATGCCACAAGGAGATAGAAAACGATCCCAGAATTCCCATAACTCTTTCGTTGGTTTGTGCTGAATTCACGGTTACGTGGTTAAAATTCAACCAGCACAAAGAGTCAGCGATATAACAAAATTATGTACATATCTCATTACTTCACTACCTCTGACCAAATGCTTATTGGATTAGCTACGCGTAGATGGGTGTTCACTGTATATACTATATTTTAGTAGTAAATAAACTAATAACTGATAGGAATCAAAACATTTTTTCTTTCAATGGGTGAACATTCTGACCTCATAAAATATTCCATTAATAACAAAATAGATTAAATTATATTTTATACGAGCCAAGCCAGAAGAAAATATTATTAGAATAACCAATGTCGAGGAAAAATGATGGGTTGGCCATATATAGATAGATAGACTAGAAAAACAATTTTTGGTGTCTATTTCATTGTGTACAGTATATTGGTAAGAAACAGTTAGAGAAAACCGATACATATATAAATTATATGTTAGAATATGTAAAAGTGGTCTTTTGTATGCGTGTGTTTTTCCAACCATTAGCGGCGTAAATATGGAATAACACAATATGTGAAAAAAAATAGAATTAATACTTAGTTGCCAAAGATATATAACAGAAGCTTGGCACTTGCTAAATTATTCATATTTTTGGTTACAGAGTTACAATACTGTAGAATTTTGTTTAATAAATACCTAATGTGTCACGGGTGAGAGATTGCTATCGTTTTTTTTTGGGAAATACTAGCAGTCTCTCTCTTAGGGCTTTTGTCGACCAATAGATTCACAAAAGATGTAAAATCCTTTCTCGTCGACGTTGCTATAATCAATTATAACGATCTTGAATTTTGGCATGCAAAACCATTATTTGTCATCTCTTCTCAGAGCAATATTTATATTTTAGCCATTTTCTTTTGTGCTTTTATACGGGGAAATTGATGGAGTACATGCCTTCCGAGGAATGGTGAAATGAAAAGAAAGGCGTTAGTAGAGAGTGTGGAAATTTGAAACTGCCATGCGCCTCGTGCCTCTACCTTAATACTGAGCTCATAGTTGGCACGCAGCGATTCAGTCACTTTGCATAACAGTGACTTTTTTTGAAGACACGAAAAGGCAGTAGACGAGGATACTAGAGTCCCGCGTGCCGATCATGAGCTAAAACATGGTCCACTGCAATCTTTATCACGTTATGTGTCGCCACGACCCATTTAGAAGGTCTAAATCCGGCCATTGGAACTGCAATTTCTGTAATCATTTGCCGATGGCGGGAGAGAGAAAAATGTCGGCATCATAATGAGAGAGAGAGAGAGAAGAAGAGAGAGAGAGAGAGAAGAGAGAGAGAGAGAGATAGAGACGAGATAGAGAAGGATGGGGAGCTAAAAGAAGAAGACGAAAAGGACAGATGGGTTCGCGAAGGATGAAGTGAGATTTAGGAGAAAGAAATTAGAAAAATGTATTATTAAAGCGAAAATGATTGGTGCATGGATAGATGAATAGATTTAGAGATATGAGAAGAAGAAGAAGGAGGAGGAGCGAGGCAGGAAGAGAGAAGAAAGGAAGATTTAGAGGTTATGTGTTACGCAAAGAAGAAGAATTGAAGAGCATAGAAAAAAAGAAAGAGGTAGAGGAAGAAGAAGTGAAAAAAGAACAAAGTAACAATGAAATGAAGGAGAGAAAAAAGGGATAGCGAACGCCAAGAAGAGTAAACAGAGAAGAAGATAGAAGAAGAAGAGAGAAGAGAAGAAGAAGAAGAAGAAGAAGAAGAAGAAAACAGTGAAGAATGTAAAGAAAAAATAGTTGAAAGAGGAAGATAAGGGACTGGAAAGAATATGAGACAAAAAGAAACATAGACAGAAGAAAAAAAGGAGAATTGAAGAAGAAGAAGAAGAAGAAGAAGAAGAAGAAGAGAAGAAGAAGAAGAATAGGGCGTTAGAGAAGAGAGCATCAGAAGAGGGTGTGAGAAGAGCAATGCGAGGAGAAGCTATCACAAATTGTTGGAAACCAAAATAATCTTAGCAATGCAGTTTTAAGCCCGGATTTTCGTGCCCACACGTGGTTTTATGATTTTTCGCTTTTGGGCATAAGCTGTGTATAGTGGCATCGCTGACGCATCAGTTGCTCCGCTTAGAGGCTGAAATGATGCGTGTTCACTTTGGCTCAGGTACTCCGCTGTTCGAGTTAGATTAACAACTCACGGATTTTCAGGCTAGTAGAGTGACGCTGACTAATCTTTTAATTTACCAAAGACATCTCTTCATTCAATATAAGAAAATGTATGACAGCAATCTATTTCAGTTGTTAATATTCTATCATCTATGTCTCTCCCCCTCATCTCTAAATTCTATCTGCAGTCTGTTTGTACTCTCTATGCTTCCTACCCCCTCTAGCTTCTCTCTCCTCTCTCTTCTCTCTCTCTCTCTCTCGTCTCTCCTCATATATTTTCATCTAAATATCATAACGCATTTCTGATGCCATTACAGGCCTTTACTTGCTTTGAAAGAAATTAAAAACTTTAAAGTTTAAAATGTGCAATTTGTATCAAACATGCTATTTACCAAATTAATTAGATATTATGCAGAAAAATGGAATTTTGATATTATGTAATCTAGAATAAATACTCCAATCCTCAAAGTTAACGAAATATAGTTTAGTGATTCTGAACAATGTCAAAGTTTGAGATTCATAATCAATATTAAGTGTATGAACAATTGTCACTTACAAAACTTACGAGAATCTGAAAATGAATTTGACTTATTCAATGTCTGATTCTATTCGTAATTGTCATTTAATTAATAATAACATTTATGATATTTCCTGCGTAAATTTATGAAATGAATTAGTCTATTATTACATTATTTATCGTCTTGACTATTATCCTCATCTTGTTATATTAAAAATGTTTCGGGGTATTTGTACCCCCCCCCCCTGGCAACTGTACCTTTCCGGCCTTCTTCAGTGTCTTTTATCAAAATCGGTAACCTTCAAGCAATTTGAGCCGAAACATTTACTCAATCCATGGGGGACAGCACTTTTATTTCTATGCTAACTATGCCTTTGGGATATTCTTGTATCGGTTAATTCACCGAAGACTTTGACATTAATAGTTGGCGCATATCGGATACGAATAACCATCTCAGCTAACAAAATCCAGGCTTTAGATCTCCAGCTAAGCCAAGCTGAGGGAAAAGTTTTCATTGTGGTATGCGATCTCTCCTTCAAGTGCCATCTTCAACGTACCGAGAGACCAGGAACGGATCCCCTCTCCACTTCCCATACAAAAACACATGTAAAAGACAGAAGAATAGATAAAATTCTGAAGAGAACTGAAACTCAGCAGGCTTTTACGGTTATTGTTCAAATTGGCGAGGATAGAGAGTAGAGTGCTACAGCATTTAAGAAGGATTGCTGTCAACTTAATTGCAGATAGTTAAAAGATTAAAAACTTTAAAGCATGCCTTTTATATCTGTTTTGTTGCTGAGGAATCGTCTTCTGTATTTGGAAACGAAGTTCGTTCTTGTCTTGTCTTGTTGCTGCTATTTTACCACGCCACAAACAGTGAGCTCAAAGAAGAATGCCACAAGATGAGTCAATGTGAAACGCTAAGCTCAGCTGCAAGTCAAGTCAGACCGGAACAGCACGTGTTTACTTTGTAGAATCAACAAAGTTTCTTCTTTAGTTGATTTTTCGTTTTTGCCTAAAAAAATACATAAATAAAAATCTCAGATTTACACGAACACATTACGTACAGTTGTACACGCCACGAATAAATAAATGAATCTCTCTCTCTCCCCCCTCTCTCTCTTTCTTTCTTTTCTTTCTCCTCCTTCTTCCTTTCTCTCTATAATATAATATATGAATATATACCAACACACATATATCTATCTATCTATCTATCTATCTATCTATCTATCTATCTATCTATATACTATATATATAATATACTATATATATATACATATATATATATAATATATATATATATATATATATATATATATATATATATATAAGCACGATTAACGCTAGTATATTTATATATATGTATATTTTTACTGTCCATAATTCCAATCATAAATAACACAATTATTAAGTAGATTATCATGTAATCTCTTCTTATCTCTCTTTTTTTTTTCACTCCTCATCTTCTCTCTCGTTTTAACTTTCAATACTTTCACTCTTTACTGCATCTCTTTGCAATTCTTTATTCGCAATTTCTTTCCTTCTTTACATTTCCTTCTCACATAGATCTTTTTTCTTTCAGGATTTTAATGCTAGCACTCTCCAAAATCACCAGACATGGAATCGTGCAATTTCTTCCTTGTTTTATAAACTTGAAAAATTCCCTTCATTCCCTTTTGCGTGCACTCCGATTTTAGAGCAGGGGCGACAACGGAGGAAAATGCAACTACATCATCATGCCATATGAAAAGATTAGGATTCTTCGGATCAAATGTAATCTCGACGAAATAAATGAGTTGATGACAACTTTATACTCGGCAACAATATATAATATATAATATATATATATATATATGATATATATATATATATACATATATATATACTATATATATATATATTCACACAACATACATGATATACATTATGATATACATTATATATACCTTATATATATATATATATGTATATATATTATTACACACAACATACAATGATTATACATTATGATATACATTATTAATAATATTAATATATATATATATATATATATACTATTAAAGATAATCTAATAGTCAGACGAACCTACTATTAGTTCGCTGTATATTATAATATATATTATTCATAGTACCTTCTTCAAGTGTTGGTTAGATCAAAAAGTATGTCGAAAAGGCAGTAAAGAGTAAAATTGTTTTTGTATGCAAGAGCGGGACGGAATCTGTGATGAGAGGGCCTCAAAGTATATCCAGTTGCAACTCGTTGGATGAGATGTCAAAATCGAGAGAACATTCGGGTTTATATGCTGCCAGCCACAATCACGATTTGCAACACATGTCGCCCGAATGGTGGAAGGTGAATAATGAAATTACTATAACCCTTTTTTCATATGGGTGCTAAGAAGGCGGTTGCTGAGGATCTTCACTTCCTGCAGGAATATACTCTACTATAATCCCGATTACTAATAACTAATATAAATATCATTATATCATATACCCTATAGAGCAGAGACAGAGAGGCAGGAGGGACCAGAGATGAAGAGAGTCTAAGACAATATGTATGCGATGACCCTGATCAGCGACTAAGCGAAACTGTTAGTTAGTATATCTGACCTCATGGGTATAACTTTATTATTTGCTCTACTTAAGTGTGAGCACCTTTTACTTTTTAGCTTGGAAATCCCAGTGGTTTTATATATATAATATATATATATATAATATATATATATAATATACTATATATATACTATATATCATACGATATATATATATAATCTTTTTTCTTTTGAGCCTAATCCTATTATAGCTCTTAACCAATTATTTTTGGTCTCTAGTCTTTTCATTTTTTTTCGATCTTTCCCCCAGGTGAAGTGGGTTAGATAATTTTTACTATCAAAATATTTGCCGTGTTTTTTTCTACGGCTAGGGTTTATATATAAGTTTGGAATATAAACTTATCATATATATATATCTATTATAGTATATATAATGTTATTCATATTATAAATAAGAAGTGATATATATATTTATCAGTGAATAAAGCAATATATTTAAGGCAGCGTAGAGACTAAATGTCAACAGCGCTCTGTAACTGTCAGTTTCTCGCCTATGTCTTCGTTCAGACCAAGTGAGAAGCACACGTTGTTTACCGTTTCTTTTATACTATTGTTACCCACACACACACACAAACACATATATATATATATATAATCATATTATTATTCATTATTTGTCATTATCTATTATTTATTATTATTATTATTATTATTATAGGGTGCAATTACATTTAAGGTGCGGACTGCTTACCATTGGTTTCAAACAGCGCGTGTTAACCACTTATCATCAAGCATAACGCGCACGTTAAATTAATTCGCACCTATTAAAATATAATATAAGTAATAATAAATAATGACAATATTAATAATAATTATATATATATATACTATATATGTGTGGTGGTGTGTGGTACAATAGTTACTATAAAGAAACGTAAACTACGTGTGCTTCTCACTGGTCTGACGAAGACATAGGCGAGAAACTGACAGTTACAAGCGTGTTGACATTATCTCAACGCTGCACTTAACATATATGCTTTATCATGATATATATATATATATCACTCTTTATTATAAATATAAGATCAACTAATATACCCAGTTATAACCCTATATTATCAGTATATATATAGCTGCATAGTATACGACCAAATCTCTAACCCCTCTATAATTAAACCTAGCTGTACGGAAAAACAACACTGGCAAGACAACCCACTCATAGCCGGAACAACACGCATCCAATCCACCTCTATCACCACAACACCAACCGCTGAGCTGACCCGTCCTCCAACCTCTGTATAAGCGCCTACACCTTCACTACCACTCTCACTTTCAATCCATATTCTTGACTAGTAATCAAAATAACTTATCATCTAACCCAACTTCCACCTGGGGGAAAAGAACTATTGAAATATAAAAGAACTAAAAGGGTACTAAGCTACCAAAAAACTAATTGTGTTACATACTGCACTATAATATATTAGACAAAAAGAAAAAGATCGCCACAATCTAACCTACTAATCAGTACTATATATATATATATATATATATATATATATATATATATATATATATATATTATATATATATATATATATAAACCCACTGGATTATACCCAAAGCTAAAAAGTAAAAAGTGCTCAACACTTAAGTAGAGCAAATAATAAAGTTATACCCAATGAGTCAGATATACCTAACTAACAGTTTCGCTTAGTCGCTCATCAGGGCAATCATCTGACTCTTCCTCTCTCTCCCTCTCTCTTCTCTCTCTCTCTAATATATATATATATATATATATATATATATATATATATACCCAGGACATGAAGATCCTCAGCAACCGCCTTCTAGCACCCATATGATAAAAAGGGTTATCAAGTAATTCATATTCACCTTCCACCATTGGGCGACATGTGTTGGACAATCGTGATTGTGCTGCAGCATATAAACCCGAAATGTCTCTCGATTTTGACATCCTCATCCAACGAGTTGCAACTGGATATACTTGAGGCCCTTCTCATCAACAGATTCCGTCCCGCTCTTTGCATACAAAAACAATTTTACTCTTTACTCCTTTTCGGACATACCGTTTTTGATCTAACCAACATGAAGAAGGTACTATGAATATATATATATATATATACAGCGAAACTAATAGTAGGTTCGTCTGACTCATTAGATTATCTTTATATATATATATATATATATATATATATATATATATAATGTATATCATAATGTATATCATGTATGTTTGTGTTAATATATTATATACATATATATATATATATATAATATATAATGTATATCATAATGTATATCATGTATGTTTGTGTAATATAATATATATTAATATATATATGTATATATATATATATATATATATTATATTATATATAATATATATATATATATATTGTTGCCCGAGTCTAAAGTTGCATCAACTCATTTATTTCGTCGAGATTTACATTGATCGAAGAACTCTTGAATCTCCTCTTTTCATATGGCATGATGATGTAGTTGCATTTTCCTCGTTGTCCTCCCTGCTCTAAAATCGGAGTGCACCAAAGGGAATGAAGGGAATTTCAGTTTATAAAACAAGAAGAAATTGCACGAATCCATGTCTGGTGATTTTTTGGAGAGTGCTACAATTAAAATCCTGAAAGAAAAAAGATCTATGTGAGAAGGAAATGAAAGAAGGAAGAAATTGCGAAATAAAGAATGCAAAGAGATGCAGTGAAGAGTAAAGTATTGAAAGTTAAAACGAGAGAGAAAGAGGAAAGTGAAAAAAAAAGAGAGATAAGAAGAGATTACATGATAATCTATACTTAAATAATTGTGTATTTTATGATTGGAATTATGACAGTAAAATATACATATATTATAAATATACATAGCGATAATCGTGCTTATATATATATATATATATATATATATATATATATATATATATATATATATATATATATATATATATATATATATATATATATATATAGATAGATAGATAGATAGATAGATAGATAGATAGATAGATAGATATATGTGTGTATATATATATATATATATATAGAGAGAGAGAGAGAGAGAGAGAGAGAGAGAGGGGGGAGAGAGAGAGATTCATTTATTTATTCGTGCGTGTACAACTGTACGTATGTGTTCGTGTTAATCTGAGATTTTTATTTATGTATTTATTTTTAGCAAAAACGAAAATCAACTAAAGAAGAAACTTTGTGATTCTACAAAGTAAACACCGTGCGTGTTCGTCTGACTTGACTTGCAGCTGAGCTTAGCGTTTCACATTGACTCATCTTTTGCATTCTTCTTTGAGTCACTGTTTGTGGCGTGGAATAGCAGCAATCACAGACAAGACAAGACACGACTTCGTTTCCAAATACAGAAGACGATTCCTCAGCAACAAAACAAGAAATAAAAGAGCATGCTTTTATTTTTAATCTTTTTACTATCTGTCAATTAAGTGACAGCAATCCTTCTTAAATCTGTAGCACTCTACTCTCTATCCTCGCCAATTTGAACAATACCGTAGCCTGCTCAGTTTCAGTTCTCTTCAGAATTTATCATTCTTCTGTCTTTTACATGTGTTTTTGTTTGGGAAGTGGAGAGGGGATCCGTTTCCTGGTCTCTCGGTACGTTTGAAGATGCACTGAAGGAGAGATCCCATACCACAATGAAAACTTTTCCTCAGCTTGGCTTAGCTGGAAGATCTAAAGCCTGGTTGTTAGCTGAGATGGTTATTCGTATCCGATATGCGCCAACTATTAATGTTCAAGTTCAGTGAATTAACTGATACAAGATATCCCAAAGGCATAGTTAGCATAGAAATAAAAGTCTGTCCCCATGGATTGAGTAAATGTTTCGGCTCAAAGTTGCTTGAAGGTTACCGATTTTGATAAAAGACACCTGAAGAAGGCCGGAAGGTACAGTTGCCGGGGGGGGGGGGTACAATACCCGAAACATTTTAATATAACAACAAAGATGAGGATAATAGTCCAAGACGAGTAAATAATGTAAGTAATAACTATTCATTTCATAAATTTACGCAAGGAAATATCATAAATGTTATTATTAATTAAATGACAATTCGAATAGAATCAACATTGAATATCAAATTCATTTTCATATTCTCGTAAGTTTTGTAGTGACAATTGTCATACACTTAATATTTATTATGAAATCTCAAACTTTGGACCATTGTTCAGTCACTAAAACTATATTTCGTAACTTTGAGGATTGGAGTATTTATCTAGATTACATAATATCAAAATCCATTTTTCTGCACTAATATCTAATTAATTGGTAAATAGCATGTTTGATACAAAATTGCACATTTAAACTTTAGTTTTTAATTTCATTTCAAGCATAAAGGCCTGTAATGGCATCAAATGCGTTAATGATATTTTAGATAGAAAAATATATGAGGAGAGACAGAGAGAGAGAGAGAGAGAGAGAGAGAGAGAGAGAACTAGAGGGGGTAGAGAGATAGAGATACAAACAGACTGCGATAGATTTAGAGAGAGGGGGAGAGACATAGATAGATAGATATTAACACTGAAATAGATTGCTGTCATACATTTTACTTATATGTGAATGAAGAGATGTCTTGGTAAATTAAAAGATTAGTCAGCGTCACTCTACTAGCCTGAAAATCCGTGATGTTAATCTAAACTCGAACAGCGAGTACCTGAGCCAAGTGAAACACGCCATCATTTCAGCCTCTAAGCGAGCAGACTGATGCGTCACGATGCCACTATACACGCTTTATGCCCAAAAGCGAAAAATCATAAAAACCACGTGGTGCACCAAAATCCGGGCTAAAACTGCCATTGCTAAGATTATTTTGTATTCCAACAATTTGTGATAGCTTCCTCCTCCCATTGCTCTTCCTCCACACCCCTCTTCTGAATCTCTCTTCTCTAACCCTATTCTTCTTCTTCTTCTTCTTCTTCTTCTTCTTCTTCTTCTTCTTCTTCTTCAATTCTCCTTTTTTTCTTCTGTCTATTTTCTTTTTTGTCTCATATTCTTTCCAGTCCCTTATCTTCCTCTTTTCAAACTATTTTCTTTACATTCTTCACCTGTTTTCTTCTTCTTCTTCTTCTTCTTCTTCTTCTTCTTCTTCTTCTTCTTCTTCTTCTTCTTCTCTGTTACTCTTCTTCTTCGCTATCCCTTTTTCCTCTCCTTCATTTCATTGTTACCTTTGTTTCTTTTTTCACTTCTTCTTTCTCTACCTCTTCTTTTTTTTCTATGCTCTTCAATTCTTCTTCTTTGGTAACACATACACCTCTAAATCTTCTTCTTCTTCTCTTCCTCCTCCTCCTCCTCCTTCTTCTTCTTCTTCTATCTCTAAATCTATTCATCTATCCATGCACCAATCATTTTCGCTTTATATACATTTTTCTAATTTCTTTCTCCTAAATCTCACTTCATCCTTCCGCGAACCAATCTGTCCTTTCGTCTTCTTTCTTTTAGCTCCCATCCTCTCTCTCTCTCTCTCTCTCTCTCTCTCTCTCTCTCTCTCTCTCTCTCTCTCTCTCTCTCTCTCTCTCTCATTATGATGCCACCATTTTTCTCTCTCCCGCCATCGGCAAAATGCTTACAGAAATTGCAGTTCCTAATGGCCGGGATTAGACCCTTCTAAATGGGTCGTGGCGAACACATAACGTGATAAAGATTGCAGATGGACATGTTTGCTCATGAATCGGCACGCGGTCGACTCTAGTAATCCTCCTACTGCCTTTTTCGTGTCTTCAAAAAACAGTCACTGTTTATGCAAAGTGACTGATCGCTGCGTGCCAACTATGACAGCTCAGTATTAAGGTAGAGGCACGGCGATGCAGTTTCAAATTCCACACTCTCACTAAACGCCTTTCTTTCATTTCACACATTCCTCGAGAAAGGCATGTACTCCAACAATTTCCCCGTATAAAAGCACAAAAGAAAATGACGCTAAATATAAATATTAGCTCTGAGAAGAGATGACAAATAATGGTTTGCATCCAAATTCAAGATCGTTATAATTATTATAGCAACGTCGACGAAGAAAGGATTTTACATCTTTTGTGAATCTATTGGTCGACAAAGCCCTAAGAGAAGAGACCAGTATTTCCAAAAAAAACGATAGAAAATCTCTCACCCGTGACAACATTAGGTATTTATTACCAAATTCTACAGTATTGTAACTCTGTAACCAAAAATATGAATATTTAGCAAGTGCACTTCTTTATATATCTTTGCAACTAAGTATTAATTCTATTTTTTTTCACAATATTGTGTTATTCCATATTTACCGCTAAATGGCTTGGAAAAACACACGCCCATACAAAGACCACTTTTACAATATTCTTAACATATAATTTATATATGTATCGTTTTTCTTCTAACCTGTTTCTTTACCAATATACATGTACACAATGAAATAGACACCAAAAATTGTTTCTTCTAGTCTATCTATCTATATACCACCCATCATTTTTCCTCGACATTGGGTTATTCTATAATATTTTCTTCTGCTTGGCTCGGTATAAAAATATAATTTAATCTATTTTGATTAAGGAATATTTTATGAGGTCAGAATGTTCACCCATTGAAGAAAAATGTTTGATTCCTATCAGTTATTAGTTTATTTACTACTAAATAGTATATATACAGTGAACACCCTCTACGCGTGCTAATTCCATAACTTTGTCAGAGGTAGTAGTAATGATGATAATGATACATAATTTTGTTATATCTGACTCTTTGTGCTGGTTGAATTTTAACCACGTACCGTGATTCAGCACAAAACCCAACAGAAAAGAGTTATGGGGAATTCTGGGATCGTTTTTCCTATCTCCTTGTGGCATTTAGACGGTTGGTTTTAAGATATTCTCGAACAAAACATAAACAGAATGGAGAATCATTTAACTAAATGTGTAAGTAATCATTTAAGCGTGGGGAACTGAAAATTGACCTCACTAAAAATTGTCTGCTAGCTTAGCTAACTAAAAATAACATCACACGTGGTGCTCATTTATTTACTAAGCTCAGTTTGATTTGGTACAATGAAAAAATTATGAGACACCCGGTAAGAATCAAACTCACTAGCAATTATACATTAACCAGTGCACCACGTGAAACGCTTTAAAATGTATAGATGAGTGAAAGAATTCATAAGTTTAACTTAGTTTAGTACAAGGTCAGAAATTTAAGTCACGGTGAGAATCGAAGCCCCTAGCAAAGGTTTTCTAGTCTATTTACCAAACAATTTTCCCATGCGAGTTTCTGTAAAAATGTGTAGGTAAGTAGAAGTAACTAAAAAAAAATAAAGAAGGAAAGCTTCTCACTGGGACAGATGGAGAAAAACTCAAGTCCATTCCACCACTTTTTAGACATTTCTGATCTTTTGACACTCGGCAACTTTTTCAGAAGAAATTAAGCTGAAGAAACATGCAATAAAATACTAGGGGGCACAATAAAATACTGAGGCAGTGCTCCGTATAACGGTTATCGTTATGGGAAATGGAATCGTTGACCCCAGTTCAATTCCAGACCGAAGCTATTTGCGTAAAATACTAAACTTCTTCTTCTCGTAGAGTAACACTTAGCTCTATAATCTCTCATTTTTACTGCAAGAAATTTGATCCTTACTCGACATCAAACTTGTTACGCTAAGTTTAGTGAATACTGATATTTGTCTCCCATCACGAAGTATTGCTAGTCTCGTATACCATTACATTACTAATAAATACTATCCCTTCTTATTATCCATTTATTGGTCTCTCAATATGATAGCCCTTTAAATATAGATACTAAGATTAGATTAGTGAATACCGACAATAGGTCACTCCACCAATTTTACTTATTTTTATCTAACATCAATTATACCCCTAGCAAAAATTATGGAATTATCACACTTAGAAGATGTGCATTTAGTTTTTTATTTAGCAGTAAATAAACTAATAACAGATAAGATGTAAAACATGGCTGAACAGTCTGACTGCATAGAATATTCCTTGAACAAACAAGATTGAATTATTTAAATTGATGTCATAATCTTTTTCTAAGACATTTTTTGTTAGAGGTAGTAATTTTCAAACAAATCTATTTGGCATATAGATGAAATCCTAACAAGTACTACCATTCCCGATAGACATGGAAGTAATGGCAATGAAGGGATACTCCACACACACTCAGAACTCCGGAACTGGAGTCTCACCACTAGATGCAGTTTAGTATCATACCTAGAACATCCTTTGTTTATGAAGTCTTATCCCTCTGCAAGCGATGCAGACAGCATATTCTAAGCTCCGCCGACAAGGTGGTTTACGCAAATGAACGTATGAACGTATATATTTTAGTCTATTGTTGACGTATATTTTGTTTTTGTCATGCATAGTCACATCAATTTTTCAACCTGTTTTTATCATTTGCAATATTTTTAGGAAGTGTGTCTTCATGATTTCAGTGAAGTGGGTGTGTTCAACTTGCGCTTCTGTTTAGCTTCGTGTCCGTACGAGAAGTAATGGCCGATAGCGCAGACGTGAGTATTGATACGAGTTGATAGTGCTTAATCTAACACAACACCCCGATACTAGAAGTTCCAGACAGACTCGAATGCACAGCAGTTACTGAACTAGCTTGGCAAACTATAGGTCTACGGTAGACGCCCTGTTAGATGTTTACTAAGTTTAATCCTGTGCGAGACCATAGCAATGGGAGGGGGGACACAAAGACCATACTGACTGTTAATAGCCTTCGAGCAGAAATTGCAGCAGGTGTCCATGCGTTGAAACTCGCTTGTTTGTGAATGCGCTCGTAGGCGTTCTGTCGTCAGGCGTGTTTTTCTGACGCTAATGATAATTAAGTTATGTTTACTTCATTCATTTGACACACTAAGGCTTCATTCCCTGACAGTGACAACGAACAGATGCACTTATTTCCAAACAACCCCCTCTCTCTCTCTCTCTCTCTCTCTCTCTCTCTCTCTCTCTCTCTCTCTCTCTCTCTCTCTCACACACACACACACACACACACACACACACGCGCACGCGCACGCACGCGCGCACTCTCAATCAGTTTTCCCCTTCACTCTAGATTTCCTTTACTCTTCCGTCTCTATTTTGCCCCTTTATCATATTATTATACCAATTTTACGTATTCAGATCAACTTTTAGCATAACCTTTAATTAAATATGAACTAGACAGAATTCACCAGTATAATAAGAAAATGGAGGAGACGAGACTTGTTCAACTGACAACTTCATCTAAATAGGACTGTGCAAAATTACTTTGTCCTGTTCAGAATACAACGTAATCAAAGATAAGTGTGTTGATTGATCTTTCCATAATAACCCCAAAAACAGGATACTTAGAAGTAACTGAAGAACTCTTATACGTCGATTAAGACTTGGATAATAAGACAGGAAAAGAGAAAAAAACATACGCAAAATTCATTTTTATTTCCTTTTTCTAAACAATGTATATTTTACAATCTTCCCTGTCAATCAAAAAGTTTATAGAACTGTTACAAACAGAAATTATTATTATTATTATTATTATTATTATTATTATTATTATTATTATTATTATAAAAGATACTAATGGCAGTCGAAAGTTTTGCAATCTTTTAGTACGTGTTAGTTTGGGTCGCGTATATCACACAACCGAAGCAGTTCAACCCTTGAAAGGTACCTATTGTGGTTACTAGCACTGTAGAAATTGGTGCACTGACACATTTTTCATTGTTTTACTCCATGTGTCATTATGATTTACGAGTTTGAACCGCGGAAATAGCCAACAATATTTTGTTGCGCGAAAGGTGAAGAATCGGTTGATCACAGTACAGTAACCAGATGAGTCAATAAATTTCACTCGGATTGCAAGAATCTTAACGATCAGGTAGGTCTACATTCTAAATCCGTGTTCGATGCCATAGAGACAAATCTGGTGAGTAGCACTCGGAGAGTATCAGGTCACCTTCACGACCTCAGCAAAAGCAACCTGAGTTGCTGAATTGCGCGTCGTGTTACCAAAATATTGCAAACCTTTTGACTCAACCTTGCAATTTCACCTGACAGAAAAGAGATATATCAATCTGAACATAATATTGTTCAGTGAAAACTATATTTTAAGAATGTTTTTAAATCTTAAGTGAATGGCGCACAAGATTTGAACATTTATATTTGTTTGAAAGGATAAGAGAAATTAAAAATTATTTGAAAAAAATATTTGAAAAAAATATTTGAAAAAAGTTAGGTAGATAGATAGATAATTAACAGAGATAGATAATTAACATGGATAGATTGATAGATATGAACATACTTATACAAACAGACAATCAGATAGATAATGAGCAGATTGATAGAAACATAGGAACAAACTAAGTTCTCTCTCTCTCTCTCTCTCTCTCTCTCTCTCTCTCTCTCTCTCTCTCTCTCTCTCTCTCTCTCTCTCTCTCTCTCTCTCCTTTCTTTTTCCTTTCCTTTCCTTTCCTTTCTTATTTAATTTATATTAAGTTTGTATATAAGTAAGTAATCTTTTGGTAGATTTAATTTATATCTATCTCTTAAAAAATAACACTCATTCACAATGTTATAAAAATCCTTATAAATTTGATAGCCAATAAATATGATTTTGAGCCTTACAAGATGCTTTAAAATGTTATTGTGATGACAAAGAACTATCAGTCCAAACAATACGCCTCTATGCAGCGTCAGTATAGAATAAAGTTCTAAATATTTTGGTGATATTTTTAATTCTGATAACTTCAATTCACTTCAATAGATGATCAAATCCACGCGATGAAGCTCCGAAAATAATGCCTCCTATTCATGTTATTGGTCACTACAATAGATACAAGGTGCATAATAACACTGTTATATAGGGGCAATTCCACCGATTAACAATCATCAACGCTAATCAAATGTTTACGGAGACCAAACGGTGATTGTGAGCACAATAAGGCGATGGATAATGCATTTCAGCAGTGACAACAGCAATATGAAGGACAAGCCATGATCATTACAGCCGTCAACCCACGAAATAAAGAGCACCTAGATCAGTTCATTGGACTGCAAACAAGGTCCATGTGATTGAAAAAATCAACTACTAATTAATAGAATGATCATAGAAAATTTCAAAACTTAAACACGGAAACCTAATTATGATGTGGATCGATTAAAGGATTTGACAGTGTACCTCACAACTGGATGCTCTTTTTTTTTCTTTTTCCTTTTTTTAAAGAAATTTTCAACATATCCAACGTAATAATTAATTTTGAAAACTACCATATGCAAAGGTGGCATACTAACGTCACACTAATGCATATAAAAGGCGTATCAAAGGCTGAACCTTAATTGTGGGATTTTTCACTTTCTCCCTTACTTTTTTTATTAACACTTCATTTTATTTATTTCTTAACGCTAAAAAATTGATTGATTCTAACAGCATGTTAACACGTATGGTGTTATTTTATGTCTATAGGTTAGGGAATCGCATTCATTGTACGTTTACATCTAAATTTGTGTAGTTATTTATTAAAATCTATCAAGTATTTCTATCTAATACAAATGATTTGAACACAATAAAATGATTTCGTGTATTCTTATTCAATATTAATGATTTTTAAATATACCACATGCTAAAAGATTGTATGACCATAACCCTAGACCAATCACATAAGTCTATGAAGAAATTATTATATGGGACTTATCATTCACACTGATGCTCATGAAAAGTCTCATGGACATGACAGTGATTAAATATCACGAACAAGAGATTACCCTTTGATAATTATGATAGAAAATATATCTGTTAAAAGATAGGATACAATAAGTAAATATAAAGATGTTGAAATTGAAATTGAAAAAAAATTGTGATCTTAAAACCTTATATAACTATGTTATAACTATGATAAATGTAATCCTACGTATGATCAATAATGATAGAAACACATTAATAAGATTCCTGGTAGTCCCTGTTTACAAGAGATTAAAAAATTGCTATATGCAGAAATGCTCATCAACTCAAGAGAGTCTTATAAACGCAAAGAAAATATAAACAATGTGCATGTTAAGTATCACGTAACATTAAAAAATGTTCAAACAGAATTCATATATTCACTACCTTCTCTTAATCTAGGTCTCAAGTAAAGTGTACTTAACAAAAAAAAAAAAATAATAATAATAATAATAATAATAATAATAATAATAATAATAATAATAATAATAATATAATGAAATAAAAACGGATCACCTTATCCCAGCAAGAAGACCAGACCTAGTGCTGATTAACAAAAAAGAAAGAACTTGTAAACTGGTGGATTTTGCAGTGCCAGCAGATCACAGGGTAAAGGTAAAGGAAAATGAAAAAGTGGACAAGTATCTGGACCTTGCCAGAGAATTTTAAAAAATTATGGAATATGAAAGTGAAAGTTATACCAAATTAGTTGGTGCACTTGGAACGGTCCCAAAAGAATTGGAAAAGGGTTTTGAAATTTTGGAAACCAGAGGAAGAATTGAAACCATTCAGAACACTGCACTGCTGCAATCTGCCAGAATACTCAGAAGAGTCCTGGAGACCTAAGGAGACTTGTTGTCACTCAGACTCCAGTGAAAGGCCATCAGCTAACACTGATGTGAAAACTTAAAAGAATGATCTTAAAGAAAGAGTGGCTTCTGATCTCGAGATAATGGAAGTATGTAGACAGGTAAGTCGAGAAGAATATGCTCAAGATTTTGGATGTTAGTGTGTCGTATTTTATCTTGTTTAGGGGGGGGGCTAAACAAGATAAAATGCAACACACTAACAACCAAAATATAACGGAACCCAGCATCACAACAACAATATTAACACATGATAAAAGAAACCACGTAGAGCCCATAAAACAAACCATGACTGAAAAGATTGTACTGCCTTGATTAAGAAATTGGCACTGGAAAGAAATCAAGTTAGAAACCGAAAAGGTAAATAAAGTATCTCATAATATCCTAACAGACAACATTAATGAATTAAACGACCTAATTTATGCAGAAGCAAAACAAGTCAGTAATAAAATTGGTATTCCCATACGTAAAAAAATACAAAATCTGGATGAGATATAAACTAGAATGACAAATAATAAAACTATAACAACAAGCAAAAGAATTAATAAAGAAAAAATAAACGCATGGATAAAAATGGAATAAAAACACCAAAAAAGACAACAGCATCTAAGACTGGCTATACAACTGGAAGAAATAAACCAAAGGATATTAGCAAAAAAAGGAAAACTTAAATGATACCACACAGACCTAAACAATACAAGCAAAACAAGACCTTCCAAAATAACGAAAGAAAATTCTACCAGCAAGTTGATGGAGAAATCATGAAGACAGACAAATCTCAAATGCAAAGGAGACAGAACTCTTTTGATTGGTTGGTGGTTGGTTGGTTGGGTTTTACGGCATGTAAACCCATTGGGTCATTTTATGCCGAAGTTGTTTTTTTATTCGTTCTTGATGGATACTCAATTAGTTTTAAACACATTTTTCTAATTAACACATAGATGGGACCCTAACAGGTACTACCATTCCGGGTCAGAGTGGACCTAGGAGCAATGGTGATGAAGGGGTACTCCACATTTCCCAGACCTCCAAACCTGGAACCTTACCATCAGATTGATTTTAACGTTATACGTAGGTCAAGAAGATCCTCAACCACCGCCTCCTACACCCATATGATAAAAAGGGCTGGGACTTGCTATAAGGGCAATAGGGTCGGGACAATCATATAGGTGTTAGGGATTGACGTGATCACGGATTGATCAGAGGGGGCCTCTCCGACTGCCCGGTTTACCTTAGTAAGAGTCTAAGTGGGGTGTTGGGACTCTTTTGGAGCAAAATAAGAGAAAAGAAAGAACATATCAGAAAGGTTAAATGAATAAAATAGAACGAATAGGAATACTACATCAGGAAAATCTAAGGACATTTGAAGAAAAGGAGAAATACAAGTATTTGGTAACATTGGAAGCAGACATCAACAAACAGAGATTAAAGAAAAAGTGAGAATGGTATAACTTAGAAGAACAAGAACACTTATAGAAACCAAACTCTGCAGCAAAAATCTCGATAGGGGAATAAACACCTGAGCTATGGCCCTTGTAAGATACACTGGATCATTCTTAAAATGGACAAAGGGGGAACTTTGACACCTGGACCAAAGGACAAGGAAATTGATGACAATGCACAAGGATTTCAAGTGACAAATTGAAGAGATTTCACATGAAAAAATCTGGACATGGCTAAGAAAGGGAAACTTCAAGAGAGAAACTGAATCTCTCAGGAAACTAGCTGAAAGGGAGTAAAAGACTAGACATGAATGGATGGGAAATATAATCCACTGGGAATTGTGCAAGAAATTAAATTTTGACCATTCTACTAAATTATATATGCACAAACAGAAATCCGTACAAGAGAATGAAAACATTAAGATTCACTTTATCCCGGCCAGAAGACCAGATCTATTGTTGATTAACAAGAAGAAAGAAAGAACTTGTCATCTAGTGGATTTTGAAGTCTCGGTGGATGACAGAGTAAAAATGAAACTAAAAAATAAACAAATAAATGGACCTTGCCAGAGAATTGAAAAAAAAACTGTGAAACATGAGAGTGACAGTGATACCAATTGTAGTTTATACTCTTTGAACGGTCTTCAAAGGCTTGAAAACAGATCACAGTTATTGGAAATCAGAGGAAGGATATATTTTATCCAGACCACAGAATCGTTAATATCGACTCGAATACTCAGAAGAGTCCTGAGACCTGAGGGGACTTGCTTTCGCTTCGACATCAGTGAAAGGCTACCAGCTAAAACTGGTGTGAAAAACTCACAAGGAGTGAAATAATAATAATAATAATAATAATAATAATAATAATAATAATAATAATGGAATGACCGATCTTCCCCATACCTCAGCAGTGGTGGTGGTGCTAGCCACTATTTAAGTACACACAGATCACTCTGTGTGGGACTTATGTGAAGGATTCTCCTCATAATACGCCCGTGATAGACCACTCGGTATAAGTGGCCATTACGATATAACAAATAATAATAATAGTAATAATAAAAGCTATAGAAAGCTGGAAAGTTCAATTAAAAGCAATCCCTGGTAGAAGTAAATATCCAAGATGCATTTTCCTAGGAGACTCACTATCACCACTACTATTTTTATAGCAATGATGCCACTCAATTATATACTTTAATATGTGCAGGGGGTACATATTCACTAACTCACAGGAGAAATAAACAACTTTATGTACATGAATGATATAAAGATTTTTGAAAAAAATGAAAAAGAAACTTTTGTACAAACCATAAGAATATACAGCCAGGCTATAGGAATGGAATTCGGAATTTTAAAAATGCACCATGCTAGTGACGAAAAAGGGGGAAAGAGAAAAAATGGACAGAACTACCAAATCAGGACAATATAAGATTTGCAGAAAAGGAAAGTTACAAATACTTATGAATTTTAGAAGTGGACACCATCAAGCAAACAGAAATGAAAGAATGAGTTTTAAAATATTTCAGAAGAACAACAAAAATCTTAGAAACCAAGCACTGCAGCAGAAATCTTATCAAGGGAATAAATACATGGGTCGCTTTCATTATAAGATTTTCTGGACCATTCTTACAATATACATAATAGGAACTCAGACAGACTGACCAAATGACATGAAAATGAATGACTAGCATTACAGCCTAGAGATGATTGACAGGTTATATGTATCAAGAAAGGAAGGTGGGAGAGTCTTGCGAACATAGAGTATTGCGTAGATACCTCAATCCAAGGACTCGAAGAATACACAAAAAAGAGCAAGGAAAGATTAATTACGTAGCCAATAACAGCAGCAGCAATATATGGACAAGCAGAAAAGAACAAGAAAACAGAAATGAGAAGAAAACAATTATATGGATACTTCAAACTACAAACAGAGGAGATTGCACATAAAAAGACCTGGACATGGTTAAGAAGAGGAAACATCAAGGGAGAAACCGAGTCACAAATAATTACTGCACAAATAATATTATAAGAGCAAATTATATCAAAGCAAAAATTGATAAGACAACAGAACAGCAAATGTGGTGACAGAGATGAGACAATAAACCATATATTAAGCGAACTTAGCAAACTGTCACAACGAGAATATAAGGCTAGGCACGACTGGGTTGGAAAGGTAATCCACTGGAAATTGTGCAAAAAATAAATTTTGACCATACAACAAAATCTGTTCTTGAGAATGAAACATACAATTCTTTGGAATGTTGGGATAAAAAAAAGATCACCTTATCCCAGCCAGAAGTCCAGACCTAGTATTGATTAATAAGAAAAGGAGAACTTGTCTTGTATATTTGGCAGTTCCAGCAGATTCCAGGGTGAAGATGAAAGAAAATGAAAAGATAGACAAATGCTTGGACCTTGCTAGAGAATTGAAAAAGCTGTGGAATATGAGGGTGAAAGTGATACCAATTGTAGTTGGTGCTCTTGGAACGGTCCCAAAAAGTTTAGAAAACAGACTGGATGAACTTAAATCAGAGTAAAAATTGAGACCATCCAGACAACAGCATTGTTGAAATCGGCTAGAATACTCAGAAGAGTGCTGGAAACCTGAGGAGACTTGTTATCACTCCGACACCAGTGGAAGTCTTGTGTGAAAAACTCACAAGGAGTAAAATAATAATAATAATAATAATAATAATAATAATAATAAAGAAAAGAAGGAGGAAGGGATCTCGACAACATTGAAAATAGTGTAGATAATACAATCCGAGCACTTGAAGAATACACTAATAAAACTAAGGAAAAACTAATTGCAACAGCCAAGAAAAAACAATTGCAACATATTGACAAGCAGAAATACAACAAAAACTAAAAAACAGAAATTGAAAGAAAAACAACTATATGGGTACTTCAAGCGACAAACTGAAGAGATATCACATCAGGTGATATGGACATGGCAAAGAAAAGGAAATCTCAAGAGAAAAACTGAATCTCTTATAATCGTAGCACAAGACTAGGCATGACTGGGTAGGAAAGGTGATCCACTGGAAAATGTGCAAGAAATTCAATTTTCACCATACAACTAAATGATATATGCACTGTCCTGGAGAATGCGTCGCATAAAATTCTCTGGGACTTTGAGATATAGACGGATCACCTAATTCCGGCTATAACATACGGTGAAGCATATCACATGATGAAACTGAATATAAAAAATAGATATATAAACATGTTGATTAAGAAATGGGAGAAAAGTGGAACCTGAACATAGCAGTGGTATCCATCATCACTTTTAAACAGCCCTATGAGTACGTTGCCATAGATACAGCGAGACTTAAATTCATATTATGGAGCGAGTGTTGGAGAATTGGGAAGACTTGCAGTCACTTAATCCCCCAAAGGTTTCAAATACCTCTAGTATGAAGATAATAATAATAATAATAATAATAATAATAATAATAATAATAATAATAATAATAATAATAATAATAATAATAATAATAATAATAGATGAGCCGACAGTGGCTCGTAATTCTTACGTAATGCGAACCACTTATCGTCAGGCACTCAAATTAAAGCCAAATTTATCACCACGATTTCTTCGGGCATTGAGCACGTAGAAGCAGACGCAGTACGAAGAAATAGCAGCCATAAACATGTCTTTCTTGAATATGGCTTCACTTCCTTTTCCGTCTTTTGTGCCAACATCCTTCCT
>CM042146.1:36672877-36685707 GCA_023376005.1 Doryteuthis pealeii | reverse complement strand
GGTCTTATTTCTAGAACACAAAGGAATGAGCACACTTCCCGATAAATTGCAAAGTTTCACGCTCAAAAAAGCATTACTACACGTCTTATAGATTTAGAGTTAAATACGTTGCACATAACCTTAAAAGTTTGTTTAAATAAGAAAACATTTCCCCCTTAGAATACGCTTATTGTATCCCACGCAGAGTGGTAATACCTCTCTTACACACCAAAGGTGTCTTCAGTATGATAGTAAATTGCATTCTGACAGTAAGGATCTAATTCTGGAGATCTGGGAATATGGAATACCATTCATTTGCCATTATTCCTAGGTTCACTCTGACCTGGTGGGGTATTACCTGTTGGGTAATATGTAAGGATCAGTTAGAAAAATTATTCGTTTTAAATGTAACCTTGTACAAAATGAAACTGTTAAGAAACAACTACACAAAAATGTAATTATGAACGAACAATAAATGTAAGCATTAAATAACCCTAGACCGTTTGACATGTTGTTAACATCAATCAATCAATCAATATACACTAACGATTATTTCAGAGCATGTTCATAATTTGTAAATAAACGTTAGGTATATACCATATATACTCGCGTATCATGCGACTTTCTGAGACCTTTTGCAGCTGGAAATTGTAAGCGTACCAGTTGGTCTAGGCCAAGCTTAGATCAACTATTTACTCACAAAGTTTGTATTTTGCTTATTATACGACTCCCGAATATTAGGCTAAAATTTCAGTCTCAAAAAGTCGCATGATACGTGTGTATATACAGTGCAATTTTCACTGGCGCTGTATAGTCTTCAAGTGATACGGCCTACTGCCAGACTTGGTCGTATTCAAATCCTTTCTACACACACGCACTTTGTATTTACACTATTAGATACACATATGCAACTGTTCCTATTTACATAGACAGTTGCATTTCAACCCAGACACGTATAGGTTAACGTATAATCGTTTGTATACGTTACATACAGGTTGATGTTCGTCGGACAATTATTGTTATTCTGATCAATAAAAATTCACATCGTGTCTTCGTGTGACGCCAGGTTGTTCAGTCGATCGATCAAAGAGATTCAACAGAGAAGCAACAAATCATGGCTAATCGATAAAATGTGAGTGAGTGTGATCAGAGATAGGGGAAACAATACTTACTTAGATGAAAGTAAGTAAGTAGGTAGGAAAGTAGGTAGGCAGACAGATAAAGGACATTATGTATGGATGTGTTAGAGAGACATTGTTTATGGGCATTGTGTATGCATAGAACAATGTATGTGTATGTAAGTGTACACTGATATAATGTAAGTGGTATGCAAAAGAAAGATTAAATGAAAGAAAATGATATAGAAAATGAATAGGTCTGGATGTATATAAGTATTTTATGTATATAAGAAAGAAACAAAGAAAGAAAGAAAAGAAAGAATAGGGCAAATTTTAAAGAAAGAAAGTAAGGTATATGAATATGGTTTAATTACAGTGGTAATTAGATCCGTGAATTATACAAAAGAAAGAAAGAAAGAAAGAAGAAAGAAAGAAAAATGAAGTAAAAATCAAAAGAGAGGAAAATAAGTGGAACTAGCAAAAAGAGGATAGTTTATTTATTCTTATTTTAATTTTATTGTTTTCTTCTTTATCTTATTGTTAATAATTTTTTCCAAATTCTTTCTTTCTTTCTGTCTTCCTTGTAATATAGGTCGTAACACCCCTAATATTGTCAAAACATTACAATTTTGAGTGCAAGAAGCAGAGATAACAATAAACAAAAAACAAAAATGAAAAACCAAAACCATATAAGGTTGGTCAAATAATAAAAACCAGAAACCGGGAAAAAAAAACTATGAAAAGATAAATAGAACTGATTGGACACATGTCGAGTCCTAACAAGAAGATTAAAACGAACGCAACCACAAAACATTGCGTCAATAAAATAGGACGTCTGCTGTAGAGAAATAGTTGGCAACATTGTTTCGCATGACGATGTGAGACAATTTCTTTGTAATTATTTGCCAGAACAAAATAAAATTCGGGAAGCAATGAAATCAGAAGTTTATTTCGTTATTTGTTGGAATTGAGTATAAAGTTATTTACTATTTAACAACTTCCGAGATTTTATTACGGTCATAATATTCCCTAAAATTTAAGTTGAAACAATTTATTGTAGTTTCAAATAAGTACTTATTAGTAATACCTAAACAATGTTTCGTTATTATCATTTGACTTCTTGTGAGTTTTATTTTTCCCTAGAGTCTAAGTGACAGAAAGTTTTCTTATCTCTCCAGAACTCGTCTAAGTATTCTATCTGATTTCTGCAGTGCTGTTATCAGGATGATCTCCATGAATCGTCTGAATTCCAGTTCACCCAGTCTCTTTTCCAGGCATTTGGACAGCGAGTGCACCAATTATTATTATTATTATTATTATTATTATTATTATTATTATTATTATTTCACTCCATTCGAGTTTTTCACACCCTCCTTAGCCGGTGATTCACTAGAGGCTGAGTAACAGGAAATCTCATTAGGTCTCTATGAGTATTCTAACCGATCGGTTTTCTTTCTCCTAGACTAGTTGCATAAGCAAGGCTAAAGGAACCAGTTTGCTCTACTATGATACCCACAGCTGGGGGTAGAAGAGAAGAATTTCTGCCTTTTCCAAGGGCATTAGTGCGAATTGAAACGCAAACAACTTCTTCCAGGATTTATGTACTAACATAATATCTGTAAAAAATAATTGAATTATTTCTGTATGGATCGGCACTTCTGCATTGGATCAATCGAGCAATCCGGTGTTCTATCTAGGCTCAAATAAAAGTCATTAACATTTGATGTTTTGGACAAGACTGTTTGTATCGATCACACCCTGGATGTATCGATCCATCTCGTGAACGAGCTGTCTTAATACTTTTGTATCTATGTCAGTCGACTGATGTCTATTCCATACCATTCATTCATATTTATCTAGTACGTTCAGTTTATACCAAGTAAATATCTCTTTCTCTCTCTCTCTCTCTCTCTCTCTATATATATATATATATATATATATATATATATATATAATATATATATATATATATATACATGTGTGTGTGTGTGTGTGTGTGTGTGTGTGTGTGTGAGAGAGAGAGAGAGAGAAAGAGAGAGATTTTATCTGCATGCGTGTTTCAAAAAGTTATCCCTATATGTATGTATTTACCCAATCTCTCCGCCGCGCACAGAATATGACACAAGGCCAATTTTCTGAGCGGAATACACCAGGTTTAAATTCAGTTTTCCTTCTTGGTTGGTTTATTTAACAAATTTACTCAATTTGTGTTTACCTAAACAGAAATTAACAATGAATGAAAAGTTAATTTATTTTTAATAATCCTCTTGTCATTAATTACATTTGTTCCAGCAAATTTTCCATTTAGTCAAAGTCTTTTTTGATATGCTGTGAGGCTATGCTCTTGTATTTCTTTTAATACGCTCCCCGACATTAAATCTTACCAGTGAGTTACATTTTCAGATTAGAAGGTCACACAGGACTAATGAGTATGGAGCATATTACACTTGTACAATGTTGTGTTTCACCAAAAACCTTTAATCAAAACGTATCAAGAAGTGTTACTGACTCTAGTCTTTGTATATATGTACAGAGAAAAATTATTAAGAATTTTACAAAAATTAAAAAGTATTATCAATAAAGCATTTATATAAAAATAATTAAACGTGAAAAACTATATTTATTTTTTAACATTTTACCGACGCACACTCCTTACTCGCGAGATGACTCAAGCAAAAGAAATTATTTTCTATCTTTATCATCTGTTACCATATGTAGCTTGAAGCAGCGTTGTTGAAACATAGGGTTGACATATTGACGATGTTAAAAGGCATAGTAGGATTATAGTCTGAATATTAGGATGAAAATCATTTATTGAATTATACACTGAAATTTGTTATTTAAGTTAAAACAAATTGAAAATATTTCATTTTTCTATATTTGATGATAAACATTTATAATTTTACCCTGGGTAGGTAATGCCTACTGTACCTAGACATGCATCCTGTTCATGCAAAGGTCTACTGGGTTCGTCCTACCTGGAAACTTTACATTACAAGTGACTAGTTCCAATACGAAGGAATTCAGTTAACTAAGTAATAACAATCTCAGCTATACGTTGACTATACAACATTAATAGTGACATTAGAAAACACACACACAAATATATATATATATATATATATATATATATATATATTCTCTACCTTTACATTTCTACTTCCGTTACTCTACACTGTAGATATTTTTTGCATCTCACGAAGAACAGTGAGTATTTATTCGTCTGTTACGTTCTTCCTATTTTTTAGTTTTATCTGACGATTTGGTTTAATACAAACAATCTGACAGTTCTCAGGCAGTCTCAAAGTGGGGAGTAAACATCAATTTATTTTAGGTTGTGTTATATATATATATATATATATATATATATATATATATATATATATATATATATACTTTCCTGGAAATTACTGATATTTGATAACATAATTGTTAGTGTAAAGTATACATTATCTAATCCAATCGGTTTCTTCACTTTTACTTGTCAAGCATTTGTAAAATCTAAGATTCACCTCTTCACAAAAATAGAAGACTTAATAATAAAAATAATAATAATAATAATAATAATAATAATAATAATAATAATAATAATAATAATAATAATGTTGGCTAGTTCTTGACGGCATTTCCGCCTTTCCAGTCTATATCGGAAGCAAAACACTCATTCTATTTCAGTCTTCGCAATGTATCGTGGAAAGGTAATTCGTTACCGAAAATAGTCGGTCTTCGTTTAAGTAATCTCATCTCCATTACTTTGTGCATCGAGAAACAAGTACCAGTGTCCTGCTGCGTTCTGGGTAAGAGCGGGAAAGAGTTGGGTTGCTTGGAACACACCCCACAAAAATGATTGGCCAGGTCTTAGGAGAGGCCAGATTTTTGCTTTGAAGAGCACGAAAACGAGGCCAGACGAGGTTAAGTAAGTAAGGAAAAGCGAATCAAAGGGAATTGATGTTAATAATTTCAGCAACTTGTGCAATCTATTTTAAAGACGCAGGTTTTTATGGTGCCAGACATCAGGTTAATTCTCTTTGGGGTTTAAGCAGTTAAAACCTTGTTTTTTTGCTGGCATAGGGGAATACATGAAAGGAATTATAGGTATACTATCTCATATCAAAATCTTTTCAGACAGATTCTCTCCGGAATTCGGAATGTATAGTATATAGAATAGACGATTACCTGTATACGTGTGTATAAGTTGATTTCGTGTATAGGTCGACCCTTGATTATTGGTCTCTAAATCAGTAATTTATCATTTATTTTTTAGGCTAGAGGTTTCTCCTAGTTATTCCTATTATGTTTGAATTGCACCCTTACGAAATCATTTCCCAGTTTTTGCCCAAAACTTCCAAATTCTACCAATATACAAGTATAAGGAGATAAAGTATAGTATAAGGTGATTTTTTACAATGACAATGTGTATGCAAGTAACCTTGTAAATATTCACATTCAGTGAGGTAAATTAAGAATATAAATAGTATTATAGTTCATTTGTACGGAGTTTAATGGAATAAGTTAGTGCAAATCACGAAATGTGGGTTCGATCCTCGATGGTTTACTATAATACCCCTCCCCAAATACTTGAAATAAGAAGGAAAATCTGATTTTTAACACTCTATGCAGTTTTTTATTACATTTCAATTCTTTCATGTTAGATTAGCCGCACACACACGCATATATATATATATATATATATATATATATATATATTATATATATAGATAGATAGATAGATAGATAGATCAGTATGGGTATATTGTGTCAAAACAAGCCTTATTTGGTTTTACTCAATCTTCATATTTCACATACACACATAGCACGCACGCATATAAGCACACATATATCATCATTATCATCATCATCATAAATAGGGCGTGCTGAAATCACGGATTCCCCTCTCTCTCTCTCTCTCTCTCTCTCTCTCTCTCTCTCTCTCTCTCTCTCTCTCTCTCCTCTCTCTCTCTCTCTCTCTGGATTCGCTCTAAATCCAGAATGCATTCAGTGTCCGCATGATGAATGTGACACCTTAAGGTCACTTTTTAAGTGGAGTACATTTGGTTTGAATTCATTTTCTTTCTCTTACATCAGTTTCTACATTACACCTAAATATCTCAGTCAGGAGAACAAGAGATGGATTCCTACCTTTCCTAAGAGTATTAGTGTACGTACAATGAATATGTAAGACAAAGTTTGTGGAGTCCAAATATGAGGGACATACTGCATCAATATTAGCACTTACATACATTAACACATAAACAGACACACACAATGTTAATTCGCAAAATGTATTTATCTATCCTTTGCTATAGACAGAATTCAATGTAAGGTGCAGTTGGTTTGGATTCTCCTACATTGGGTTCCATACAAATAACTAAATACTTCCGTCTTCCCAACTATTTAACTATAGTTACAAGAAGAGATTGATACGTGCTTTTTTCCAAGGGTATTAGTGTGCACACAATCAATATGCATATAAAACATTTTCTTGTATGTGTCCCCTCTAAAAAGTAAGAAAATCTTTTTAAAAACACTTAATCTGACTTATATCCTTTAAAATGGCCTATCCTTTCTCAATACTTCACTCTTGTTAAGCCCTCTAGACTTTATTTCTATTTTTATTCAAATTCTCTACTGACTTTTAAAAGTCATTTTGAGTGGAAATGTCTCATTCTTTTGGCGCATTTTTATCTCTTTGATCGTTTGAAATCTTTGAGGAGTGATTTTAGTTTTGGAGAAATTCGGAGAGGATGGCAATTGATGGACAAGAATTGTCACAATCTTTACCAAACCTCCCAAGCGAAGCGTGAAAGATCATCCAGAATTGGAATTTTCTTTGCTAGACGCTGCTCCAAATCGTGTCATCAAGTACATCTTTATCAATTCTCCCTATAGGGCCATTGAAACGCTAGAAAAGTCTCTGTAAATGATTTTCCTAACAGAATTTCACAAAAGGATTCTTCATTGATGTTTAAACAACAAACTCACTGCACATATTTCCAATCAATAATGTGTAGCTCCAATACTAATTAACGTGACATGATGCGGTTTTTCTTTTTTGTTTGTGTTTACAAAAGGTCAGTGTTACTATGACATGGTATTCCAACTGAGAGCATTCTAAAACATTTCATTATATATATATATATATATATATATATATATATATATATATATATATATATCCTACTTTCACTTCAGCTATAGATAAATAATAGGACAGACTGGGTTCTTTAACCTTGGTTAGGCAACCGGTCTTGGAGAAGGAAAACTTTGAATTCAAACCTGTTGAACCCCGATTAAGAAATTGACTGCGTCACATCCTGTTTGTGCGGAGGGGTTGGTAAATATATATATATATATATATATATATATATATATATGTGTGTGTGTGTGTGTTGTGTGTGTGTGTGTGTGTGTGTGCGTGTTGCTTAGATAATTATAATGGTTGATTGATTTCAACGACATATCAACCCACCTGGGGTTATTTTATGTATAAAATTGTGTTAGTTGTGCGTTCATATTTACATCTGTTGTGTATTTGTAATTGATAGATCAACTTTACCCATATATAGGACCCTAACAGATACTACTACTCTCGGTCAGAGGAAATCTTGGAATCATATAACTGTGGGCAAATTATTTATAATAAAAATAGTTACCTGAAGCTGTAATTGCTTTATTATTATTATTATTATTTAGTTTTCACATCAGCGTTAGCTGATGGTATTTCACTGGAGTCTGAGTGACAGCAAGTCTCCTCAGGTCTCCAGGACACTTCTGAGTATTCTGGCAGATTGCAGCAGTGCAGTGTTCTGAATGGTTTCAACCCTTCCTCTGATTTCCAAACATTCCAGACCCTTTTCCAATCCTTTTGGGACTGTTCCAAGTGCACCAACTACAATTGGTATCACTTTCACTTTCATATTCCATAACTTTTTTAGTTCTCTGGCAAGGTCCAGATATTTGTCTATTTTTTCATTTTCCTTTAGCTTCACTCTGTGATCGGCTGGAACTGCAAAATCCACCAGTTGACAAGTTCTTTTTTTTTTGTTTATCAACACTAGGTCTGGTCTTCTTGCTGGGGAAAGATGATCCGTTTTTATTTCAAAGTACCAGAGAATTTTATGCGTTTCGTTCTCAAGAACAGATTCTGGTTTATGCATATACCATTTTGTTGTATGGTCAAAATTTAATTTTTTGCATAATTCCCAGTGGACCACCTTCCCAACCCAGTCGTGTCAGGTTTTGTATTCTCGTTGTGCTAGTTTGCTACATTTGCAGAGTATATGGTTTACAGTCTCATCTCTATTCCCGCAAAGTCTACATTTACTATTTTGTTGGGTCCTATCGATTTTCGCTTTGATGTAGTTTCTCCTTATGGCATTATTTTGTGCAGCAGTTATAAGTGATTCCGTTTCTCTTTTGAGGTTTCCTTTTCTTAACCATTATTATTATTATTATTATTATTATTATTATTTTGAGTTTTCACATCAGCGTTAGCTGGTGGTCTTTCACTGGAGTCTGAGTGACAGCAAGTCTCCTCAGGCCTCCAGGACTCTTCTGAGTATTCTGGCAGATTGCAGCAGTGCAGTGTTCTGAATGGTATCAATCCTTCCTCTGATTTCCAGACTTTCCAAACCCTTTTCCAATTCTTTTGGGACTGTTCCAAGTGCACCAACTACAATTGGTATCACTGACTTTCATATTCCATAACTTTTTCAGTTCTCTGGCAAGGTCTAGGTATTTGTCCATTTTTTCATTTTCCTTTAGCTTCACTCTGTGATCGGCTGGAACTGCAAAATCCACCAGTTGACAAGTTCTTTCTTTTTTGTTAATCAACACTTGGTCTGGTCTTCTTGTTGTGATAAGGTGATCCGTTTTTATTTCAAAGTCCCAGAGTATTTTATGCATTTCGTTCTCAAGAACAGATTCTGGTTTATGCATATACCATTTTGTTGTATGGTCAAAAATTAATTTATTGCATAATTCCCAGTGGATCACCTTTCCAACCCAGTCGTGTCTAGTTTTGTATTCCCGTTGTGCTAGTTTGCTACATTCGCATAGTACATGGTTTACGGTCTCATCTCTATTACCGTATAGTCTACATTTACTATTTTGTTGGGTCTTATAAATTTTTGCTTTGATATAGTTTGTCCTTATGGCATTATTCTGTGCAGCAATTATTAGTGATTCAGTTTTTCTTTTAAGGTTTCCTTTTCTTAACCACGTCCAGGTTTTTTCATGTGCAAGCTCTCCGATTTGTCGTATTTTATTATTATTATTATTATTATTATTATTATTATTATTATTATATACTTAAAAAACATTGACTGAAAAGTAACCACTGATTCGAGTATTAAATTTCTCAACAGAGGTTGACTATACCGAAAAATCAACCAACCAGCCAACTAATTCACACCGGATGGAAATAAGTAGAGGATATATTAAAAGAAATGTGATATTTTGCAACAGATTTTTAAACCTTCTACCGATGTTAATTCTTTCGACCTGTTTCCAGAAGTTATCAGTTGCTGTATGAGCATTCTGTGTAACAAGTCGATGGCATTTTCTTTTTCTTTTGATGATGCCAAGAACAAAACTCACTGATGAAGAAAAGACAAAAATGTTTGCTGGTTATGAAGAGAAAAGATTTTATTAGTGCAAATGTATGAAACAAATGCACCAATCTAGAAGTCGCTAAGAGCAGAATTGTAAAGAATTTGGTAGTGTCTGTAAGTAAGAAACAAGACACAATGTCGCTTATCGTAATGGTCATTTCGAGCGCGATAAATGAGAATGAAATTCTTTTTTTTCCCTCTGCTATCCATTATATTTTGCAACCATTCAAATAAGCTAGTCAATCAAAAAATAAAAATACCAAGAAAGCAACAAAAAAAAAAAGAAAAATGAAAAAAGAAAAATGAAAAATGAAAAAAGAAAAAAAAAAGAAATGAGAAGTTTATTCCCGCTTTCGCCTGACATATGTACTGAAAATAGACGAGGCTTCGTCAGGATGTCGTGACTGAATTGTAATTGGCCAATGTTAATCAATCAATAGTGAAGCGACTACGTCATGAGTGCGCACGTGCAGCAGTCTGTCTTTCTTTTCATATGGTGTTCTGTTGTTGCGATGGATCGAGCTCCGTTTCTTTCTTTTGTAAAATAAACACCATTGTTTCTTTATGTCGTTAAAGAAAACATCACTCATTTCTTTCTCTTTCTGCTTATTTCTACAGTTTATTTCCACACTTCCACGCATTCTTTTTCAAACACACACACACACACACACACACACACACACATACACACAAACAAACATATATATATATATATATATATATATATATATATATATATATATATCGGCTAAACGCTTTGTTATATTGCTACCAAATTTGGTATGCATACTTATTGGACCAAGGGAAGGTTTTAACATCCTCATTGGGAAAGAATAAGCTTTTGTTGAGGAGGAATCTCTACAATAAACAATGATTAGCAGAGGTTTATGTTGCTGCAAGATATAACTAATTGTACAGAATTTTAATTTCCGAACTTCAAAAGCAAAAGAATTAACATTATCTTACAAGAATAAGTATTTCTATTTAATTAGATATAGTTAATAATAGGTTTGTGGATAGTTCCTCTAGTTTAAGATATAAAATAAACTGCAAAATTACAAGGTAGGAAAATGGCTTTATTTGAAGAATTAGTCCATTTAATTATAAAGACTATCAACATGCCCGCTTAGCATAACGATTATGGCCTCAAATCGGAGATTAAATTTCACTTCACCCTAATGCCTTTGAGAAAGGCATGAATCCATCTCTTTTACTCCAGCTATGAGTAAATAGTGTGGAATACTGAGTTCATTAGACTTGGTAAGGCAACTAGCCAGGAAGAATGAAAACTCTGAAGTCAAACCAGCTGTACTCCACTTGAAATTTGACCTTGTGTCACGTCCTGCTCGTGGCGGAGGGGTTAGGTAAATGCATACTAGATTAATTATTACCATTTAATGAAACAATACTAATTAGGTTTGTGGGTAGTTTCACAAACTGGAGATGTAAAATAATTACATAGTGTTATTGGATTTATTGAAAGTACATTGTCTAAAGAGGCTGTCACAGTGGATACAACCAATGGATTCCTGACGATAATTCTAGGAATTTCCGGGACAAATCTCGGAATTTTAAAAACTTGAAACCGATGGAAACAACTCTTACTAGTTCAGTTCAACATTATAGATGAGGAATCGTTATGATCCAAATCCTCATCTGTTGTTTATCAATTTACATATGTACTTCAACAACTATTTATATAAACTAAAAATAATTAAGATCTCATCTTCTTAATCTAGTTTCATAACTTTTCATTTCATTTAACAAATAAGTTTTATTTGTTTTCTATAGAATAGAAGACACAATCATCAGATTAAACTTTATTTGTTTCCATCAGATTTAAGTTATACGAAATTACTGTATTTGTCCTGAAATAAAGATGATTGTGTCTTCTATTCTATAGAAAACATATGAAACTTATAGTTATGAAACTAGAGTAAGGTGAGATTTTAATTCCTTTTAAAACCCTGTCAGTGGGGATTAGACTACAATGACTGTATCTCCAGGGTAGGTGTAAAAAAAAAGAAGTATCCTGGGAATTACACTAAACTTCATCTGGTGGTGAGGTTCCAGTTCTGAAGCTCAGGGAAATGTGAAGTACACCTTCATTGGCATTATTCTCATGTTCACTCTGACCCGTAGTGGTAGTATCTGTACCATATATATCTGTTGAAAAATTAATCGTATTAGGTAGGACCGTACGCAAAACATAACTCTTAAGAAAAACTACATAATAATGTAAAATTTAACGTACAACGAACGCGATTCCCTAACTTCTAGGCATATCCCTAGATGGGGTAAAATCAATTAATCAATCAATCATGGATTACTTTTAGTTTTCAAACTTTTCTACTGTATACTGTATAAATTCGTTCTAATGAGTCGTAATTTGCAAGTAAGTCAAAACCTACTAATCTCTTACTTTACTCTGTGTCTATCACTTTCTTCCCATCTATGTATTTCTTTGACTACCATATAATGTTAGTTTTTCCTGGAGAGTAGAGAGAGATAGAGAGAGAGAGAGAGCCGGGAGAATTTGAAATGTATTTCTATGCTAAATTTCACAACCAGCAACCCGTAGGTCAATCATTTCCTTTCTGAAAAAGCTAACAAATTGATTTTAAGGTTTCGTCCGGTTTTTTTTTAATATTATTCGCTTTGCTAACTTCCTTTTTCTCCTAATCTCAATTATCTACCCAGAGCTGAATGGCTGACACAATGGGTAACATTTTGTCTAGTATATATATATAAAAGTTACAGGTTTTATTAACACACTCATAAATGCACACACACACACATACACACACACACACATATGTATGTATATATATGTGTGTGTATGTGTGTGTGTATTACTAAAATACTCTTTATGTATGTAATTAACAATTAACTCAGCCAAAAACAGCCCTTCCTGTCGAGATTGTTATTAGAGCAATATACTTAAATGATTTAACTTAGAGAATTAAGCAATTTCCAGTCCAGTTTGTAACTGAATGATAATTAAATGTCATTCTTTAAACATGAAAATGATCGATATAACGGAGATAACTTCCTAAGTAGAACCATCAATATCAACATGGACCACTATTACAACAGGAACGCAAAGGGTTCACAGATCATC
>CM042146.1:36642877-36670377 GCA_023376005.1 Doryteuthis pealeii | reverse complement strand
TTCTATTCCATGGACTGTCTTTTCGACTCAGGCTCGTAATAGCAAATATAAGCTAAGCCAATTTGTCAACATTTTTTTACTAAAACATGCTTTTCCGTACACATGACACATTCTTCACCAAATCAATACTTCTCATCCACCAAAAATTTTGACAGATTTTTGCTTAAGCTTGGATTTATCTGTTTGATTTACCACCATTTTGAATAGCCTCAAAACCAATATTTTTGTGAGATGAAAATAATTTTTTATTTCAACCAATTCCAAACAATGCAGAGTTTACATTTATAGAAAAAAATCTGAAAAAATATTTTGCTTTTTCCCCGTTTTAGTTTAATGACCCTAGAGTAGATATATGTATATAAAAAGCAATTGAAGATAATTCAACCAGAAGATGATTTTCATTCAACAAAATGGATTTGCCATGTAACCAATAAGTTTTTCTTCGCTTCTCTTGGGGCATATCAACTTCATTAAAAACTTTTTTAAAGTTACAAAACTTTTTTCTCCTGACGATGACTTGAAAGTTGAAACTAGCTGAGAAAAATCAAAAAATAAATAACATAAAAGATAATCTCTTGGAATGGGACCAAATGAGGTTTATTTGTGAACAAAT
This sequence comes from Doryteuthis pealeii, assembly GCA_023376005.1. Lineage (NCBI taxonomy): Eukaryota > Metazoa > Mollusca > Cephalopoda > Myopsida > Loliginidae > Doryteuthis > Doryteuthis pealeii. The sequence goes on along the minus strand of CM042146.1, from coordinate 36,669,764 downwards.
TCCCCCTCGTGGCCCACACATTTCTTCCATCGATGTTGCAGTGCTTGAATCACAGTGCTAGAAGGCGGTGGCTGAAGTTCATCTACCAGTTTATTAATACAACTGAAGTTGTTTCTTCCAATTTATTTATATGCATAAAGTTAATGTAAATTATGTCTACCAATTTGTTGATATACATAAAGTCAATAAAAATCTAGCATTAAGAAATATTTCTTCAAACTTTGTGTCTTGGGTATGACTACACCTAGTGGTAATGTTCCAATTCTGGAATTCTGGGGAATCTAGAGTACTCCTTCATTTCTATTGCTCCCAGGTCCACTCTGACTCGAAGTGGTAGTACCTGTTAAGGTTCCATCTATAGGTCAAATAGATCTGTTTGCAAGTTGATGAAAATGATTTCTACTAGTTTATTGAAAAACAGGAATTTAATGATAAATCTAACATAAAAATTATTTCTACCAATATATTGATACACATGAAGTTAATGAAAATTATTTTTACCAATTTATTAATACACATGAAGTTAATGAAAATTATTTCTACCAATTTATCAATACACATGAAATTAAAGAAAAATCTAACATAAAAAGTATTTCTACCAATATAGTGATACACATTGATTTAATGAAAATAATTTCTGCCTGTTTATTAATAAACATGAAGTTAATGAAAAAAGATTCTGCTAGTTTATAAAACCAAATCAAACCAGAATATTTATCCACAAACTATTCTTTTACAATCATATGCACAAAAAAGTATTTGGCATTAAATAGCCCACAAGGGTTTATATTCCATAAAAGAAAATAACCAGCCAACTAACCAACCATACCCATAACAACGTATTTAATGTCATTTGCAAATTCACAGGTTAACGGTGAATGTGTGTGAGTCCCCATTGCATAGTCTAAAGTGCTAGACTACGACATCGTAGTAAGCGAGTTCGAACTCCAGTCGCGCTATTTACGTTCACTTTTGGACTAATACCCTTGGGAAAGGTATGAACACCCCATTCCCCCAGTTATGGTTAAGTAGTACCGCTACTGTTCTTTTTCAAGGATGGCTTTGGTATTAGATAATCCACGAAGTTTGATATGCCATTAAAACTAAGCTAGAAACTAATCACAAATGTAATCAATTTGTTTCTGATTGTATCATTTTATAATTTGACTGTATGTTCCAAGATTCTTCTCACTTCTACCTGATTTTAGTACAACTTCTAGAGAAAGATATGGACTTACCACACTTAGAAAATGCTTCCATGAAAAATGAAGTAAGCATAAATCTGGGACAAAACCTATTTTATTCGATAGTCAAACTTTCGGGCTTCATGGAACATACCTCAAAATAATTAAAACAACTTATTTTAATAACAGTTTTTGTTCGACATATGGTAGTGCAAAAAAATCACTAAATTTTGAAGAAAATATTATGGAACAGCTGTTTTAATTTTGAGTTTTCCTTCTTCTAATTTAGTTGCAGCATCAAGGGTAAGAGTACAATCTTTCTAATAATGTCACTCTAGTTGGAGGGTAAAGATGCATTTACGTGAAAGGAAATGCAAACAGTCTCGTCCAGGATTAAAGCTTGTCTCACCGAGTTTATTTCTTACAACGATAACCGTTACGCACATTCCCATTCAATTATTAACCAGTTCTAATTGGTAGTTTGTTTTTTTTTCACCTGAATTCTGAGAGATAGTAAGTTTCCTCAGATCTCCATGACTCTTCTAAGTATCAGTCAATTTTAGCAATGTTGTGGTCTTTCTATCTCTGATTTATTATTATCATGAGTTTTTCCCGACAACAAGTCTTCTCAAGTATCCAGGACTCTCCTGAGTATTCCAACTGACTTCAACAATGTTGTTGTCTGGATAGTTTCAATTCCACTTCTGATTTCCAGTTCTTCTAGTCTTTTTTCTAAGCTTTTGGAGACGGTTCCAAGTATCCCAGCTATGATTGGTATCACTTTCACCTTCATATTCCATAGTTTTTTTTTTCAATTCTCTAGCGAGGTCTATGTATTTGTATATCTTTTCGCTTTCTTTCATCTTCACCCTATGATATACTGGAACTGCAAAATCTACCAGTTGACAAGTTCTCTTCTTTTTTATCAATAATAGGTCTGGTCTTCTGGCTGGGATAAGGCGATCCGTTTTTATCTAAAAATCCCAGAGAATTTCATGGATATAATTCTCAAGAACAGATTCTAGTTTATGTATATACCATTTTTATATGGTCAAAATTTAGTTTTTTGCATAATTCCCAGTAGATCATCATTCCAACCCAGTCGTGCCTAGCTTTTGCATTCTCGTTGTTTGCTGCATTCGCTTAATACATGGTATATGAATTCATCTCTGTCGCCACACACTCTACATTTGCTGTTTTGTTGTGTCTTATCAATTTTTGCTTTAGTATGATTTGTTCTTATGGCATTGTTTTGTGTAGCGATTATTAGCAACTCAGTTTCTCTTTTGAGGTTTCCTCTTCTTAACCATATCCAGGTGTTTTCGTGTGCAACCTCCCCAATTTGTCGTTTGAAGTATCTATATAATTGTTTTTCTTTCCATTTCTGTTTCCTTGTTTTTATTGTTTTTCTGCTTGTCCATATGTTGCAGCTGCTGTTATTGGCTGCCATAAGTAATCTTTCTTTGTTTTATCATTATTATTATTATTATTATTATTATTATTATTAGAATCGACTAAGAGCAAGTCTTCTCAAATCGCCATCACGTTCTTTTTACAACTCTTAAAAATCCCAGCTCTGTAGTAATAGGAAGGATCTCAAGCCAATTCATTTAGATTCGCCTCTAATCAAGTGGTTCTTGTATTTTGTTGCTACACTCTGATGAGAACGTGTGCAGTGGAGACGTGTAACTGTGTGATATATTACGTTCAAAAGAATTGTTTCTTCTTTCTTTCTTTTTGTTCAAGTAGAACAATAACAACAAAAACAAAAGAAAACAAACAAAACAAACAAAAGAAAACAGAAGAAAACAAAAGAAAACAAAAGAAGACAAAAGAAAACAAAAAAAGAAAGAATGGAAAATATCTGATATTTAATTTCTAGTAACTCTGCGTTCCTAGCGCCCAAGTAACTGATTACGTAAACAGATTGTCTTGTCCCATTCATAATGGGAGAAATTCGGCGGGAAAGATAATCTCATTTTTGACATACTTGTCAGCGGAATGTCGAGCGAATGCACGAAGAATGAATGTATGGCAAGTGATTAGGAAAGACATAAAAACGGCAAACTTGCAGTAAAGGCTAAGTGGTAATGGCGTTGGGCTGGCTTTTATGAAGTACTTGGTTCAGTAAGAAAAATCGAAAAATAAAGGAATACGGCAATTTCTCGTAAGAAAAGAATCATTTTAATGGGAAAATAAACTTGATGTAATGATGTATCAACTGAAACTCAATAATTACCGATTTGCCAAAATTATCTTTTTGAATAACGTATATAATCGTGGATAAGTCGAATTTTGCTAAGCTGATTTTTAGGCGAAAATTGGTGTCTACCTATACATGAGTGAAATTAATTATATAAACTAATGATTTCGTCACTATAAATAAAGGGTCGACCTATACACGATAAATATGGTTTACTTATTATAAAAAATAGCAGCCACTATAACTGTGTGCAAAATAACTCTTAAAAACAACTACATCAATGTAAATATAAACGTATAATGTACGCAATTTATTAACAATTAGGCATAAAATAAAAGACGAGGTGACATTCTGTGAAAATCAATAAATCAAACAATTAAAACATAGAAATAATGCTAAATTTAAACAGGAACTGAACATTTTTTGCTTGTTGTATATTGGATACTGACCGCTAGTTTACGTAAAGAGGCATTGCTTGACCGCTTACCGTTAAAATTACTGCTTGTAAAATGTAATTTACTGACTTGAGGTCACATAAAAGGTCAAACTAAATATATTATTTGGTTCAGTTTTTAGTTTGGAAGAATAGAAACTCAATTATAAATTTTATTTGAAAAAAAAAATAAAAACAACTTTGGTTTTAAATCAAATGAAAGTTTTTTATTTCAACCAGACATTTACTTATAAGATCAACAATTACAATCCTATTGGTACAATTGTTGTTTTCTAATCAGTAGTGATCCGATAATACTTATTCTCAAATCTTTATCAAAAAGACAGCAATAATCAAGAACCGGAAATCCATGACATCTTTATACACGTTTAAAGTACTTCCCTCGATCACTGAAGTTAAGCAGTGATTAACCTTCTCAGTACTTAGATGGGCGACTACTTTGGAACCACAGGTATCGTAAACAATATGAGGCCTCTATGAATTTTTCTTTTATATATATATTATATATATGTATTTATCCAACCCCTCCACCACGGTCAGGATGTGACACAAGGTCAAATTTTAAGCAAAATAAAGCTGGTTTGAATTCAAAGTGTTCCTTTTCTTATAATGGTTGCCTTATCAAGGCTAAATAACCCAATCCGTCTTACTATTTACTTGCAAAATGAATAATTACAATATATTGGTTGTTTGATTGCTAGTTCTATCATTGTTGTTTTATAGTGGGTCGATAATACTTGTTCTCATGTCCTCAATGAAATGTAAATACATATTTTTAATATATTTATATACAGAAAGACTTCACTATCCGCAAAATCTACAACTAAGGTTTCAATTATCCGTAAATTCTATGAACCGGAGATCCGGGACTTACAGTCAAGTTATGTTCAAAGAACCACTTCCCACTGGATAACCAAAGTTAAGCATGGATAACCCTGTTCAGTACTTAGTTGGGGGGGGGGCACTTAAGAACAGCTGATGGTGTAAGAAATCTTAAACCTGTGTGAATCAAATTCTAAGAATCTGAGATTCAACTACTTAAAGTATTTGTCATATTCACTTTGTATTAAAAGGTCGAACATCTAAAAATACTTTTATATTCAAATATATTTGTATAGAGCTCAGTTAAAAGGTGCTGCCGTTCTCATGAAATTCTAGGTTCAATTCCTCTCTAGGGTGCAGTATACATTTCTTGAATATCTCTTCCGAGCACTGAGTAAGCAGGAAAATAAATCCAACTTGAGTGTCAGGTTGGTAATTTTGACATAAAATCGATTTCAAATGCACTTAAGCGACGACTTTGTCTAGCACTTGCTAATTTAGCTAAGTGATTGATGCTACTAACTTGAGGTTTCAATCTATGTCAGGTTGGGGATACTCATTACCGTAAATTATAACAAAAGGATTTTAAAATTTATTTTCTAAAACTAGATCAAAAGTAGGCAATTTACTTTTTATGTAAAAAATATTTGACTGGTACAAGGTCTGCAATATCCAGTGATACAATGGCTTACGAGACGTATCTGTTAACTATCTACAACAGGTACCCAATTGATTGATTAATTGATTTTAACGGCATGCCAACCCATCTAAGGTTATTTTAATCCAAGAGATTAGGGAATCGTGTTCATTGTACGTTCATATTTACATTTTTGTCTAGTCGTTTCTTTAGATATTTTTTCACGCGGTTCTATAGAATACGAATAATTTTTAAATAGATCTATTTTACCCATAGATGGAAGCCTAACAGGTACTACCACTCAAAGTCAGTGGGCCTGGAAATAATGACAATGAAGAGGGTCTCCACACTCCCCAGATCTCCAGAACTGGAGCCTCAACACCAAACGTAGTTTAGGAAACCGGGTTTTTTTATATCTGTATCTCTACAGGGGATAAGGTCAGCGTATTCCAAGACCTGCTGACAGTGTGTTGATAGATAGATAGATAGATATATGAAATGTTTTAATCATATATCACATACCGTAAGACCATTCCCCTGCTGACCCATGAATGGGTATGAGCATTACGTTTTACTTAGCTTAGTCTATGTATGTATTTACCCAAAACTTCCAATACGAGCAGGATGCGACACAAAGAATTTTCTTTCTCCTAGATCGGTTGCCACACCAAACGTGAAGAACCCAGTCTGTCCTACTATTTACCCGAAGCTGAGGGTAATGATTGGATTCATGCCTTTCCCAATAGTATTAGCGCAAAGTGAAATGCAAAGAACCTCGTCCAGGATTTGAACTCAGAACGCTGGGTCCATAACCGTTACATAACAAGCGCCTCCTTACACTCCTTTAGCGTGACGCACGCCAACTATCGAAGGTAAATATAAGTAGTTAGCTACAACAGTAATTATAGATTATCTACTTTTATAACAAAAGTGGATGTCTACGCTGACTTCCATGGCTGGAAATAGAGTGTACTCTTTTTGTGCCACACTTTTTTTTTAAGTGAATAAGGTCACTTTAGTCTTATCAAAAGAGAATCAATGCTCCAAAGCTGATGAAAACTATACAATCGACCTTATTGTCAGAACAATGAGAATCAAAATCCTGTGTAGAGCTGCTAATATTTGCCTACTCCTATCTATTGTATATTGGATACTGACCGCTAGTTAACGTAAATAGCATTGCTTGACCGCTTGCTGGTATTTCAAAAGTGGAAACGCCCACGGCCGGACGAACTGAAAGAGAAGCCAACCAGATGGTCAGTAAATTTAGCTCTTTTTAGAGAACTTCATTTTGACATGAAATCAATATACAATGCACTTACGCGTCGGCTTTGTCTAACGCTTGCGTATTTAGCTAAGTGATTACAGCTACGGGCTGAGAGACAAGGAGATTGAGATTCCAATTTAATTATCAGGTTGGGATAACTCGTTATCGTTTACTCAACCTTAGAAGTATAACCATCTTTTTAAATAAGAGAATTTTAAGTATATCAATAAAAAGTACTGATTATTTGTTTTTCTTTAGAAATTTCATTAAAATGCCCTCGGGTGTTTTATAATCATCAACCAATTTATTCAGTCCTGTCGGCGGAAGTTAGACTACGCTGACTGTATCCTCTGTAAAGAGTTAATACCCCCTAAAAACGAAGTGTCCTGGATATAACACTAAACTGCATCTGGTGATGAGGTTCTAATTCTGGAGATCTGGGGGGGGGGTATCCCTTGATTGCCATTACTCTCAGTCACACTCTGACTCAGAGTGGTAGTGTCTGTTAGTGTCTCATTTATGGATCAAATTTTAAAAGTTTTTCGTATTCGATAGGAATATTTGATGTCATAAAACTGTAAATTATTTGTATGATATAGGCGCATCAAAGACGTGATATGAAGACTGCATGAAAAAGCTTTTTGGTGTCTATCACATTGACAATCGCCAATGTTCCAGCCGAGCTGAGAATTATTACGACTGGCGGTTCACCACCAACTGTTTCCCCTCAAAAACACCCACAAAGCACCCCTCAACGATAAAAAAGCAAAAAGAACAGCAACAATATGCTATCAAACTTTGAACCGCTGCGACTGTGCAAGTCTATGGTGTAATGGTCGAATCAATTACTTACCTGGCTGCAGTCAACGTGGACCACACCTTTTTAATCTTCGTTAACAAAGCCAAGCCATGAAATGTACATTATGAATAATTATTTAAAGCTATAATTGTTCACTAATGATTATTATTAGGTACTTGAAACTATATAACTGTGTGCAAACAAAGGATTATTATTAAATATATGAATAAGTACCCGAAGCCATATAATTATTAATATTAGATAGGAATACTTGAAACCATGCAATTGAGTGTAAATTATTTGTATAATATAGGAATACATGATATTATATAAATGTGTACAAAAATCTTAAGAAATAACTACACAAAGGATGTAAATATGAATGTACAATTAACGCAATTCCTTAACCTCTAATGTAAAATATCCCTAGACGTGTTGACATGCCGTTAGAATCAATCAATCAATTAATCCCCCAGTTAGGAGAATTATTTGAACGTTTGGTGCAATGGTTAACGAACTTGATTATCATAATATTGTCAATGCGTTCGTTTCTCACCGGGTATCCCGTATTTTTAGTCTTGTACTAAACTGAGCTTAGTAAATGACAATTCAGAGAATTCTGTTAAATGACATCTTTCTCTGTGATGTTGGCTGTCTCAATTAAAACTAATTCGGTGTTTATCGCACAAGAAGAGATTTTCCAAAGTAAAAAGGTTTCATTCATTCTATGACGTAGAAACCACTGTCACATATCCACTGGCCTATATCTTAGTTATTGGTTGGACCTATAAATTTTCAGCCCATCCTACTACTTAAGTATTGTTCGCCGATACCAGCGCCCGGTGTCCAGCCTAAGAAAAGGTTAGAATTGAATTTCCCCGGTTGAAAAATTGGCGCAATACGATCTTCTTGAATAATTCACATACAATCAGTCTTGTGGCGTATTGAGGTTAATCTAATAAATAGGGATTCAAACTTAAGTTTTTATATTCACCTTGTTTTCACTTTGAACAGTTGAAGATTTGAACGTAGATAGATCGTAGAATCGGAATAATTGTTGTCTAGATTTTCACAAGTTCCAAAAGAGGTATTTATAAAAAAATAATTGTACATCTTTAATAGATCTAAAAATACGATATCAGTCGACTATAATTATTGTTGCTAAAATATAAGGTAACTATTTACAAAGAATGTTTGCTAGCATACATATATACATACGCATACACAAATGAGGGATGCATCAATGATTCCGTAGAATAATAACAAAAATAAATGGGTTTTTTGTATAATCTTCTTCCTTGTCATTGCACTTAATTCAGTAGAGAATATTAATCATATAAATCGAACATATATAATGTTCGATTGATTAATTCTACTGAATTAACTGCAAATGAAAGGAAGGATATTATATTAAAAATATAGATACTTGTATTGTGAAAGTATCAATATTCAGATAATAATTACGTTATAATTATAATTAAATATAAATATCTTAAGAAACTCATTGATCCACTGAAGTAAAACATGATATATTACACACACACACGTGAGAGAGAGAGAGAGAGAGAGAGAGAGAGAGAGAGAGAGTATGTGTGTGTGTGTGTGTGTGTGTGTGTGTGTGTGTACACTGCGTTTCAAAATTAATAACGAAGGCACACTTTTCCCTCCTATCCAAAAACTACCAGTTGGAATTTCCCGGGAAATGGTGACAATATGTGTATACACCTACTCCGTAAAAATTTTAAGGTTCAAAAAAAAGGAAACTGAATTTACTCAAATCATTAGTGGGTCAATTTATTAGCAAGGTGTAATAAAAACCCTGTAAAAAATGAAAATAACCCTTTAATTGCTTACAAATGTTAAGAAATTCAATTAAAATAAAAAGATAAACAGAGTTCAAAGAGTTGGTAAATATGAGATATGTGATCCTTTTTTAATGGCTTGCAAAAGTCCCTGATCCATCAATCATGTCAATTTCTGGATTTCCTCTAATGTAATCAAATTTCACGTGATACATTTACTATTTTCTGTCACAAGTCATCCTTGCTTCTAAATTGGGGCTATGCTCCACAAGATTTCAACTGGAAAATTGGTCGGCCAATTCATCTTTCGAGGTCCACAGGAGCCTAATTTTTACAGATACCCGTAGTGAACAGAACTTTCAAGAAATCGGCCATCACATTTTCATTTGCCCATTTAAAAAACATTTATATGTGTACTTTTGTCAATTGAGTTTTTTTCACTGGTCTCACTGATGTTCCAACCTTTTTCGGAAGACAATAGCAAATACTTGTGGACACTATTGCTTCTTCAATGCTCCTGAAAAGAACTCCACTCATTAGACCTGTGCTATTTACAGCATCAAGTTTCATTCTTGACATAGAAAGTCGGGAAACAACCATTGGGTAACCCTTATCGACCCCCTTACGTACCTTCATAGGAGGTGCAAGAAATCTTTTAATAGTTTGGTGATATCTTACGATTATTTTGGATATTTCTAATGTAGATTTGCCTTTGGAAAGCTCAGATGTTCTGATATCTTTCTCAGAAGAGATCAAGTCACATTTGCGACCCATAATTTCACGATTATAATGACACTTGTGCACAGTTTGAAGCACTTCTATATCGTTTTAATATTGGAAATGCACACAGTTTGTTTCCTGTAGCGCAGAACAATACCATTTTTACATATATATATATATATATATATATATATATATATATATATATATACTGTAGTGTGAGATGGTCACTATTTCAGCTTTTGCTGGAATGGTGTACCAAAGGCAGTATTAATTGGTAGAGTGCTCAATATAAAATAGAGCTGTTATATAATATAATAAGATAAATATATAGGTTTTACATATCTATTTATTGGGTGACAAAGAACATTCACAACCATATTGGTTTCATGCGATGCATTCATCAGGTGAAGATGTTTCAAATGTCCCACTTGAAACATCTTCACCTGATGAATGCATCGCATGAAACCAATATGGTTGTGAATGTTCCTTTGTCACCCAATAAATAGATATGTAAAACCTATATATTTATCTTATAATATTATATATATATATATATATATATATATATATATATATATATATCGTATGCTTACCTGTAGCACAAGCCCAGCAGCATGTAGTATCCTAGATCGCTAATCATTATAACACACGAGACGCCTTCATATATATATATATATATATATATATATATATATATATATATATATATGGAGGCCTTTCGTGTGGTATAATGATTATATATATGTATATGTATGTATGTATGTATATATATATATATATATATATATATATGTGTGTGTGTGTGTGTGTGTGTGTGTGTGTGTGTGTGTAGAGAGAGAGAGAGAGACGTTAAAGGAATTTCAATTAAGCGTACAAATTGTGTGTGAGAGAGAGAGAGAGCGAGAGAGAGTGTGTGTGTGTAGTGGGACGTTAAAGGTATTTTAATTACTCGTACAAATCACATGTAATACAGACTTGGTCTCTACTCTCTATGAGCAGTACTATTTATGAGCCAAATCACAAAGAACAAGCAAGGAACTACTACTTCAAAGGATATGGAGGAAATTAGGTGTTAGAATCAATAATTGATTTCATGGCCAGAGTCACAGACATTTGGAATAACATGCGCAGATAGACTTTCATTAATTTGATTTTCTTTAATCCAATTCCCTCAATAATTTGGCACTAATTTCAAATTTTCCAGACTTTTGTCATTTCAGATTTTCTAGGCCACTGCATCAAACTGCTGTGAAATTATTTTTGTTGCAGGAAATCTGTTCACCTGCTTTCCTTCTCTTCTAAATACACACATGTAATTCTTACTTGTTTTGTTGCATTTATTAATATCGTTTGCTGATAACCCCAAAATATGACCCCAGTGATTAAAATGCATTCTGTCCTGTGAAGAGAAAATATTACACATTATCTACTAAAGATTAGGTTGAACTGAGAAAAAAAAACAGCACAGTTGTCTATCACTGAAAAACTGGTGTGATTGCAACAACAGGGAATTTTCTACCGTATACGAAAACGGACTCAAACACGTGACCCGCAAGCTACTTTCTTATGTCACGAAGCAGATCAATTTTCGTGACTAATACCTTGATGCCATATAATTGTAAATTATGCGTATTAAGAATAGTTACTTGAAGCTATAAATGTTTACTAAGAATTATTATTAGTTAATTGAAACCATAAAACTGTGTGCAAACAAGTGGCTATAATTAGATAGAAATAATTACTTGAAATCATATAATAATTAGTATTAGATAGGAATACTTGAAACCATAAAACTGCATTCAAATTATTTTAATAGTATAGGAATAGTTGATATAACTTCAAAAATATCTTCAGTAACAATTGCACAAAGGATGTAAATATAAATGTACAATGAATGCAATCCCCTAACCTATAAGCATAAAATAACCCTAAAAGAGTTTACATGCCCTTAAAATCAATTAGAGGGCACATCGGCCGAAACGTTGTACAGATAACAATGAAGATAATACTAATCAGATCTCAATTTTATCGAATTAGTTCAGGTATATATATATGTGGGTGGTGTAGTGTGTGTTTGTATAAATAATTAAAATTCTTGATCTTTCCTGACTCTGGCACAAAAGACTTCAAAGAGAATGATTTTGTCGTCGTTGGGGACAGAGAGGACGACGTTATTTTTTCTTTTAAATCGTCTTTAGTATCAAGATTTGGAGCATTGATACTATTAATGGTAGCATGTTGGTTCTCAACTTTAAAATCATATATATATATATATATATATATATATATATATATATATATATATATATATATATCCGTCTATCCAGATATATACTTTCCTATCCCTCTCTTAACGGCAAGTATCCTGTTCCTAATCTCGTCCCACATTCGCGTATGCACGCACGCATTTAGACAAGAGAAAGACTCAAAGATAAAAGAGTATACCTGTGTCTATGTGTATAAATAAAAATCAATGAGAGAGTGTGTGCGTGTGTGTGTGTGTGTGTGTGTGTGTGTGTGTGTGTGTGTGTGTGTGTGTGAATGGTTTGACGTTCTTCTATTTCCATATAACAATCGTCCAAGAAGCGTAACTATACGAAAGCGAAACTTTATATGTTTTTACGTGTTTCTGCCAAAATTCTTATGAGTCATTTGTGTTTTTATTTTCACAGACAAACCAATAACTCTGGGTTCAGTTTTCCCTGCGTCCGGACATAAGTCATAAAAACACGCAAAACGCTAAGAAGATTTGCATTTAACGAAATTACACGAACGGACAAAATAGTTTTGGACATAAACCACTTTGCAAAACTCGCCTAAGAAGACTTGTTTTTAAGTTGGTAGTAAACTCACGTTGCTTTCTACTCAGATCTTTTCTTTTTACTCCACAGTTTTCTTTTCTTTCTTAATTCTATTTTCTTGCTATTTATGTAACCCGTGATATCACGGATAGGATTTATTAAATAAATACGTTAAATCTTTCAATCGTTCTAACAACAAATTCTAAAAGCATTTATATTGTTGCCCAGAAATAAGTATATACATAAGAATTTTAAAAATAAAAAGCTAATTTTCTTCAAAAACAAAGATACTAGAATTTTATTATTTCTCGTAAACTCAGTTACAAAAAAAGTATATATATATATATATATATATATATATATATATATATATGTGTGTGTGTGTGTGTGTGTGTGTGTGTGTGTGTGTGGACTGCTACATATTAATTTTGTTATACAGAGTTTCACTGCTATAGAGTTTGATGATAAATGATACCTAATAATATCCGTTTTTATAATATGATATTCCAGTAGGAATAATAGAATCCTGCTATTTTGGTTTAGAAAAGAGAAGATATACATTATTGGGAGAACTTATTTATGATCCATACTTTATAGAAATTAAGCCAATGCCAAAATTTCCAAATTTCACTAGACTTATAACAACTTTTAACAAATTTGATCAAGTGGCCGTTTACGGTGGGTCAGAGGTCAAGATGGTGAACAATCTTTGTCGTCAGTGAAAAAACCGAACGGTTACAAGCGATAATTGTTGCCATAAAATATCTATAACATATAACAGAAAGAAAAAAAACAGATTTAACAATATTTTCATATAATTTTGATTTTTCGGGTTATTGTCCTCATCTTTATGGTGATATATAAAACACAACGTTTTTATATACCACAATAAAAATGAGCACAGCAGTCCGAAAAATCAAAATAATACATTTCAAAAATCTAAACAAATAATATTTTTGTTATATTATTTTTATATTAGCTTACAAGTTTAATATTGTTCCATGAAAGATTTTACAGAGTTTTGTAAATAAATCCTTCTAAATTGTGATTGAGAATTGTGGTATTAATTGATTCAGACAGTTTTATTTTATTCAATTTGTTATTCCTAACTAAGCAATAATGTAATTAGTTTACATCTGCGGTTTAAATAACTACCAATAAATCTAATCAGTATTGTTTAATTAAATATGAGTATCTTAGTAAGACAAATAATTAGGTGCTTTGTTTTTGTTTTTGTTTGTTTGAGGGAGGGCTCAAAATTGTAAATTAAATTTCTCTTTGATTAGTTACGTCTTGCAGTAACGTGATTTCTAGATGGTTATTGTTTATTATTAACGATTCTTTTCAGGTATTCGAAGCTTTCCTTACAGATAAAATTGTAATGACTTACTTTGGGTGAATGTTTGACACAAAAAGCGAAATATTATTCACTTTGCGATAAATACATTTTAAAATGTTAAACAGTAACATTAATAAAGTGGAATTTTTCAGTTTTTATGGAAATTCTTTTGACTTTTTTCGACGCTCAGTCTATAATATAAGCATTTTACAATCATGAAGAAAAGAATTTTCAGGGCCAAAAATTAACGCACAAGTTCCTGAAAGAAAGAAGCTTCATATTATCACTGGCAAATATTGTGGAATTAGCACACTTAGAGTGTTTTTACTGAAAGAACTAAGACTGATATAAAACCTTAAGGAGGGACAACTAAATATCAATTCTATTTTTATCAATGAATTCCATAATGTATTCCTCAATATTGGGTAATTCCATATTTTCTTCTACATGGCAATTTAAATAATTTATTCTAGTATGTTTAAGAAATATTTTTGAAACCAAAATTCCCAGCTATTAAAGAAAAATGCTTTGTGTATCATGTGTTATTTGTTTTATCTTCCACTAAATAAAAAGGACTAAGTGAACATCTTCTAACCTGTCAGTGGTGCTGAAGAGGGGGAGAACCCTCCCCCAACAAAAGGGGGTCTTGGATATGGCGTTAAACTATATCTTATGGTGAAGCTTCACTTATGGAAATCTGAAGTGTGACCTGCCTCTTAATTGCCATTACTTCCAGATCCACTCTGACTCGGAGTGATGGTACCTCTGAAGGTCATATCTATGGGCTAAATCTGTTTGAAAAATATTTGTAATCGATAGGATCGTGTTGAAAAAAAAGAAACTCTTTAAAAACAACTACACACAAAATGTGAACATAAATGTACAATAAATGCGATTCCCTTACCTCTAGATATGAAATAACCCTAGACAGGTTGACACGCCGTTAAAATCAATCAGTCAACTAATCTAAGTGGGCTAATTCGATTATTTTTTGACAGGGGTAGTATATAATAATTGCAAATAATTTTGCTTAAGAAATTCATTGGAAAGTAGGAATAGAGGAGTTTTCAGCAGTACGAAATGAATGCAAATATTACTCGCAGAATAAAGCAATTTGTGTAGTCTGTTTTGTCGATCCTGATCGATTATAATCAAAATTGATTAATCAGTTTTAGACTGGGCAATAATTTATAAACAGATTATGATAAAAAGGAAACAATAAAATTTGGAACTTTTAGAAACTTTTACTGACAACTCAATCTCAGACCTCCCAGAGAATAAAATTGGCTTTGTTGCTTGAAAATTGGAAAAAAATCAACTTTACTATAATTACTTTAAGAGGTGGAGAAAAACATCAAAATGAAGAACACGATTAATATACTATCTTTATTTTTATTTATCTATTTATTTTGAAAGGAACAGGCTAGGGTTTTTCACTCGAAGCAGCTGACAGAAGCTGGTGGACCAACCCCATGAAAGCAACCGACCTTTTATGACTCTGAAAAACTTGCTCATTAACTCCCTATATTTCAGGCAGGGTGCTATTTTGCTGTAACCCGGATATTTCAGGCTCAGTGACATCCCGTCAGATACTAAGACTAAAACGCTCACATTGTATAACAGTTATCCTAGAGAGGTAATTGTTATATACTCTCAATACTTTTTATCATATTGTGTGTGTGTGTGTGTGTGTGTGTGTGTGTTGGGTATATTATTTGATAAACTTGAAAATTCATCTTGAGAATCGTTGCGTGAGATACAATTTTCAACCGGCAACCATATTATAAAATTATTCAAGATTGATATTCATTTTCTGTTTTAATGTCTCCCGGTAGAAACAGCGTAGATGGACACCATGTTTTCTTTATTAAAAAAAACGCCTGCCCACGCTTTGGTGATTTTGAGTCTTTTCCCTTCCATTCCTCAATAGATAAAAAATCTTTTCAAATTATAAAAGAAGAGAAAATGTGATAACTATTCAACAGCCAAATATTAAAGTGTAACTCTTCCTCAAATGGCGATGATACAAGCAGACTCATGCCAACAATTTGTGCTATTTCAGAAGCGCCCAGAACATGATTCATTTACTCTCTTATAAACATTGAAATATATGAATATATGTCAAATTTTAGTCGTAAATTAATCCCTTACTTTGAGTCGTATGAAATATACTAATTATACAGTGTTTTGGAGGGTTTGGGGAGGGGGTTATTTCAAAGTATAAAAATGTAAAATTTACACACATCATTTTTATGCTAAAATATTAGACACAATAAATATTACAAAAATTTATCAGATGTCTTTTTTGTCTCCTATCATCGCATGACTCAATTATTAATTGATTGATTAATTTCAACTCGCATAAATGTTAGGAAATTACATGTATTGTCTATTTATACTTATATTTTTATGTAGTAGTTTTTTGGCATACAGTTATATGGTTTCAAGTATTCCTATCATGATTATATGTTTCAAGTAATTATTTCTGTATAATAATAGTCTAAACAAACATTTATATGGTTTATACTAATCCTTAGAAAACAATTATAGGTTCAAATAACTATTAAGTAACTTAATGAAATTAATTTACCATTATATAGCATCAAGTTTTCCTATTGACTACGAATAATTTTAAACAAATTTATTTGACCCACAGATGAGACCCTAACAGATACTACCACTCCGAGTCAGTGTACATGGAAATAATGGCAATTAATAGTTACATCATACTTACCAGATTTCCAGAACCGGAGCCTCACCATCAGACGTAGCTTAGTATCATACCCAGAAAACTCCCTTTGCCAGCCATGGTCTCAGCCCTGCCTACAGGGTGGTACAAAACTCAAGAATGTTAAGAATTATTCTCATCAAATTTGTTACGAATGGGACGCAACGGCATATTCTTTGAATATTATTTGTTATATATCTAAGATATATCTATATATCTAAGATTTTAGTGAGGCTCGATTTAGAGTGTATGTTTGTAATAACCCCCCCCACACACACACACACACACAAACACACGGGCAGGGTGTGACACAAGGTGAGTATTTAAGCAGAGTATTGCTGGTTTTAATTTAGAGTTTTCCTTCTTTTAGACCGGTTGTCTTATCAAGACTAAACATGCCTATCTTCTCTACACAAACCTGAAGGGAGAAATAAAATGGAATCATGACTTTCACAATGGTATAATGTGAAGGGAAACACAAACAGACTCGTTCTGGATTTGTCATGTAAGCATAATGTTAAATTGGAATATTACTTTCTATAAGTCTTCACAGAAACCGACTTTTGTATTACACGCTAAAAAAACATTTAATTTAATTTTTCAAGACATTAATGAAATACATTTTAAATACACAAAAGTGGAAAGACGTTGATTTCGGGGATTTTTAAGAATGGCGCTTGTGGCGTAACTGTTATTGTTGTAGAAAGTGGACTATAATACTCGAGTTCAAATCCTGAGCGAGGCTGTTTGCATTACACATATAGTTAATAGCCTTGAAAATATGTGAATCTAACTATTTTACCTCCATTCATCGGTAAATAGTAGGGAAGATGGGTCTCTTTAAAGTTGGTATGGCAAGCTATCTAGCAAAAGGAAAACTCTGAAATCAAACCACTTGTCGACCTGGGAAGGAGTGACCAGACTATTCCTATCCAAGACACACTACATAAGTAGCGTTTCTACGACCCCCAAACCACTTGTCGACCTGGGAAGGAGTGACCAGGCTATTCCTGTCCAAGACACGCTACATAAGTGTCGCTTCTACGACCCCCAAACCAAATTACAAGACCAGTAATTAGCAATGTATCTTATGCAAATAGAGTGATATCCGTTTCTTTTGAAATGGTTTATTTTTGTTTTATCTGTTTATTCACCGATTCGTCTCGCGTTATTTTTCGACTTACATATTCATTTATTCTGCTTAGC
This sequence comes from Doryteuthis pealeii, assembly GCA_023376005.1. NCBI lineage: Eukaryota > Metazoa > Mollusca > Cephalopoda > Myopsida > Loliginidae > Doryteuthis > Doryteuthis pealeii. The sequence continues at coordinate 36,651,799 of CM042146.1, read as the reverse complement.
TAACAATTAATCTCATCTGCTAAGATTTATTGATCGTTATTTGCAACACGTAACTTTACAAAAGGGAAGGGTTAGGGTTAGGGTTAGTTGTTTACTATTCCTTCACCATCGTCTATCATGAGTAAAACATGTGCATCTCTCAACAAAAATGATTATAGGGTTTAGCGTTAGAACGGAATGTCAGTTTTTCCGGTGAGGTGTTTGCCTCTCGGCTATTTAGATTTGTTGAATACTATGTCAATATCAAGATTTTCTAATAAACGATTTGGCAGGCATGAGACCGAACAAAAAATCACAAAAATCACAATACAAATAAGTACTACTGTAACGCGACAGCTAGCAAACTAGTTTTACTGATTTTTCATGTCCTTGTGTCAGACTAATATAAGCAAGATAAATCTACATATAATATAATGTGTATATATATATATATATATATATATATATATATATATATATATATATATATACAATTAGTTACAGGTTACGTAACCTGGATCTCAGTATAGATTTATAAGAAATTCTGTTGTTATGGTAACCCAGACATTACTCGACCAATAATAAATGTATCATCCTGTCGGTGAGGCTTAGAATACGCTGACTATTCCCCTGCAGTTGGATAGGATCATCTACCAAAAAAATATTTTATTGTTTCACTGTTTTGTGGCATTGTCCTGCTGCCATTATAAGATATTCAGTTTCTCTCTTGGGGTTTCCTTTTCTTAGCCATGCTCATGTCTTCTTGTGTGCTATCTTTTCAGTTTGTCACTTGATGAACACAAATTGTTTTTTTTTTTCCCATCTCTGTTTTCATGTTTTTGCTACATTTGTGCTCGTCCACATGTTTTAATTGCTCCTTTCGACTGCTTCAATTAGTTTTTCTTTGTTATTTTTAGTGTATTCTTTGAGTGCTTGAATTGTCGCATCTACACAGTCTTCGATGCGGGAGAGAACCCTTCCTCTTTTTTTTTTCTAGCTACATATAGTATGTTTATGCCGTCCCTCGGGTGTAATGTCTCGGACAATGTCATAAGTTTCTTTGTCTTTTCGTCCATCTGTTGGAGTGCTTCCCTTGTCTATTTTAATAATGTTCCAGAATATCTTACAAGGGAAACATCCCAGGTGTTTATTCCTTTAACGAGATTTCTGCTGCAGAGTTCAGTTTCTAGAAGTTTTCTTGTCTTTCTGAGATACTCCAGTTTCACTTTTTCTTCTCATCTCTGTTTGATGGTGTCCGCTTCCAGTATTCCCAAGTATTTATAATTCTCCTTTTCTATCATTGTGCTTATTTCTTCTGATGTAGTAGTTCTATTCCCTCTGTTGTTTCTTTTTTATCATGAGCATAGCACACTTTTCGATGCCGAATTCCATACCTATATCTATTTTTTTTCTTTTTGGCAAAAAATCTCCATATACATAGACTCCATGCTAGTGTTTCCACACTAATTTTAATTCGTGGTTTTCGCTGAAGTCTGAGTGATAGCAGGTTTCAGCAGGTCTCCAGGAGTATTCTTATTGATTTTAGTAGTGTCGTGGACTGGATGGTCTCAATTCTTCCTCTGATATCCACTTCCTCTAGTCACTCTGTGGTGCTGACATAGTAAAACCCACAAGATGACAATAATTCATCTTATGGTTGACGTCTGGTCTTCAGATCAGAATTCAGTGATTCGTTTGTACCTCAAAGTTCAAGAGAATTTTATTTTCTAGGACAGATTCTTGTTTGTGTATATACCATTTGTTATTCAAATTTTGATATCTTGCATACTTCCCATTTGATGACTACCCAGTCTTGTATTCCTTTTATGCCCGAGTTTTGCATTTTTGTTCCTTTACATATGCTACTTCAAATTAAATTCTTTTACGGTGACACATCTGGAATAGACTGTGAATAATCACACCGACTTCTTATATATTGTCTCATGCTCATTTATTGAATTATGGTTGATTTGGTCTTGATTAAAAGACATTGCCAACAATAAGGAGAGATCGATGAACGAATAATTCATGGTTATCCAATCAAGTAATGGTCAGGTCGAGCCTTGCTAAACTAAGAGGATCGAAGCCGAAGTATATATCTATAATGATGGAATGAAACCGGACTAAGCATGTCGTATCAATAGTGGTCAAAATAGCCGTTTATGTGGACAAGTTGGCTCTATCTATCTAGTCGGTCACTGAGAAGATGCCCTGTAATGAGAGTAATTGCAGTCGATTACGGCCATCGCCCGCGAGTGCGGACGCCAACTGCTGACCCTTGGTCATTAGTCGCTCGTTATGTGGTCAGCAATAAAAGACCTGCTCCTGGATACAGCGTCTTCAGTTGCTGTCTCTCCATAACCGGTGAAAATACTATTGACTTCTAAACCTTTCAACTTTTATCTTTCCCCCTTTTCTCTCTCTCTCTCTCTCTCTCTCTCTCTCTCTCTCTCTCTCTCTCTCTCTCTCTCTCATACACACACAGATATATTTTAACCTTATTTCCTGTTTCAATTCCTTTCTCTTTCGTTCTTCTTTATATATCTCTCCCCCTCTGTCTGTCTGTCTGTCTGTCTCTCTCTCTCTATATATATATATATATATATATATATATATATGTGTGTGTGTGTGTGTGTGTATGTATATGTTATATGATAGATGTATTATATATAATATATATATATATATATATATATAGCATGTATATGTGTATATATATATAGCATGTATATATATATATATGTATATTATATATATATATATATATATATATAATATATATGCATCTATCTTTCTATCTATCTTTGCCTCTCTCTCCCACTCATTTATTCTCCTATTGTCACTTTTCTTTTCTCCTTTATTTATGCATATTTTATATCTTATATTTTTTTAGATAACCGTGAGATTCCCAGTAGTACAGATACCCCACTTTGATTTTAGTCAGAGATGCCGATTTATGCATAAATAATTACGTCATTTTTTACGGGAAGTATGCTAGTATTTACATAATTGTACTTTGACAGGTTTACACCACGCTTTCGGATGTATGCCATTTTCTCCACCCCCTTCCCCTTTTCCTTCCTGTCTTTATTATTGCTTGACGATTCTGTGTGTATCTGAGTGCACTCTTCTTCGTCACACTTCCCGCCACGGCGCGCTTGCAGCCGTCGATTTCATTTAGAGTAATTATCTCGCTCCAAACTAATCTTACAGTTCCCGCATTATTCGCACTTGAATCGAACCAAACAGACTCCAGGCAAACTAGCGACCTTGCTAACAGTAAGAGAGAGAAAGATAGAGAGAGAGAGAGAGAGAGAGAGAGAGAGAGAGAGAGAGAGAGAGACGCCGACACTCTCTTATTGGCCAACCAAGTACACTGGTTGGTAAATAATTCCATCTCGGATTGACTGCACGTGTTTCAGACATTCTTTATGCAAACATCCAACCGAGAAAAACGCTCATGGCACTGCATTTTTGCAGAAAAACAAATACGTGTATATATTTATGCCTACACAACCAAGCGTGCTGCAAGAAAACGGTCTATACGATCAGGAAGAAAAAAAGAAACATAGTTATGCTGACACTAAGAATAATTATAAGATTTATTTCTACTAATGGAGCCTTGTGGCTTTTGTATACTTACGATAACACAAAAGACGTAGTGATTTATTTACACACCCACGCAATTTTAAATGTAACACAATATCTATCTGGTCGGTATCATCCTCATCATCATTATCATCAAGGTGTTGGTGAGTTGAAGACACTTGGATACCAGAAAATAATTTCCATTCAATCAATTGATATGCTATGTTACCAGTGCCTTTTTCGTCACTTCTCTTATAACATGTCAACTCTTAATAACTTTTTTAAAACATCCTTAGAAATATTTTTTCCACAAAAGATTTTCTTTGGTGATGACCTAAGCTCGAAACAAGTTGAGGACAATTAAAAAGGATGACACAAAATTTGTGGATCGATCGATTGATAGATAGTGACTGTTACTTCTTTACAGAAGAAGACCATCTCAATCGTGTAAAAAGCGACCGTCGGCACGCATGTGGCTCCTCGGGCCAACCTCGCCCTTGTAAACCCTACCATAAATAAGACAGGACTGTCTTTGGTATTGACATTAACTCTATGAACTCTCACAAGTCTTCTCAGAACCCACATACTTTGTCATAGAATTGACATGCATTACCTGTATGTTGCTAAGGAATGACCTGTGTAAAATCAGACTGTGATTATCTGTTGTAATGATATCTCATATGAAAAGTCTTACTTTATGCAAATAGACCATACTGTAAATGTTACAAATATGTTCAGGCTCTCTTTCACTTTATGATTTTCTTCCTTTCTCTCTCGCTATAAAATTCTGACTTTTCCTCCCTCACTTTCTCATTATAACTTCCTTTCTTTCTCTTTCGATATAACGTTCTTTTTTCCTTTCTTTTCTTACTATATTTAAATAATCCCATCCATGTCGGGTAACATGCAGAAATCTATCATTTTTCTTAAATGCTAACAACTACATTACGTCCAATAAGTTACCTACATTCGCGATATCAGGATTGACACTTGTGACTCTGAAGTTCCAATGCTATCGTGAAATTTGTCACTTTACAAGGAATCTTGTTATCGAATGGTAACAAAATCGAATTGATTCCTCGTGCACGAATTCGAAAACTGTTTTATCAATGAGTCGACAAATTCCGATCTGACTGATTAAGAATTAGAATTGAAATCCTATTTGTTCTTGTGGGCTGCAGATAAAACGAGTAAGTGATTAAAAAATATTGTAAAATTCTTTAAAAAAAAGTAATCAATATTGACGTGATGATTATCCTCGGCTGTTTTAATCAATAAACGATCAAACTTCTTTATCTTGTATTTTGTGTCTCTAGATTTGTGAACGATCGAAGAGAAATGATTAAATGACTTAAAGACGAGAGAGAGAAAGATAGATAGATAGAGAGAGGGGGAGAGGGAGAAAGAAAGACTTGTTTGCCGGCGAAATAGTTCTTGTCTTGAAACTAAAATAATAGAATAGCATACAAAAGGCCTATTCTGAGGAACTATGGTTACCAAGATATTATCACAGATTATTGTTTCCTTTGTGCAGAAAACTAAATCATTTGATTTATTGATTGAGCAGTTGATTTTAACGGCATGTCAACCCATCTATAACTATTTTATACATAAAGGTTAGGGAATCGTGTGCACTGTTTATATTTACATTTTGTGTAGTTGTATCATCAGGGTTTTTTGTTTGTTGCATTCAATTATGTGATATCAAGTATTCCTACCTAATAGAAATAATTTGCACACAGTTGTATGGTTTAAAGTAACTAATAATAATCCTTAGTAAACAATAACGACTTTAAGTAACTATTCTCGATACAAATAATTTACAGTAATATGTGAACAAGTACTCCCATGAAATGCGAATAATTTTTAAACCGATCTATTTGACCCATATAAGGAAGCCTAACAGGTACTACCACTTCGGATAAGATTATAACAGGGAGTAATGTCTATGAAGGATTGATTCCATACGCCCTAGAAACTGGAGCCTCTCCATAAGATGAAGTTTAGAGTCTCATCTAAGGCATGATTTTGGAACGGGGGATCTACAGAGGATAGATAGCGTATTCTAAGCCCCATCTGGCTAACAAATCCTTTCTATGAACACTGTTCGGTGTCTGGGCTATTAGTCCATTTACGCTAGTGAGCCGAATCCTATGGCTCATTTTTTAAACAAATATTAGGAAATACATAAATATTTTAACTCGTTTCAATTTTTTTTAATTGTTTTTAATTGTTGAAATTAGTTTTACTAACCTAATCTTAAACCTTTTTTCTGTAATCTTAATCCTTTTTCTTATATTACGACTCATAAAATTACAGATTTTATTATTTCATTTTTTTTTAATTTTATTTATTCATTTATTTATCTATGTATTTAGTTAATAAACAGTTATATTAACTGGGGTAGAAAAGGTATTGGCTCTATTTTGTAATAATATTTCTTAGAAAGTGAAGCAGAGTTCATGATTGTCACCGATCGTGTTGTAGATGATGGATACAGACGGTCTACAATTCAACTGACTGACATTAAACAGAATTAATACCTTCTTCTTCTGGTGGGGAAAAATAAAAAGGAAAAAGAGAAAGATGTAAAAAGAACTGTGTAATGTCAGAAGTGTGAGAACATTGCATTGTCTAAATGAGAAAGAATTCTCTTGTCTGCCGACGGAAATGAAACTGTAAAAGAATCCATTATTAGGAAAAACATGCTGAGAATATTCTACGAATATATTTAGAAGTCGAACATTCTTACAGGAAATACGCACATAGACACATGAACCCACAGGCAGACAGACAGAGATTAACATTTCCTGGTTCTGTTTTATGATATTACGAAATGTTTACTCTATACTTACTTTGTTCAGGTATAGAAAGACAGCATGATAATGCGAATGGTTCAACGCATACATATATATATATATATATATATATATATATATATATATATATATATATATGTGTGTGTGTGTGTGTGTGTGTGTGTGGTGTCACCCATAAATAAATACATCCTTATCATTTTTTTAAGTTAATTTTCTTCTAAACCAAATACTAAAGATAACAGAAATTTGTTCGTTGTGGAAAATTTTACTGTAAAATCAAAACGAATATTGTAAGCTATTATTTATTACTATACTCTATTAGTATACTTGGGTATATATATATATATATATATATATATATATATATATATATATATATATATATATATATATACAAACACATTATGCATACATACACAAACGCAACAATAATATTATATACCTATGCAGCTGCAAAACAAACAGTAGATGTGCGTCCAACAAAGTCTACATCAGATGACAACTCTGATGGTCAGGTGTGACTCGGGGCCAAAGTATTATCCCTATCTATTCAGTGCGCCCCAGCACCACTCCAGAGTACCACCTGAATTGATTTTGATTTTCTGTGGGAATGAAAAATCAAGATGTTGTCACTATTCAGAACGTTCCAGCAACGAAGCGTTAATCCAATGATATAATACTTGGATTAACTGACAAGGTGACCGGTCATTAAACTGAATGTGAACGAAAACCCTGAAATTCATATACGAAGTCTGTGTACATGATTATTTATAAAAGTACGCACACTACGCAAATATGTGCATATATGTATGTGTTCAATATACAGGATTGTTCAAAAAGTTATAAGCCTCGCCCAGAAATAAATGCCGCTTTTTATAAAACTAGACAGACAAATGTTTTAATTTCTCAATAGGATTTTCTTCTGAAAAGGACATAAAATTCTAAATGTAAAAAACAATTAGAATTCCATTGTTTCTCTTAATGTGTGATCGTTATTTGGCACCTGACTGGCCAACATCATTGAATCATACCTGTTGCATGGCGTCAACTAACGCTTCAACGCTCTACAACTTCATTTAAATAGTACAAAAACAAATATGTAAGAAGTTAGATTGATAGATATGTCGTGATATATATATATATATATATATATATATATATATATATATATATATATATATATATATATATCACCGGATATCATTGAAGCTGCATGTTTTACATCAGCGTGACCTTCTTTTGACGGGTGCTTAAACCAAAGGAATGTGGTTAAATATCCAAACCAATATTTAGTGCTAGGGGTATCTTTCTTGCACTTTACAGAATCTTCAGTCTATAACAAGGAAAACTATGAATTCAAACCAGTTGTACTCGGTTTAAAAATTGCCAGTGTCACATCCTGTCTGTAAAGGATGGTGTGGGTTAATCTCTCTCTCTCTCTCTCTCTCTCGCATACACACACGCGCCGATTGCCAACGAGGAAATTAGAAACTTAAACTTATAAAAATTTTCGAAACTGGGGTCTGCGTCCAATCTTCTATATCACGGTGTTTCCGTCGCAGTGTTTATCTGAAAATTGAATATTTATGGAATATATATTTTCTATGTTTATACAACATAGAGCATTGAGTGTATTCTATGTTGCTTCAGCATCTGTCATCATCAACTAGAAATTGTTGTTGGGTTGCCGATTCTGCTTAACACGCGCACAACATCCGTTTTCTCTCTGCTTTATGCAACTCGAATGTTTCAGATTGTCTTGAGATGAATAAATAAACTGTGATATACACGAAATATTGTATACGGTCATACAATTATATATATATATATATATATATATATATATATATATATATATATATATATATATATATATATGAGAACAAACAATCCTTTAAAAAGCTTTAGAGAAATAAAGTGATCCAAAGCTGACCAGCAAAGTAGTAAAGAAATTCAAAAGAATATACATCTCACCTTCTTAGTTTTGTTCCATATGTTTACTATAAAATAGTAAACACAATCTTCAGATTAAATTGGGGGGGGATTACAAGATGAAGTATGAATGCAAAACGTTCTATACAGATACAGTAGAATGAATTACTACACAGCGCAAAAGCTGAAGTCGTGTGAAGAAGAGAAAAAGTGTTGTTTTTTTTTTCTCGGGAGGATTTCAGTGACAGGAAAGCCAATGTGGATTACTAAAATTATTAAATAGTTGTTCCTTAGAATAAAAGGAGAAGGAGGGGGCCAAACAAACTGTTGCTGCACTATGTAATTAATGATCGCAGCATAGATAGAATCTTAAAATAAGTAAGGGTCAAATTGTGTTATAATTAAGATAATGAATAGGAAAAGGACTAAATGAAATTGAACCTGTATAAAACAGGTTTCAATTTAGGAAATGTCTTATTGACATTATAATGGAAGGTTAGTCAGCATGAATACAAAAATAGAATAAATGCATATATATATATATATATATATATATATATATATATATATATATATATATATATATATCGATCTCGGCTTAACG
>CM042146.1:36567877-36637877 GCA_023376005.1 Doryteuthis pealeii | reverse complement strand
TGAATCTCTCTTCTCTAACCCTATTCTTCTTCTTCTTCTTCTTCTTCTTCTTCTTCTTCTTCTTCTTCTTCTTCTTCTTCTTCTTCTTCTTCTTCTTCTTCTTCTTCTTCAATTCTCCTTTTTTTCTTCTGTCTATTTTCTTTTTGTCTCATATTCTTTCCAGTCCCTTATCTTCCTCTTTCAAACTATTTTCTTTACATTCTTCACCTGTTTTCTTCTTCTTCTTCTTCTTCTTCTTCTTCTTCTTCTTCTCTGTTACTCTTCTTCTTCGCTATCCCTTTTTCCTCTCCTTCATTTCATTGTTACCTTTGTTTCCTTTTTCACTTCTTCTTTCTCTACCTCTTCTTTTTTTTCTATGCTCTTCAATTCTTCTTCTTTGCTAACACATACACCTCTAAATCTTCTTCTTCTCTCTCCTCCTCCTTCTTCTTCTTCTCTTCTTCTTTTCTTCTTCTTCTTCTTCTTCTTCTTCTTCTCTTCTATCTCTAAATCTATTCATCTATCCATGCACCAATCATTTTCGCTTTATATACATTTTTCTAATTTCTTTCTCCTAAATCTCACTTCATCCTTCCGCGAACCAATCTGTCCTTTCGTCTTCTTTCTTTTAGCTCCCATCCTCTCTCTCTCTCTCTCTCTCTCTCTCTCTCTCTCTCTCTCTCTCTCTCTCTCTCTCTCTCATTATGATGCCACCATTTTTCTCTCTCCCGCCATCGGCAAAATGCTTACAGAAATTGCAGTTCCTAATGGCCGGGATTAGACCCTTCTAAATGGGTCGTGGCGAACACATAACGTGATAAAGATTGCAGATGGACATGTTTGCTCATGAATCGGCACGCGGTCGACTCTAGTAATCCTCCTACTGCCTTTTCGTGTCTTCAAAAACAGTCACTGTTTATGCAAAGTGACTGATCGCTGCGTGCCAACTATGACAGCTCAGTATTAAGGTAGAGGCACGGCGATGCAGTTTCAAATTCTACACTCTCACTAAACGCCTTTCTTTCATTTCACACATTCCTCGAGAAAGGCATGTACTCCAACAATTTCCCCGTATAAAAGCACAAAAGAAAATGACGCTAAATATAAATATTAGCTCTGAGAAGAGATGACAAATAATAGTTTGCATCCAAATTCAAGATCGTTATAATTATTATAGCAACGTCGACGAAGAAAGGATTTTACATCTTTTGTGAATCTATTGGTCGACAAAGCCCTAAGAGAAGAGACCAGTATTTCCAAAAAAAACGATAGAAAATCTCTCACCCGTGACAACATTAGGTATTTATTACCAAATTCTACAGTATTGTAACTCTGTAACCAAAAATATGAATATTTAGCAAGTGCACTTCTTTATATATCTTTGCAACTAAGTATTAATTCTATTTTTTTCACAATATTGTGTTATTCCATATTTACCGCTAAATGGCTTGGAAAAACACACGCCCATACAAAGACCACTTTTACAATATTCTTAACATACAATTTATATATGTATCGTTTTTCTTCTAACCTGTTTCTTTACCAATATACATGTACACAATGAAATAGACACCAAAAATTGTTTCTTCTAGTCTATCTATCTATATACCACCCATCATTTTTCCTCGACATTGGGTTATTCTATAATATTTTCTTCTGCTTGGCTCGGTATAAAATATAATTTAATCTATTTTGATTAAGGAATATTTTATGAGGTCAGAATTTTCACCCATTGAAGAAAAAATGCTTGATTCCTATCAGTTATTAGTTTATTTACTACTAAATATAAAGTATATACAGTGAACACCCTCTACGCGTGCTAATTCCATAACATTTGTCAGAGGTAGTAGTAATGATGATAATGATACATAATTTTGTTATATCTGACTCTTTGTGCTGGTTGAATTTTAACCACGTACCGTGATTCAGCACAAAACCCAACAGAAAAGAGTTATGGGGAATTCTGGGATCGTTTTTCCTATCTCCTTGTGGCATTTAGACGGTTGGTTTTAAGATATTCTCGAACAAAACATAAACAGAATGGAGAATCATTTAACTAAATGTGTAAGTAATCATTTAAGCGTGGGGAAGTGAAAATTGACCTCACTAAAAATTGTCTGCTAGCTTAGCTAACTAAAAATAACATCACACGTGGTGCTCATTTATTTACTAAGCTCAGTTTGATTTGGTACAATGAAAAAATTATGAGACACCCGGTAAGAATCAAACTCACTAGCAATTATACATTAACCAGTGCACCACGTGAAACGCTTTAAAATGTATAGATGAGTGAAAGAATTCATAAGTTTAACTTAGTTTAGTACAAGGTCAGAAATTTAAGTCACGGTGAGAATCGAAGCCCCTAGCAAAGGTTTTCTAGTCTATTTACCAAACAATTTTCCCATGCGAGTTTCTGTAAAAATGTGTAGGTAAGTAGAAGTAACTAAAAAAAAATAAAGAAGGAAAGCTTCTCACTGGGACAGATGGAGAAAAACTCAAGTCCATTCCACCACTTTTTAGACGTTTCTGATCTTTTGACACTCGGCAACTTTTTCAGAAGAAATTAAGCTGAAGAAACATGCAATAAAATACTAGGGGGCACAATAAAATACTGAGGCAGTGCTCCGTATAACGGTTATCGTTATGGGAAATGGAATCGTTGACCCCAGTTCAATTCCAGACCGAAGCTATTTGCGTAAAATACTAGACTTCTTCTTCTCGTAGAGTAACACTTAGCTCTATAATCTCTCATTTTTACTGCAAGAAATTTGATTCTTACTCGACATCAAACTTGTTACGCTAAGTTTAGTGAATACTGATATTTGTCTCCCATCACGAAATATTGCTAGTCTCGTATACCATTACATTACTAATAAATACTATCCCTTCTTATTATCCATTTATTGGTCTCTCAATATGATAGCCCTTTAAATATAGATACTAAGATTAGATTAGTGAATACCGACAATAGGTCACTCCACCAACTTTACTTATTTTTATCTAACATCAATTATACCCCTAGCAAAAATTATGGAATTATCACACTTAGAAGATGTGCATTTAGTTTTTTATTTAGCAGTAAATAAACTAATAACAGATAAGATGTAAAACATGGCTGAACAGTCTGACTGCATAGAATATTCCTTGAACAAACAAGATTGAATTATTTTAAATTGATGTCATAATCTTTTCTAAGACATTTTTTGTTAGAGGTAGTAATTTTCAAACAAATCTATTTGGCATATAGATGAAATCCTAACAAGTACTACCATTCCCGATAGACATGGAAGTAATGGCAATGAAGGGATACTCCACACACACTCAGAACTCCGGAACTGGAGTCTCACCACTAGATGCAGTTTAGTATCATACCTAGAACATCCTTTGTTTATGAAGTCTTATCCCTCTGCAAGCGATGCAGACAGCATATTCTAAGCTCCGCCGACAAGGTGGTTTACGCAAATGAACGTATGAACGTATATATTTTAGTCTATATGTTGACGTATATTTGTTTTTGTCATGCATAGTCACATCAATTTTTCAACCTGTTTTTTATCATTTGCAATATTTTTAGGAAGTGTGTCTTCATGATTTCAGTGAAGTGGGTGTGTTCAACTTGCGCTTCTGTTTAGCTTCGTGTCCGTACGAGAGTAATGGCCGATAGCGCAGACGTGAGTATTGATACGAGTTGATAGTGCTTAATCTAACACAACACCCCGATACTAGAAGTTCCAGACAGACTCGAATGCACAGCAGTTACTGAACTAGCTTGGCAAACTATAGGTCTACGGTAGACGCCCTGTTAGATGTTTACTAAGTTTAATCCTGTGCGAGACCATAGCAATGGGAGGGGGGACACAAAGACACATACTGACTGTTAATAGCCTTCGAGCAGAAATTGCAGCAGGTGTCCATGCGTTGAAACTCGCTTGTTTGTGAATGCGCTCGTAGGCGTTCTGTCGTCAGGCGTGTTTTTCTGACGCTAATGATAATTAAGTTATGTTTACTTCATTCATTTGACACACTAAGGCTTCATTCCCTGACAGTGACAACGAACAGATGCACTTATTTCCAAACAACCCCTCTCTCTCTCTCTCTCTCTCTCTCTCTCTCTCTCTCTCTCTCTCTCTCTCTCTCTCTCTCTCTCACACACACACACACACACACACGCACGCGCGCACTCTCAATCAGTTTTCCCCTTCACTCTAGATTTCCTTTACTCTTCCGTCTCTATTTTGCCCCTTTATCATATTATTATACCAATTTTACGTATTCAGATCAACTTTTAGCATAACCTTTAATTAAATATGAACTAGACAGAATTCACCAGTATAATAAGAAAATGGAGGAGACGAGACTTGTTCAACTGACAACTTCATCTAAATAGGACTGTGCAAAATTACTTTGTCCTGTTCAGAATACAACGTAATCAAAGATAAGTGTGTTGATTGATCTTTCCATAATAACCCCAAAAACAGGATACTTAGAAGTAACTGAAGAACTCTTATACGTCGATTAAGACTTGGATAATAAGACAGGAAAAGAGAAAAAAACATACGCAAAATTCATTTTTATTTCCTTTTTCTAAACAATGTATATTTTACAATCTTCCCTGTCAATCAAAAAGTTTATAGAACTGTTACAAACAGAAATTATTATTATTATTATTATTATTATTATTATTATTATTATTATTATTATTATTATAAAAGATACTAATGGCAGTCGAAAGTTTTGCAATCTTTTAGTACGTGTTAGTTTGGGTCGCGTATATCACACAACCGAAGCAGTTCAACCCTTGAAAGGTACCTATTGTGGTTACTAGCACTGTAGAAATTGGTGCACTGACACATTTTTCATTGTTTTACTCCATGTGTCATTATGATTTACGAGTTTGAACCGCGGAAATAGCCAACAATATTTTGTTGCGCGAAAGGTGAAGAATCGGTTGATCACAGTACAGTAACCAGATGAGTCAATAAATTTCACTCGGATTGCAAGAATCTTAACGATCAGGTAGGTCTACATTCTAAATCCGTGTTCGATGCCATAGAGACAAATCTGGTGAGTAGCACTCGAGGAGTATCAGGTCACCTTCACGACCTCAGCAAAAGCAACCTGAGTTGCTGAATTGCGCGTCGTGTTACCAAAATATTGCAAACCTTTTGACTCAACCTTGCAATTTCACCTGACAGAAAAGAGATATATCAATCTGAACATAATATTGTTCAGTGAAAAGTATATTTTAAGAATGTTTTTAAATCTTAAGTGAATGGCGCACAAGATTTGAACATTTATATTTGTTTGAAAGGATAAGAGAAATTAAAATTAAAAAAAAAAATATTTGAAAAAAATTAGGTAGAATAGATTAGATAATTAGAGAGATAGATAATTAACATGGATAGATTGATAGATATGAACATACTTATAAACAGACAATCAGATAGATAATGAGCAGATTGATAGAAACATAGGAACAAACTAAGTTCTCCCTCTCTCTCTCTCTCTCTCTCTCTCTCTCTCTCTCTCTCTCTCTCTCTCTCTCTCTCTCTCTCTTCTCTCTCTCCTCCTTTCTTTTTCCTTTCTTTTTCCTTTCTTTTTAATTTATATTATTTTGTATATATAAGTAAGTAATCTTTTGGTAGATTTAATTTATATCTATTTCTTAAAAATAACACTCATTCACAATGTTATAAAAATCCTTATAAATTTGATAGCCAATAAAGATGATGTTGAGCCTTACAAGATGCTTTAAAATGTTATTGTGATGACAAAGAACTAACAGTCCAAACAATACGCCTCTATGCAGCGTCATTATAGAATAAAGTTCTAAATATTTTGGTGATATTTTTAATTCTGGTAACTTCAATTAACTTCTATAGATGATCAAATCCACGCGATGAATCTCCGAAAATAATGCCTCCTATTCATGTTATTGGTCACTACAATAGATACAAGGTGCATAATAACACTGTTATATAGGGGCAATTTTTAGCTACAAAAAATTCCACCGATTAACAATCATCAACGCTAATCAAATGTTTACGGAGACCAAACGGTGATTGTGAGCACAATAAGGCGATGGATAATGCATTTCAGCAGTGACAACAGCAATATGAAGGACAAGCCATGATCATTACAGCCGTCAACCCACGAAATAAAGAGCACCTAGATCAGTTCATTGGACTGCAAACAAGGTCCATGTGATTGAAAAAATCAACTACTAATTAATAGAATGATCATAGAAAATTTCAAAACTTAAACACGGAAACCTAATTATGATGTGGATCGATTAAAGGATTTGACAGTGTACCTCACAACTGGATGCTCTTTTTTTCTTTTTCCTTTTTTTATAAGAAATCTTCAAAATATCCAACGTAATAATTAATTTTGAAAACTACCATATGCAAAGGTGGCATAACTAACGTCACACTAATGCATACAAAAGGCGTATCGAAGGCTGAACCTTAATTGTGGGATTTTTCACTTTCTCCCTTACTTTTTTTATTAACACTTCATTTTATTTATTTCTTAACGCTAAAAAATTGATTGATTCTAACAGCATGTCAACACGTATGGTGTTATTTTATGTCTATAGGTTAGGGAATCGCATTCATTGTACGTTTACATCTAAATTTGTGTAGTTATTTATTAAAATCTATCAAGTATTTCTATCTAATACAAACGATTTGAACACAATAAAATGATTTCGTGTATTCTTATTCAATATTAATGATTTTTAAATATACCACATGCTAAAAGATTGTATGACCATAACCCTAGACCAATCACATAAGTCTATGAAGAAATTATTATATGGGACTTATCATTCACACTGATGCTCATGAAAATCTCATGGACATGACAGTGATTAAATATCACGAACAAGAGATTGCCCTTTGATAATTATGATAGAAAATATATCTGTTAAAAGATATGATAAATAAGTAAATATAAAGATGTTGAAATTGAAATTGAAAAAAAATTGTGATCTAAAACCTTATATAACTATGTTATAACTATGATAAATGTAACCTACGTATGATCAATAATGATAGAAACACATTAATAAGATTCCTGGTAGTCCTGTTTACAAGAGATTAAAAATTGCATATGCAGAAATGCTCATCAACTCAAGAGAGTCTTATAAAGCGCAAGAAAATATAAACAATGTGCATGTTAAGTATCACGTAACATTAAAAAATGTTCAAACAGAATTCATATATTCACTACCTTCTCTTAATCTAGGTCTCAAGTAAAGTGTACTTAACAAAAAAAAAAATAATAATAATAATAATATAATAATAATAATAATAATAATAATAATAATAATAATGAAATAAAAACGGATCACCTTTATCCCAGCAAGAAGACCAGACCTAGTGCTGATTAACAAAAAAGAAAGAACTTGTAAACTGGTGGATTTTGCAGTGCCAGCAGATCACAGGGTAAAGGTAAAGGAAAATGAAAAAGTGGACAAGTATCTGGACCTTGCCAGAGAATTTTAAAAAATTATGGAATATGAAAGTGAAAGTTATACCAATTGTAGTTGGTGCACTTGGAACGGTCCCAAAAGAATTGGAAAAGGGTTTTGAAATTTTGGAAACCAGAGGAAGAATTGAAACCATTCAGAACACTGCACTGCTGCAATCTGCCAGAATACTCAGAAGAGTCCTGGAGACCTGAGGAGACTTGTTGTCACTCAGACTCCAGTGAAAGGCCATCAGCTAACACTGATGTGAAAACTTAAAAGGATGATCTTAAAGAAAGAGTGGCTTCTGATCTCGAGATAATGGAAGTATGTAGACAGGTAAGTCGAGAAGAATATGCTCAAGATTTTGGATGTTAGTGTGTCGTATTTTATCTTGTTTAGGGGGGGGGGGCTAAACAAGATAAAATGCAACACACTAACAACCAAAATATAACGGAACCCAGCATCACAACAACAATATTAACACATGATAAAAGAAACCACGTAGAGCCCATAAAACAAACCATGACTGAAAAGATTGTACTGCCTTGATTAAGAAATTGGCACTGGAAAGAAATCAAGTTAGAAACCGAAAAGGTAAATAAAGTATCTCATAATATCCTAACAGACAACATTAATGAATTAAACGACCTAATTTATGCAGAAGCAAAACAAGTCAGTAATAAAATTGGTATTCCCATACGTAAAAAAATACAAAATCTGGATGAGATATAAACTAGAATGACAAATAATAAACTATACAACAAGCAAAAGAATTAATAAAGAAAAATAAACGCATGGATAAAAATGGAATAAAAACACCAAAAAAGACAACAGCATCTAAGACTGGCTATACAACTGGAAAAATAAACCAAAGGATATTAGCAAAAAAAGGAAAACTTAAATGATACCACGCAGACCTAAACAATACAAGCAAAAGACCTTAAAAATAACGAAAGAAAATTCTACCAGCAAGTTGATGGAGAAATCATGAAGACAGACAAATCTCAAATGCAAAGGAGACAGAACTCTTTTGATTGGTTGGTGGTTAGTTGGTTGGGTTTTTACGGCATGTAAACCCATTGGGTCATTTTATGCCGAAGTTGTTTTTTTATTCGTTCTTGATGGATACTCAATTAGTTTTAAACACATTTTTCTAATTAACACATAGATGGGACCCTAACAGGTACTACCATTCCGGGTCAGAGTGGGACCTGGAGCAATGGTGATGAAGGGGTACTCCACATTTCCCAGACCTCCAAACCTGGAACCTTACCATCAGATTGATTTTAACGTTATACGTAGGTCAAGAAGATCCTCAACCACCGGCCTCCTACACCCATATGATAAAAGGGCTGGGAACTTGCTATAAGGGCAATAGGGTCGGGACAATCATATAGGTGTTAGGGATTGACGTGATCACGGATTGATCAGAGGGGGCCTCTCCGACTGCCCGGTTACCTTAGTAGAGTCTAAGTGGGGTGTTGGGACTCTTTTTGGAGCAAAATAAGAGAAAGAAAGAACATATCAGAAGGTTAAATGAATAAAATAGAATGGATAGGAATACTAATCAGGAAAATCTAAGGACATTTGAAGAAAAGGGAGAAATACAAGTATTTGGTACATTGAAAGCAGACACAACAAACAGAGATTAAAGAAAAAGTGAGAATGGTATAACTTAGAAGAACAAGAACACTTATAGAAACCAAACTCTGCAGCAAAAATCTCGTAGGGGAATAAACACCTGAGCTATCGCCCTTGTAAGATACACTGGATCATTCTTAAATGGACAAAGGGGGAACTTTGACACCTGGACCAAAGGACAAGGAAATTGATGAACATGCACAAGGATTTCAAGTGACAATTGAAGAGATTTCACATGAAAAAATCTGGACATGGCTAAGAAAGGGAAACTTCAAGAGAGAAACTGAATCTCTCAGGAAACTAGCTGAAGGGAGTAAAAGACTAGACATGAATGGATGGGAAATATAATCCACTGGGAATTGTGCAAGAAATTAAATTTTGACCATTCTACTAAATTATATATGCACAAACAGAAATCCGTACAAGAGAATGAAACATTAAGATTCACTTTATCCGGCCAGAAACCAGATCTATTGTTTGATTTAACAAGAAGAAAAGAAAGAACTTGTCATCTAGTGGATTTTGAAGTCTCGGTGGATGACAGAGTAAAAATGAAACTAAAAAATAAACAAATAAATGGACCTTGCCAGAGAATTGAAAAAAAACTGTGAACATGAGAGTGACAGTGATACAATTGTAGTTTATACTCTTTGAACGGTCTTCAAAGGGCTTGAAAACAGATCACAGTTATTGGAAATCAGAGGAAGGATATATTTTATCAGACAGACAGAATCGTTAATATCGACTCGAATACTCAGAAGAGTCCTGAGACCTGAGGGGACTTGCTTTCGCTTCGACATCAGTGAAAGGCTACCAGCTAAAACTGGTGTGAAAAACTCACAAGGAGTGAAATAATAATAATAATAATAATAATAATAATAATAATAATAATAATAATGGAATGACCGATCTTCCCCATACCTCAGCAGTGGTGGTGGTGCTAGCCACTATTTAAGTACACACAGATCACTCTGGTGGGGACTTATGTGAAGGATTCTCCTCATAATACTCCCGTGATAGACCACTCGGTATAAGTGGCCATTACGATATAATAATAATAATAATAATAATAATAATAAGTAATAATAAAAGCTATAGAAAGCTGGAAAGTTCAATTAAAAGCAATCCCTGGTAGAAGTAAATATCCAAGATGCATTTTCCTAGGAGACTCACTATCACCACTACTATTTTTATAGCAATGATGCCACTCAATTATATACTTTAAAATGTGCAGGGGGTACATATTCACTAACTCACAGGAGAAATAAACAACTTTATGTACATGAATGATATAAAGATTTTTGAAAAAATGAAAAAGAAACTTTTGTACAAACCATAAGAATATACAGCCAGGCTATAGGAATGGAATTCGGAATTTAAAAAAGGCACCATGCTAGTGACGAAAAAGGGGGAAAGAGAAAAAATGGACAGAACTACCAAATCAGGACAATATAAGATTTGCAGAAAAGGAAAGTTACAAATACTTAGGAATTTTAGAAGTGGACACCATCAAGCAAACAGAAATGAAAGAATGAGTTTTAAAATATTTCAGAATAACAACAAAAATCTTAGAAACTGCAGCAGAAATCTTATCAAGGGAATAAATACCTGGGCCGCTTTCATTATAAGATTTTCTGGACCATTCTTACAATATACATAATAGGAACTCAGACAGACTGACCAAATGACATGAAAATGAATGACTAGCATTATAACCTAGAGATGATAGACAGGTTATATGGAAGAGGTCTTGCGAACATAGAGTATTGCGTAGATACCTCAATCCAAGGACTCGAAGAATACACAAAAAAGAGCAAGGAAAGATTAATTACGTAGCCAATAACAACAGCAGCAATATATGGACAAGCAGAAAAGAACAGAAAACAGAAATGAGAAGAAAACAATTATATGGATACTTCAAACTACAAACAGAGGAGATTGCACATAAAAAAGACCTGGACATGGTTAAGAAGAGGAAACATCAAGGGAGAACCGAGTCACAAATAAATTACTGCAACAAATATATAAGAGCAAAGCAAAAATTGATAAGACAACAGAACAGCAAATGTGGTGACAGAGATGAGACAATAAACCATATATTAAGCGAACTTAGCAAACTGTCACAACGAGAATATAAGGCTAGGCACGACTGGGTTGGAAAGGTAATCCACTGGAAATTGTGCAAAAAATAAATTTTGACCATACAACAAATCTGTTCTTGAGATGAAACATACAAATTCTTTGGAATGTTGGGATAAAAAAAGATCACCTTATCCCAGCCAGAAGTCCAGACCTAGTATTGATTAATAAGAAAGGAGAAACTTGTCTTGTATATTTGGCAGTTCCAGCAGATTCCAGGGTGAAGATGAAAGAAAATGAAAAGATAGACAAATGCTTGGACCTTTGCTAGAGAATTGAAAAAGCTGTGGAATATGAGGGTGAAAGTGATACCAATTGTAGTTGGTGCTCTTGGAACGGTCCCAAAAAGTTTAGAAAACAGACTGGATGAACTTAAATCAGAGTAAAAATTGAGACCATCCAGACAACAATTGTTGAAATCGGCTAGAATACTCAGAAGAGTGTGGAAACCTGAGGAGACTTGTTATCACTCTGACACCAGTGGAAGTCTTGTGTGAAAAACTCACAAGGAGTAAAATAATAATATAATAATAATAATAATAATAATAATAATAAGAAAAGAAGGAGGAAGGGATCTCGACAACATTGAAAATAGTGTAGATAATACAATCGAGCACTTGAAGAATACACTAATAAACTAAGGAAAACTAATCGCAACAGCCAAGAAAAACAATTGCAACATATTGACAAGCAGAAATACAACAAAAAAAAGAAAAACGAAATTGATATACTTCAAGCGACAAACTGAAGAGATATCACATCAGGTTATATGGACATGGCAAGAGAAAGGAAATCTCAAGAGAAAAACTGAATCTCTTATAAATCGTAGCACAAGACTAGGCATGACTGGTAGGAAGGTGATCCACTGGAAAATGTGCAAGAAATTCAATTTTCACCATACAACTAAATGATATATGCACTGTCCTGGAGAATGCGTCGCATAAAATTCTCTGGGACTTTGAGATATAGACGGATCACCTAATCCGGGCTATAACATACGGTGAAGCATATCACATGATGAAACTGACTGAATATAAAAATAGATATATAAACATGTTGATTAAAGAATGGGAGAAAAGTGGAACCTGAACATAGCAGTGGTATCCATCATCACTTTTTAAACAGCCCTATGAGTACGTTGCCATAGATACAGCGAGACTTAAATTCATATTATGGAGCGAGTGTTGGAGAATTGGGAAGACTTGCAGTCACTTAATCCCCCAAAGGTTTCAAATACCTCTAGTATGAAGATAATAATAATAATAATAATAATAATAATAATAATAATAATAATAATAATGATGAGCCGACAGTGGCTCGTAATTCTTACGTAATGGGAACCACTTATCGTCAGGCACTCAAATTAAAGCCAAATTTATCACCACGATTTCTTCGGCATTGAGCACGTAGAAGCAGACGCAGTACGAAGAAATAGCAGCCATAAACATGTCTTTCTTGAATATGGCTTCACTTCCTTTTCCGTCTTTTGTGCCAACATCCTTCCTTTTCTACATTAATATTGATACCCATCTTTTCAGTATCTCAACACACACACACACACACACACACACACATACGTACAGACCAAATATATCTACGAATATATATATATATATAATATAAGAGAGAGAAGAGATAGATATATTCACTAATTTAGTTATATATTCTGGTAACGGTTGCGACAACTCACTACTTCAAACACGTACACACACCACACAACACACAATTATATATATATATTATAATATATATATATATATATATTATAATATATATATATGCAAAGAAAACTAAAACAACTACAAAAATGTAAACAGGAATGTACAATGAACGCGATTCCCTAACGTCAGGCATACAATAACCCTAAACTAATCAACCCATCAATTCTAGCGTATTTGTCTGTATTTGAACCTAACTGAAAGGAGAGGACTTCTAGTGAGAGACAGAGTGATTTCATTAATGTAGCGCTTAGATTTGTAGCACAAGAATGAAGTAAATCCTATTTTATCCATTCAACATCCTTTATTTTTCATTTCAACGCAATATATATATATATATATATATATATATATATATATATATATATATATATATAATGCAACAGTAATTTTTTTTAAAACTTGTTTCCTTGAAAAATACAGACAACAGTTTTTTCTTGATGTTTTTCTCCGCTCTTACAATATTTCTTCCAGTCACTCGTCATTTTTAAGAGTATCATCAAGATGTTATTTTTTTAATTGAGTAAGACTTGCGTCTTTATATCTCAGATTCTTTCTGTCTAATGTGTGAAGAGATTTTTGAATATTTGTTATTTTTCTATGGTGTTTCTTACGTTTTATTTTTTTTTTTTTAGTTTAGACTGTTGGTTCTAATGAAAGGTGCATAATATATATATATATATATATATATATATATATATATATATATATATATATATATATATAAATTTTCTATATAGAATTCACTAACAAATAAGTCTTATGCAGTATTTTCCTTACAATAATCCCATAAGTCTGGTAGTATATTATAAGGTGGGGGCACCTTGGATAGTGGTTATGATGCTAAGACCCCGAAACCCTGTTCGAAGGCTCTATTGGAATCCGTCCTGAACCACACTATATCTAATTGTTAAAAATTCTTAAGGTTAACACAATTGAAATGAATAAACTCTCCAATCACATTGTCATTTCCTTCCTCTAAAAAAAAATCCAAATTGCACCTAACCTCTCAAAAACTTAACATACAAATAATATAGAAATTCAACTTATTTACAATTCGTCATAATTTAAGAATTATTAACTTTTTAGTTATTATAAATATTACAAATTCATTTTGTAGTCCTCCTTGGCAAATAATTTTCAACATACAAACCATCTTCCAATAAAAATCAAATTTACATTCAGCGATTTTACTGCCCTAATCGGCAACAACAATTAGTATAAATATCTCCATAGTTCAGTATCATCTACACTATCAATTCGGACACAATTAGCAGGTCAATTGTATTTTCTTTAGATAAGAGTCCATTTGAATACCTGCATGTCGCGCTAGTAGCATGGATATCCATCACAATCTCTCGCCTTGTTGTTTCCATAGGAGAAAATCACTTATGGGCTCGTCTCCGCTTCGGTAGGTGTGGCGCTCCACCTCAGCAAAAATATCCCTGGTCTAGCGCTAACGAAAAGGGGATATACACCTTCGGTATCCGGCTGATACCGACAATAGCACAAAATTTATATATATATATATATATATATATATATATATATATATATATATATATATATATATATATATGCATGAATTCACTTCTTGCGATACATTCTATCACCAGACAACTTGACAAAATGTCAAATGTTGTCACTATCATACCACGAAAGTTGACGGAAAGGTGTGTGAGAGTGAGCACTTGAGAAAACTACTCTGCCATAACTATATTTTCCTTCCCAGTCAGAAATGAAAGGCTGTTACTCTCACAACCAATCTTAACAGGGTCAGAATTTCTCTTTTTCATTATCTTTCCCTATTTTTATTTTACTGTCCAACTTTCCTCCTCACCTTTTCTATCATCTTTTTCATTTCCTTTTTAAATTTATCTCTCAGTTTCCCTTTTTAGTCTCACTCTGCTTTTCTCTCCCTAATTATTTCTTTTTTTTTCACTCTCTTTCTTTTCTGTCTTTTTTTAATTTTTTTTTTTTATTTATTTCTTTCTTTTCTGTCTTTTTTATTTTTTTCCTTTTCCCTACCTATACACTTATTTCTCTCTCTCTCTCTCTCTCTCTCTCTCTCTCTCTCTCTCTCTCTCTCTCTCTCTCTCTCTCTTCTCTCTCTCTCTCTCTCTCTTTTTGTATTATTCATTATCTCTTCTCAATTACTAAATATTTCTAATATCCTTTGCTATTTTCTCTCCCTATCTTGCAGCTTTCTTTTTCACTCTGTCTCCCTCTGCTTGAATATGCATATTCTTTCTTTATTCTATCTATTCATCATCGTTTTTCTTCTCTTTCTTCACTCTTCACTTTACGCTATCTTATACAACCTCCTTTCGTTACTCTTATATATCCACAATACATATCTTTTCTACATCCCGCCCCACCTTATTCCCACCATTGCAATCTATTTCTAGGTTCTCCTGTCTCAGCCTTATCATTACGGACTGCATCCGCGCATGCGTGCTAAATATTGAATAGAAACAAGTTATACCTGAATCCTCTTTTCTTTTCATTTTCTTTTTCTTCTTTGTTCGCAAACCGTAATCTGCGGTAATGATGTGACTTTGGTTGGTTGATAACAAGGCCGACATTTAAGACTTGCTGGCATGGCTCAACATTTGAAAATAGGACAAAAGATCACGACGTCTGGAATTCTTTCTTTCTCTCGGCACCAGAACGACAATATTTATCACTGTATATTTATATTATAAAAAAGTGTATTCCCCTTCTGTGTTGCATTTTGTCTAGAATTTTTTTAAATGCAAGAAATTGGAGTTTTTTTAATAGATAATTTGCTGTTTGCGCGAACTTCAGTTTGTATTAATAGAGTTCCCAGTGTGAATCAAACTATTAGGAATAGTTTGCAAGGTCAGCTGACTGACCACCAACATATCTATCGGCTTCAAATTGTGTATGACAGAGATAACTGATGTATACGTGTTTTAAAGCTTGAGTATGTTTTGTGTACTTCTCATACAGAGTAAGAGAGAGAAAGTGTGTATATGTGCGTGTGTATGGATTGGTATTTGTGTAAGCGCGCGCGCTCGTGTGTGTGTGTGTGTGTGTGTGTGTGTGTGTGTGTGTGTGTGTGTGTTTTGTTTTACGGCGTATCTAACCTCAGTGGGTCTTTTAATGCCGATAAAGTTTTGAAATGAAATTAATCTTAATGGATTCACAATTTTTTTATAAATACATTTTTCTATTTAACCCATAGATGGGACTCTAACATGTACTACCACTCCGGGTCAGAGTGGACCAGGGAGCAATGGTGATGAGGGGGCGCTCCACATTCCCCAAACCTCCAAAACTGGAACCTCACCATCAGATAGAGTTTAACATCATTTCCAGGACATGTAGACCCTCATCCAAAATCTTCTAGCACCCATATGATGAAAAGGGTTGGGGCTTGCCATAAGGGCAATAGGGTTGGGGCAATCATATAGGTGCTAGGGCTTGACGAGACCAGCCGATTTATCATAAGGGGCCTCTCCGACCGCCCGTCTAGCCTAAGTAAGAGCCTAAGTGAGGTGTTGCAGGTCATGGACTGCTCATCCACTAAGACTCCGTCCTTAAGCATCATGGGTCGCCACTCACGGCCAACAGGTGGCGTCATTGGGGGAGTCTTACCCATCTGCAGAGGTGCAGTCGGTGCATTCTGACGCCCCAGTCGACAGTGTGTGTGTGTGTGTGTGTGTGTGTGTGTGTGTGTGTGTGTGTGTGTGTGTTTGTGTGTCCAACAACACTTGAATGATTACGACAGAGAAACAGTGTAAAAAGATTGTCAGTTGAAAGAAAGAAAGAAAGAAAGAAGAAAGAAAGAAAGAAAGAAAGAAAGAAGAAGAAAAAGAAAAAAGAAAGAAAGAAAGAAAGAAAGAAAGATTGAAAGAAAAAAAGATAAGAAAAATGTACACAAAAGAAGGCATAGAGGTAGATGCTTAACAAGAGAGTAAGAGAGAGAAAACAAATGAAGTAGGATATAAGAGTAAAGACCAAAACTGGAAGGAGTTTAAAAGAATGAAAGCAGAAAGAGAAGAAAGATAATGTAAAGAAGAAAAGTAAAATGATTATTGCTAGGGGGACAATCGCAAAGAGAACGAGGGGGACAATCTCGAAGAGAAAGAGGGGGACAATCGCGAAGAGAAAGAGGGGGACAATCGCAAAGAGAAAGAGGGGACAATCGCGAAGATAAAGACTCTAAATCAACAACAATCCGATAATAAATGTTGTGCGCCATTAAAAAAAATAGGTGTAAATTGATTTCTTGAGATGTACCTGCCCACGTGGCTTTTTTTCCTGTCACGTGTCAATATCTTCAATCACATGTTCACATGAGCTTTGCACTAATAACTGTGCAGGCGGAAGTAAAAGAAGAAAATATGGTGTATGTTAATTACACGATACAAAAAATGATAATTGCAGAGAGTGGTATACAGACAGGATATGGACTGAATACTTCAGAAAACGATCAGCTATAAAAAGAATGAAGATAGATAGATAGATAGATAGATAGAGAGATAGAGTATTGTCCATAAATAAGTACACACCAAACATATTTTTGTAAAAAGGTAATTATCTTCTAGGATACCAGGATTTTATTTTCTTAGTGGAATATTATACTCTCAAAAATAGATATTATTAGGTGTGATACCTAATAATATCTATTTTGGGAGTATAATATTCCACTAAGAATAATAAAATCCTGGTATCCTTTATCCACCTTTTTTACAAATTTACAAAATTCTACAGCATGAAAACTCCGTAACCAAAAATAAACTCATATATATATATATATATATATATATATATATATATATATATATATATATATATAATATATAATATAATATAATAAGATAAATATATAAAGGTTTTACATATCTATTTATTAGGTGACAAAGGAACATTCACGACCATATTGGTTTCATGCGATGCAATCATCAGGTGAAGATGTTTCAAATATATATATATATATATATATATATATATATATATATATATATATATATAGATGAACTTAAAGTAGTGCTCTGCATATAAGATGTGCATTTAGCATTAAAATAATTATATGCCAATATCAATTAGCGTGCTATTCACTGGTAACATGACGAGAAGTTTATTTACAGCTGTAGAGCTATGAAGAGTTGCAGTAAGAGGTAGTTTCCCCAAATACATTTGTAAATTATGCGTATTATATGTTGGGAAATACGTTATCTTTGTACTGCTATATATTCATATTTCTAGTTGCAGAGTTTCAATGCTGTAGAGCATGATAATGAATAATAGCTAATAAATCCGTTTTGATTGTATAATATCCCACTAGAAATAATAAAATTCTGCTCTCTTTGGTTTAGAAGAAAATTAACTTTTTATTTTAAAAATTGTTAAGCGTATACTTATTTATAGTTGATAAGATAGATAGATAGATAGATAGATAGATAGATAGATCCTAGTAGATTTAATCTTATAGATAGATAGATAGATAGATGTAAGTTTTGATAAAATTACTAAGACGATAAATATATGTATTTACCTTAATCATCGCATATTTTAAACAGATTCACTCACAACATTATGTCTGATGAGAGGAAGAACGGTTGCAATCAACATGATGACTAGTCGTCACTGGATTTCCAAAATTACATCATTCTTTCTCTTTTTTTTCTTTTTAGCTTGAGACTAGTGTATATATTGTTGTAATGTCATATATTAATATAACCCCAGCAAGCAGTTTCTTTCCCCTGAATAATTGAGGCATCTTTGTGATGAAAGAAAAGAAAAAAGTGAGCAATCAGAAATAATGCTTAAAAGTTGCGCTTCCAAATCATTAATATGAAACGGTACGAACGGTCGGCAACCAAAATCGAAACTATTCCATTGGTTATATTTTGTGGCATCATTTAGAAATTCCGGTACCTTGTGTGATATAATGGTTAGCGAGCTAGATTAGCAAACAATTGTTAGCCATTTCGATTCTCACTGGTTTTACCATATTATGTCCTTGTGTCAAATTAAGCTACTCTTAGCAACTAACCTTCCATACTGTTTTGTTTTTGTTTTTATTATCTGTTTTCTGTGTTTACCGGTAGCAATAAAGGTTGTGAGGATGGAATAGGTTTGGGTTTTTTTTTTCAGCATATCAACTCCCTATGGATTATTTAATGCCGAAATTTAATTCCTTTATGAATATTTTATTGCCATATATAAATGGCAATATATAAAGCGTGGTTGATGTGCCTGTATGCATGTATCAATGTCCGGAAGAAATTACAAAAATAAAACAGTTAACGATAAAGTAAATATATATACACACTCACTATTACCGAATTTTTATGCAAAACTATGAAGATTTGAATTATTTAAGAAAGATATTTGAAAATTAAAATAGCATTGAAATAGCATTAAAATTCTACTTAAGCGATTGTCAAGCGTTTGTGGCTAAAACGTAAACAAATAAATTATTGAAGCTCAAAATAAAAAAAATTATTTCATTAATTTTTCATGTTAGCGATTATTTATAAAATAATCGCGTTAATTTAGTTTTTAATTGTTGGGTTTCTCTCTTAATGTTCAAATATTGAGTATACAATTATTAGATCTTTTAAAAAATTATATTGGTTTGTTGATTTTTCATATTCATAAATAATCGTTTATTTAAACGGGATAAACAATCCTTTATTTGACGTGATATTTTTTATTGTTATACACTCTTTTAATGGACGGTTTAAGAATTAATCCCTTAGTTTCACTATCGAACATCCATACATAAAATGAGTACTGCAATTTGATATTTAACTTTTAAACAAATTCAAAATTCCTTTTTTTTTAAATAAGTTTCATTTTTTTTTTTTTTTTTAAAGAGGAGACATTACTTTTTCTTTTCAAAGTGGTTTCATGTCTATGCACTTTTTATTTAGAAATCGGCTACGCTTTGAATTAATGTTTTTGTGGGTCCCCATGAAAGAGGGTTTGAGAGGCAAACATTATTCCAATGACGAGGAAGTGAAATCATTAGTGAAGAAATGGCTCAAAGAACAGTCAACATAATTTTGCGGAGCAGGGATACATGCTTTGATTCGAGGGTGGAACATTGCTATTGAGAGAAATGGTGGCATTCTGGAGAAGTAGGGATGTGATTCACAGAGGATCAGCTTCATTTTGATGTATGATACATGTTCCTGTGTTTGTAATTATACCTGTCCTAAACAAAATGGCATTACTTTTTTACTTACCCTCGTATATATATATATATATATATATATATATATATATATTCTTTCCTTTCATTAACATACTGTTCCAGTCGCTGACTACGTTTTCTTTTCTTTCTCTTTCACGATGTCCTCTCTTATTATCTACCATCCCTTTTTATATCATATTTCTTTTCACTTTTCTCCTCTTCCTATCCCCAACCATCAATCTATTTCTATTATTAATCACTATTTTTCTCCAATTCTTCTTTGATTCTGTTACGTTTTCCTTCCTTTATTCCTTTCGAGCTTCACATCAATTCTCACACCTTTCTTTTCTTTTTCATACTCTCCTCAACTGCAACTCAGCCCAAACACAGACTTCCTAACTATTTCAGTTTCATAAATATTTCCCATCTGGAATTCTAACAGATTAGCACGCGTCATCCTCTCCAGTCAAAACATGTAAGTTTTAATATCAATGTTATTCCACGACTGCCGTTCTCTGCATACTTGGAATTCCGGAAAGAACTCCAGTCCGGAGGCGGGGCGGACAAGTCAGTAATTGGAGATGAGGTGAATATGGCGGGGGCTGAGACGGGTGTAAGAAGGTCATATGATGGAATCATTACCGATTCCGGAGACAATACCTTTGTTACCTGAAACTATTTTGAACCTAAATTTTTTAACTAAAATACAAGAGGGTATACATTACATGAAATATGTTTTTAAACAAGTTGAAACTTACCGTTGTTCATTAATCGGGTATATACTATAATTGTTTTGTCAAAGACGAAATAATGTTATTTATATTTACTTTTATTCTTTCTTTGTTATTGTTTTGGCTATAATTTTATTTTATTTATTAACTTATTAATTTTTGCTATTCTTTTTTATCTTTAATTCGCATATCTCATAGAATAACAAAATTTGATTAATATATACGAATAAATCACTAACCCCAAACTAAATGGCACTGCTTTTTGATTTTTGGTAACACATAAATACCTAAATAATCAATTAAACCAAACAGTTACGGCTAATTTAAGACACACCCCTTCCTATAATTAGAATTTAGCTCTTAAATGAAGAGCTCATTTGCAAGGGGTCATGATAACAGATATATAAAGGTCAGTTGAAGAAACATGGATACCAGAAAGTAATTTCCATTCAACAAAGAAATATACTACGACACCAGCACATTTTTATCGATTATAGCATATAATAAGGCTGATAGCACATCAACTCTTTTTAAAACGTTTTTTACGCAGATTATTTTTCTTTGGCGATGACCTAAGGTCAAAACTAGTTAAGAACAATCCAAAAATAAATATCACAAAAGAACCATTACTACTTGTCTAGAAACTTTTGGCTACCTTTTCCTTTATATATATATATATATATATGTGTGTGTGTGTGTGTGTGTGTGTGTGTGTGTGTGTGTGTGTGTTTGGTTGGGTGTGTTTTAAAAAGTCCTGTTAAAACCGTCTATAAAACAAATTAAAATAGGCTTTCATAAACAAAATCACTTCCGTCGCGTTACTGTCAGTTTCCTGTGGTGTTTCCAAACCTCATCTTGTCGATTCCTGTGGTGACACTAATGCCAAGTTATATAGAACCTTGCCCTTCTCTTGGACAGTGCCAGTGTCGTGAAGAGAGGGGGTCTGCAGCATTGACAACTTTAGGTGTTCCATACGACTTTGCTGAAGCCTGCACTGAGATTCATATCTTTAGAAATAGATAGATAGATAGATAGATAGATAGATAGATAAAATTTAAAAAACAACTTGTCATTTTTCCCTTAAGGCGATCGTTGATGGAGTAACATCTCAGTCTCACTCACTGGTCTAGTAACCTTGTTTTGGGAGTCGGGGGCACAACTTCTGTAGTGTTTATTGGATATAAATAGCCTGGTGGAGCCCATCCCTCTCCAGGTCTACAAATCGTTTGAATTCAGTGTTTTCCTTCTCCTAGACTGGTTCCCGTAACCAAAATAAAAGAACCCAATCTGTCCTTCTATTTACCCATAGCTGGAGGGAATAGTTGGATTAATACCTTTACCAAGACTATGTGAAATATAAACAGCCTCTTTTAGGATTTGAACTCAGCTCAGCATCCATTTCCTACAAAGATAACCGTTACGTCGTGATCGCCTCCACATATACGAAATCATTCAATAAATAAGGGGGAATTCTTTTTAATCAAAATGTCTTTTTCTGATTTTTTTTTCTTCTTTGTATTGTTTGGAATTGATTTATAGAAAAAAAATATTTTGATCTAGCAAAAATATTTCTTGTGAGGCTATTCAAAATGGCGATAAATCAAACAAAGTGTCCCCAAGCTTATACAGAGGTCTGTCATTAAAATTTTTGGAGGCTCAAAAGTGCAAACCATGTGAGATTTACAGAAGAATGTGTGATGTCTGCAGAGAAACATTTTTAGTCAAAAATGTTTACAAATTGGCTAAACATGGGTTTAGCACAGCGAGCCTGAGTCGAAATACACTGACACTGGCAAAGAAAAAAAATCGGTCGCAGCAGTTAAGATATGAAAGGATCCATTAATATTGCTTTCCTTGAAAATGTGCAATTGCAAATAGTGTTTCCTATTACCAACAACTTAGGCAATATTCATCTTATTTATTGAATGATCCTCGTACATATTAAAAGAGGATTTCATACACAAACACCTTATTCGCTTTACTGTAGTTTCATGGCGTATTCCCAATCATCAGACGCACAATATGATTCTTTATTAGATATACGCAATGCTCTGTGTGTATATTAGTAAAAGTAAATGTTTCTATCTTACTTTTCGGAAATTCCCCGTCAATCGACAGTGAAAATTTTATATCAGAATTCAGCTAACAATTTATTAATCCACTCGTCTTTATCAACATATGTAGCAATAACTGTAGAAATTGGTGACAGGAAAGCGTCTTACTTATTTGAAGCTTCAATCAGATTTCATACAAAGTTTATAACTATTTAAGGAAATAGATAATGACATATAGGCGGGTGGTATTGAAAGACAGACGGATATAAAGAGCTGGAATGGAGGAAGTCGATATGAGAAGAAAGAAATCATTTTCATTAGTTCAGCGTCTTCCTGGCGATGTGTCGTTTACATATGAAATCAGTATTCTCTTTTTAATGTTTCGAATTCTACTTAGTCATGTTTATCTTATTTTTGGGGGAAGGGGCAGAAATAAATCTGCGGTTTACGTTCATTGGAAACGAACCTAGGAAATAATTGGTTTCCTGATGTTTTGGTCATGATTGGATCTCTCTAACATTGATTTATTGGCCGCGACAAGACGAAAAATAGAATAAAACAACCTCAGCACTTTACCATCTACAGAATCCGCACCCACGTTTTCAGTTATTCACACAATTAAAAATAAATAAAGATACTTGATAAAATATATCTCAAAGAAGTAAAATATAAATTTGAAAAAAGAGACAAAGATCTTTAATAATATTATTATTATTTTGAAAATATTTTTTTAATCAATTCAATTTAAATGTCCACAAACACATCAAGGTTAAACGACATAATTCTGGGTGACCGGTGTTTTTTTTGGGGGGGTTGTCTTTTGTTTGTTTGTTTTTTTGTTTGATTTTTGTTTTGGTTTTTTTTTTTTGGGGGGTGGGGGGGGGGCTTTTGTTTTTTAAGGAAATGTTAACTATCTATCTATTTATATATCTCAGTCCTTTTATATCTATCCGAATATCGACAAGTTATCTAGTACACCTCCCTCGGGCAAAGAATGACGATTGTAAAGTAATAAACACAAAACCGATACCACCTCCATATATATATATATATATATATATATATATATATATACATATATATATATATAGATATATAGAGAGAGAGAGAGATTAATAATGTGGTTTGCTATGTTTATGAATAAAGGATGAGCAATATCAGTGACTGAGCATATATATCTAATTCAAGATAGAGTAGAAGCAAAATCAACAACGCTTGATGAGTGACAGTTTCTCGCGTATGTAATCATTAGACAAATTAGGGTCGTATTTCAAACTATTTCGTATTTTAAATACTTCATTGTCTGTTTACAAGGTCTAATTTATGGAGATGTCAGTGCTTTGTGAAGGACCAAGTTCTATCGCAATGTACAAGTGTTTGTATTTGGATGTTGTTCAACCATTTCAAGCAAGGTCTCATCTTCTACAACAGAAGATCTCCCGGACCTTGACTCTCTTCAAGGCTGCTGTCACCTTTTAAATGTCATTCATTAACAGCAACATCATTAATTTCTTTTCGCTGTCCTTGCACTCGGTCCTTTTTTTTTCATGGGTTGCATAGAATGACTCCAATTGCAATTTCCCCCACTCATTGTCAAAGGTGAAAAATAAAGAATAAACGATTTGTATTTTTTTTTAAATCTATATAAAAGTGTTTGTATAGAAGAAGTGTCCAATTTTATAATGGCAGAGCAGATATGAAACGTAAAATTATAAAATTATGGATACTATATTTCCGTTACTTATTCTCTTGTATGAAACACATGATACTTAACGAAAATATAGTGTATATATATATATATATATATATATATATATATATATATATATGTGTGTGTGTGTGTGTGTGTGTGTGTGTGTGTGTGTGTGTATGTGTGTGTGTGTGTGTGTGTGTGTGTGTGTATGTGTGTCTGTTATACGTTACTTTACGAGCGAATATATATATATATATATATATATATATATATATATATATATTGATTCATCTATGTACTTTGTCTTTTCAATACACCTAACTAAAGCTAGTTAATTTATGTGATAAGCAAATTGATTTTATTTATCTATTCGTTCTTCTCATTGCGGTTGCTACGCCCAAAATCTACGATAAGTGCCCTATGCCCACGTATACTACTGATTTGTGAGTTTACGATAACACTATAACCCACATTTAGAAGAAGAATCACGTGTGAGTGGTATGTATTGCTCAAAGCTCGTAAAGGAGAGATGCAGAATTCACCTTGTTTTCTTGTTGCTTTTTTTTTGCAATAATCATATATATATATATATATATATATATATAATATATATATATATATATATATATATATAGTTGTAGGTACACCTTCTTCAGGAGAACTCCTGAAGAATGTATACCTTGAACACCGAAGCCGGGGTAGAAATAAAAACTTGTAGAAATTGTTTAGTGTAAATTATATCTAGTATTCTTATCTAATACGACTGATTTGACCTGGGGTAATGACAAGAAAGTATACTCTACTTTCCCCCAGACCTTAGTAAGCAGATCCTCGTTACCAGATACACTTTAATGTCAAACCCAAGACCCCCTTTGAGGGGGTTTTACCCCTCTTCAGGAGATGCAGTCGGCGTATACCAAACCCCACCGATGGGGTGGAATATTAGAAGAGTTTTAAAAGGATTTTAAACAAAAATGATCACCCCAGCAAAAAATATCACAAGAATAAACAAGGAGTTTTTTAATGCATATATGCCCTGTACTAATAGTTAACCAGTTATCTAGTAGATCATTACTGCTGTTGTGAGTTTTTCTCCTCACTTGGTGCTCATATTTGTATGTATTTACCCAACCCCTCGGCCACCTGCAGAATGTGACACAAGCGGAGCAAAGCTGGTTTTGATTCATAATTGTCCTTCTCCTAGACTAGTTGCCTAACCGATACTAAAGAAATCAATCTGTCCTACTCTTTACCCATTGTTGGGGTGGTGAACAAATGGATTCATTCCTTTCCCAATGGCGTTAGCATGAAGTGGAATGCAAACAGCCCCATTCAGCATCTAAATGATTGATTCAATTAAGCACTGTTTGCAATGAGACCAATTCAAATCAGCAATCGACTAATAGTCCAGTAGAAATAGGTTTCGACCCGGTAAAAAAAAGACAAGCTGAAATTTACACCAAGTAAAGGACATATGGTCTACAATAAAATATCCAAAATCCTCTCAAATTGGACAAGGAGAAAAAAGCTATTGAGATTTCAAAAAGCTCGATATTTCTC
This sequence comes from Doryteuthis pealeii, assembly GCA_023376005.1. NCBI lineage: Eukaryota > Metazoa > Mollusca > Cephalopoda > Myopsida > Loliginidae > Doryteuthis > Doryteuthis pealeii. The sequence goes on along the minus strand of CM042146.1, from coordinate 36,611,717 downwards.
AAATATTTGGCTAAAATGAGGATAATGCTTCTGCTGAACTTAAGTATAAAAAAAAAGATGAAAATATCATAAAAGATCACCTAAATAAAAACTAATAAGAGCTGTCTGTAAGTACTGAGAATTTTTTGTGCGTCTATCCAAATAACTTTTCTGGAGATTTGAGAAATAAAAAAGGCAAATTGTTATTACGATTGGCTTCCCAGGTGGTTGCCTGAGTTCTAAATATGCATCAACACAGACCAGTGTGCAAGCGAATCAAGGTGATTCCCTCATGGTCAGCACTTTCTCAATAAATGGTTTAACCTTTCTCAATAAATGGTTAAACCCCCTTCTCAATAAATGGTTAAATCCCTTTCTCAATAAATGGTTAAACCACTTTCTCAATAAATGTTTTTCTCAATAAATGGTTAAACCACTTTCTCAATAAATGGTTGAATCACTTTCAAATTCAATAAAAATAAACAGTGTCCAAACTTAAAAAATGTGAAAAATATTTCGTTCAAACTCAGTATCATCTGAATAGGCAGCTTCTTCAATTTTCTCTTGATCCCTGGTATGTTCACAGTTCTCACCACAACCATGAAGACGGTCAATACACAATGTAGTCCATACTTTCAACATGAGCATGAACTGGAACTGCAGGGTGATGAACTGCACTTACACCGAATGACGTTCAGAGTTCAGAGGAAACTGGTTCTCTGCTAGCCATGATATGTTCGAGATGCCCATTTTATCGTTTCTATCCCCACTGCTCTATGCATCATCTCTGTAGAAAGTTACTTCCACATCTGTAATTGGAGGTACACCCACAGAGAATGAAACCATGCAGCACTCTCCGTAGCTGGTAACGTTTCCGGATGGACTAGTTGCATTGAACTAGCTACAGTGTTCATGTACCTAGCGTACCTGAGCTCGTTCAATGAATCTCCCCTTTTCCGATGGTACATCTTGATGAATTGATCATTACCTGCACACACTCTGGCAGCTTTAGAGCTCTGTTGGAAAAAACACATTCGCGATTTCGAGCACTTCCACTGACTGTTACAGTAGCCTCAATATTACAGTTTTTCTTTGTCCGAAATTTGCTGACAGTGTCACAGCCGGACCAGGCTTTGACACTTGATTACCATGTTTCTCTTGTAGTGCCGAAGTTCTGGTGTAATGTACTACTTTTTGGGATCTTGCAGATGCTTCAGAGAAGAAGTACAGATCTTTCATGGTTTCCCTGAAATGTTGAACTATAAGTATCAACACGCCCGTATCATCAGATACTACAACAGTCGGACTTTCTTGTCACAGTTCTAGCGCACACGAAACTATCAATGTGTCAGCATCATTTTTAGCCTGGTAAATGGTGTGCCCATCTGAGCTCAAAGAATCTTTCATTAGCTTGATCAACTGACTTTTGTTGTGCTCATTTGTAAGAAGAGATAGTTGTGGGCCATGTGCTACTATATCTCCCCCGAGCTGTTGATCAGCGGACATGCTTTTACTTTGATGGACGTGGTCTTTGATGGGCCTTCCAGATAACCGTCAAAGACAATTGTACATAATCCGTACTGTTCTTGCTTCCATATTTGTAGATACAAAAGGCACATCCCTTCTTAAAAGAGCAGCGAGTGATGATTTGTTTGACATTCTCATATTGATATCTTTAAGTAAAGCCGTTGTTATTTCTGGAAGTTCATACTCGACGAAATGCTTCATGCACACCGACCTCTCAATCTGGACTATTAATCTTGTGAATAGAACACTTGGATCACTGGCGAACTGTATCATCACAAAGTTTGATTCTATTCTTCAATGTAGCAAAGTTTTTTATTTGGTCTTTCCTCCTCATGGAAATTTTAGTGTATGGGATGTTGTCCATCTTCTCTTGTATTTCCACCCCAACGTTTTTTACATCATCACAGTTGATACCATGGTCTGGCGAGGCAGAAAAACCAGAGGATAGAGAACGCAAGGTGATGTCACTAGTGTCAAACGGATTATGCAAGTTTAGCCAAGAGACCATCGTGGATAGATCATTGGAATCTCTTTCGACTCTACTTCGAGCTATATCTGCATGCTACTCTCTTGTTACTTGCTTCAGCCCTGTCAGTTCACTCATAACCTCATGGATGCTTGCACAGTTGTGCATACTATACACCCAAAGTATACGAACAGCCTCCGTAAAACCATGACCACGGGTGAGACCACCTTTTGATGTAATGGTGCATATCATTATTTGTTTTATCTCCAAATCTGTAACGATCCGATCAGCGTACAGTATGACAGCCTTTCAACATAAATTGCTCAAGTAACCAAGGATGGCTTTTCAGCAAGTCTCTCATCATTTGCAAAGCGGATGGACTTATCATAATTGCCATGTCCCGTAGCTGCAAACTAATTTAACATTTGCTCACTAGCATACAGATGAGTATTCCAGTCTCCTGTCCTTTCTGTACAAATGAAGACTTTGAGAATCTCAATGTACTTCAGATATTGCAACAAGAGCTTTTCAGTTCGTGACAATGATTGAAAAGTAGTAGATTTTCCAGCCTTTTCAATGCCTGTATGGCCATTGAGAAGGTCACTTGCAATAGCCTGTAGTTCTGATACTTCCAATTTGTCTAAGGCATATGGATTTTTGAGCGATTTGTACATAACCTCGTCATTTTGTATGTCATTGACATTGTCTGTTGGTTCACTATCATCAAAACCGGTATCGGTCAGTACTGAATCACTTAGCTTTATCATCAATTCTGCCTCTACCAAGAAATGTCCATGCAGGGCTCTCGACACTGACTTTCCACTAAGCATATGGTACAGAATTCGTACCGTTTCCAGCAACTCTTGCAGTCCTTAACCATTCATAAGTGAATCGATGCTTCCGAGGAAACTCATCATCATATAAAAACCTCCTAAGAGACACACCACATCCATTTTTTTAGTGAGCTATTACGACTGCTTTAAGCCATAGACACTGGTCGAAAGTAATGCACGGGGTTATGATATTCAACAATTATGCTTGCTGCTGGATAAACAAGCCGTTGACTTCAGGTCGATAATGGGCAGAAACGTTTCTGTTGGTGCAGAGAATTCACCTTCAGATACCAACTGTATGTAACCAGACCAACTTGGACGATCTTGACAAAGATTTGGAAACATGCCAAATGCACTGCCAAGCAAAGTCGTCCTTTTTGCAAGCCATTGTAGTGAACGCAGAAATCGCTCTTCCATTGATGGTTATAACATTTTGATGTCAATTTCAGCATGCTATAATTCTAAAGCAAGAAGAATTTCTTCAAAAAGCAAGGCAAAGAAAGAGTTTTATATGCCTTTCTTTTCTCATAGTTGCACCAATTCTTAAAGCATCAGATAGTAGTCAATTAACCTTACTAAATTATGGGTAATTCCATGTCAAATCATCCAGAAAAAATTAAATTGTCACCCACCCACTTCAATCTTTCTGAAATTTTTTCCAGATGTGCAGCATAATTAATTTTCAAAAATTAGGTATGACTTCAATTAAACACATATCCTCCAAAAATTGTCGGCTAAAAGCCATATCAAATAAACGCAGTGTTTATTTACGTACTTTCATACTGTCGTGTAGCAAGTCAATAAAAGTGGTATATAAATAAGTTCAGAACGGACGAAGAATTTATGATTGGCAAGCTGGTGTAGTGGTTAGAATCTCTATATGCCCGCCTAGATTCATTAATTATTAACTAATTAATTTCAAAAATTAGGTATGACTTCAATTAAGCACATATCCTCCAAATATATATATATATATATATATATATATATATATATATATATATATATATATATATATTACCTTCCATGTTCAAAACAAAGACGAACACGACAATTTTTACAACATTCTAATGCAATCTGATATGTCGCTGTCGAAATAAAATCAAAAAACATCTTTATGAATGATGTTAAATGCTTTTATTACTATTTAACGACAAAAACAGAACAAATTATTTGGGTTGACTAATAGAGTCAAACTGGTTGAACGCAATGCTTCTGAGTAGTGTCAAAATAGGTGCGTAAAATGAAACTTTTAGGTTATATATATATATATATATATATATATATATATATATATATATATTACGTTTTCTATATGTGTATAATCAAAATTTTCAACTGTGATAGTTAATGAGGCGATTAAAGTGAATCAGGAAAGAAAGGAGGGGGAGATAAAGAGAAAGAGACCCTGAAGTGCCAAAATACGAAATTAGTTCTTCCGTTAAAGCTCTTGAAAGTGACATGTCCTTGAAACTAGTATTATATATATATATATATATATATATATATATATATATATATAAAGACGATGGTTAAAATCGCTTTTAAAATCTTCCTAAAACTTTGAGAATAAAATTTTGAAAACGTTTCTAAAACACGTTCGTTAGAAGGTCTTTAACATATATATATATATATATATATATATATATATATATATATATATATATATATATAAAAGCAAGAAGTTTTTATGTACATATGGAAACTTGCTTTGCCCTGTACTAATAGTTAACCAGTTATCTAGTAGATCATTACTGCTGTTGTGGGTGTGCGATGGGCTCTTACGATGGTGTAGAAATGTGTGAACTAGTGAGTTTCTTACTGTTATATAATATCGACACCATAGTAGACCCTAGTAACCACGGACTTTACAATGACAACGGGTTGCTTACAGTACCCCTAGGAAAGAGACAACACACGTAAAAGATTACATTGTCTATTTCATTAATTTGTTTTTAAAATTGAAATTTAAACAAATCTAAAAATCATCTTCCTGGATATCTCTTTAAACCTTAACAATGCATCTATATTCCCATTTAAAAGACCCAACCAAACAGCTAGTTATATTAACACCCAAAACAGGTATTTAAACAAATACCTATCGGCATATAAACTAGTTTATCAAATAATTGCTACAACATCTTTAACAAGAAAAAGGGTATATATGAGCAAGCCAGTATAGTCAGTGGTTTCAAAACCAACGTTATAAAGACAATAACATCTTATTTAACCAAAATGAGAGTAAAAAAAGAAGAAACAGATCGAGGAATATCCTTTGATTTGCGCCCCATTTAAATTAGCTATTAAACTTAAATCAGGAAGTGTCTTCTTCAAAATTTTAAATAGATATTTTCCTGCCGAAAACAAATTATATAAGATATTTAATAAAACACTGTAAAATTATCTTATAGTTGCCAATTAAACAAAAAAATATATTAACGATATTCTTCCTTGTAATTGTAATAATAAAGTTTAAACATCTCCCCCTTAATGGAGAATGTTGAAGTGTTTGTTTAATATACAAAGCTAATGTACAAATTAATAAACAAAGTAATGATAAAATCACAATTTTTGTAATCAAAGACACTTTCAAGATTCTAAAAACAACAGATCTAGCTTTAATAACATAAAATATATGCACAACACTACTCCTTCTAAATATATCTGGGATATAAAAAATACGGTATAAATCCTATCGTAAAATGAGAAATTGATAGATTCTGTATTTTATGCTCTACGGAAAAATTAGCAATCGCATGCTATAATAACACTAAAGAATTATTAAAACAAAGGTCCGAAATTTTTAGTAAATGTTTACAGAAGCGCGCATGGCATTTTAACAACAAAAAATCATAAATGTAACCCCCCCCCCCATTTTTAATGCAAACGTCATACGCGGTTATTGTCTGGTAAAGAAGCCTATTCTACACACGTGTTATTTGACAGTTCAAACCAGCTGTTTTTATATCAGCCGTCATCTTTTGAAATTTGACTTTTGAATCATATAGACGACTATAGAGCGTTCATTTTTCCTGCGAATCTGTTTTTTAAATGTCTTTGTGCGAGGCTATAATTGTATCATTCATTTCCGCGGTCGTCCTTAATTAATCAATTTCTTGACTAATTCATTACGATTAAACTTGATGATGTATTTTTGATGAAACTTAAGTAGGTCATCTCTCTATACCTTTCTAATAAATATAAAAATATAATAATATGATATATATATAAAGTGGTTCTAATGTAGTCGATCTCGTCCGTGAGTTTAACTTTGGAACAGATCATCAAGGTACGGTGAACTAGCGTTTTGATTAGATTGATTTTGCTTCTTACATGGCAAAATGAACTCCAGCGCGTATATGAACCCGAAAATGTTGGTTTATGATAAACCGAGGTTTGTATACCCGAGTTGGTGCGCTCAACTAGGACATCAAGAAAGGGAAGATTGTTGTTGTATTCAAATTCACATATGAAAGACAACGCTGGGGATTCTTAGAATAATATGTTTAAATATATCCAGTGAAACTCAAAATGATTTTGAAAGAAGAATAACAGTCCATCTTTTTTCTCGCCTATTTATGGTTCAATCTTCTTTAAGATATCTATATGTTTCGAAAGAGAACGAAATAATCTCTCTGAATATGTAATTTGATTGAGTTTTTATCAATGGAATTATTTTTTACAGCGAGTTAAAAAAAAAATTGTATTTTGCTTCAGTCAGCCTAGAATTCGTAGTATAGTTTTTTCATATTAAAATTTTAACATGAAATCACATCTCATATTTCTGTTTCTATCTTAAAAATATTTATTTGGTTAGAAAAAAAAATCTTTCTAAATATGTAATTAATATGTCTTTTCATACATTGAATTTTTTACAGGGAATTAAATGATAAATCAAATGAAAACATTTAACGACAATTCAACTTTGTTTTATAAATTCCCGTCGTTCGTCAATTGTAAAAAAACCTTTTTTTTTATTTTCATAATCGCGTTAATTTATTTATTTTAATATTAGAGATCCAAATAAAATCATGATACTAATGTAGAATAGTGCACAAGAGATAATACCATTAGATTACCAAATCTGTTTCACGGAAATACCTGAAAACTCAAATTGTTATCAAATTTATGATATAGTATAAGTAAAAGTCGTCGGGGCGGCCTAAAGTCGGTATCAGCCTATCAGCGAGGGAGTCTACCCCCTTTTCAATAGCGCTAGACCAAGGAGATTGTTTTGGCGTCTGATGTGGAGGGCTACACCTACCATCAGCTCCTTATTTTACCGCACATATCCCTGTGCTACTCATACGCTGAGTTGGCGAGGACCGGTATCGAACTAGGAACCTTGTGGTTTCTAACCGAACGCTCTACCGACTGAATCTGAATGAATAACGTAATTTTTTTTAAAGATTATTTATCGTTTTACATAAATTTGATTACTTTATTTGAATTTGTTATTCTTTTTCAAATATTAATTTGAAGTTTAGCAAATCGTGTTTATTTAAAAAATATAGTTAATCATTGAATTGAAATTTCTTACTATATAATTATGTGATGGGCTAAACTTTACAAATCAAGTGGAAAATTACGCTTTACTAATTAAGGGATATAATTATTTAATGAAACCAAAATCACCCAATTTGCGGAACGGCTCCTGATGATAATAAAATATTGTTCGTTGCCTGCTTATTCTTACAACGGTACCAACATTACGGTATATATATATATATATATATATATATATATATATCTTGTTTATTGAGAGAGGAAAAAGATAACTCCTCTTGAACAGAAAGAGAGCTCATATAAAATGGTTTTACGCACAATGTACAGATGGTTTGCATAATTTGCATACTACTTTGAACAATCATAGTTTAATAAATAATTATTATTTGTAATTGACTTCTAATATCATTGTTTTATTCTCAAACGTATTCAAAGTAATCCTATGTATAATTATAAATCGAAATTAATTTAAATTACATTGAAAATTTCAATGCTGAATAACGTATCTTTTATGAGTTATAAGATGAAACGGAAGTACTATCATATTCTGTTATATAGAGATTAGAATAAACTAATGAAACTCTACAAGACCGGATATAAAAAAGATTACAATTATTTGTATTGAATTTTATTGTATTGAATCAAGATTATAATTAAATCTATTTAATTATAATCTTGATTTGCTTTTGATATAGAATTATACATAGGATTGTTTTCAATACGTTTGAGAATAAAATAATAATATTAGGAATCAATTACAACTAATAGTTATTAATTAAACAAAGATTATTAAAGGCATTATGCAAATTATGCAAATCACCTGCACTATGTACGTTATAACATTTTATATGAACTCTATTTCTGTTCAATAGGCGTTATATTTTCTCTCCCTCAATAAACAATGCACTCAGTTTATTTGTCTCATACCCCACCTGTATGAATTGGGCACAAGGCTCCGTTTTAACGTGTGTCCCCCACAAGCCGAAGCTAATGGGTGGGAGAGAACAAAAATTGCGTCGATCCCATCGGCATTCCCCCTCAAGGGGGGGGGTGCCTGAGAGAGAGAGAGAGCGAGCGAGATATATATAATCATCCACGGGCACGTGTTTCGACTTATCAAGTCTCTTAAGTGTGGCTAGATATTTTATGAGCTACCTATATATATATATATATATATATATATATATATATATATAATTTTATTTTTTATTTTTTTTTTTTTTTTTTGTGGAGAGAAATTTTATTTATATAATTTTAATTAATCATGACAAGCAAATTCGGCGAATACCATGTGCGACGTGAGGAACACTGTACAGCTGTTTCGACCTAATTTTGGTCTCATCAGCAGTGTATACCTACGATCTACCCCCGACAGAGATCGAACCGGCGAACCCAGGACGCAAAGTCAGAGACTCTACCCCTAGGCCAACCGGACACGCCACATCTCTGTCGGGGGGAGATCGTAGGTATACACTGCTGATGAGACCAAAATTAGGTCGAAACAGCTGTACAGTGTTCCTCACGTCGCACATGGTATTCGCCGAATTTGCTTGTCATGATTAATTAAAATTATATATATATATATATATATATATATATATATATATATATATGATCGAATATTATATCAGTCGTGCTGATAGTACATATTCCCTTGACTATTTATTACTATCTGTCCTTATTGGATATTGCTTTTTGTAAGTCCTCTAAGCGACATCCTATGTTCCCACAGAGCTGTTGAGTGTAAGATTTTGCTGGTCAGCCAACACTGGTTTGTCCATGCGTATGAACCCCTATGAGAACATTGCTTATGACAGAATTTTTTACGGACACTGTACAATTATTACATTCATATCTGCTTTTCTCTTGAATAACCACATCGTTAACTGAACACCAAACTTTGAAAATGAGATTTTCTCCGGTTCATTATTCGTTTTCATATATCATATTTAATCCCTTTCGGTATTCAGTATTTTAGAAATACACATACCAGAGACAGTACGCATCGAGAACTTAACTTTTAACTTAGCTACCCAAGCTCGAACTTATCACACTAATATAGTTATTTACTAAGCTTAGATGTGGCACAAAGCCGGGATTATGTAGCACTCGATCAAACTCGAACTCACCAGTAGTGGTTTCATAGCCTAGCTTGCTAACCATTACACCACCCGAGAGCCCATTACGCTGATATAAATAAAACTCGGTTTATTTCTTTACCATATGAGTAGTGACACCTAACCAACAAAAGAACTAGTGTTTACATTCATATTTCTTGTAATTTGGGTAACAGAGTGCGAGTTAGTAAGCAGAAAGGCTTTAACTATTCTTGATAATGTTTGCAAAACGGTTTTTTTTTTATCTTAAACCATTTTTTATCTAGTTTTGCTGCTACGAGACAAATTACGTTTTGGTTCTATTTGATCCAACAGATGTTCGACACCTGACGGTAATACAAGAAAAAGTAAATCAAACTTCCTTTTTTTATTTATTTATTTAATAAAAAATAAATAAATACGTTGTGTTATTTGGCGCGGAAAACCTCGTTGGCGGCGTTTTCTTTTTGTTTTTTGTTTTTTGTTTTTAATTTTTGTTTTTTGTTTTTTTTTTGTTTTTTGTTTTTTTTTTCTTTCTTTTTTTTTTCTTTTTTTTTTTTTTTTTTTTTTTTTTCAGTCGGGAAATCTTTCTTATATCACGTGAAATCGACGTTTCGAAATAATTTGAACTGAAGAATAAGTTAGAACTAGATGCAAAATATAAAAATGTAACAACTCACGTTTGCGCGTATAAAAACCGAGTAATAAATCTATATATAATGGAGATTTGGCTTCTATTTGTCTGTGATCGAAACTACGTCACTGATTACGTCACAACCATTTCAGGAATTAATCAAATACAATGAGTATTTAATTTATAGTCAGTATCATTACCACGTAAATATATAAGAACAACTGTATCATATATATACTCAGGACTAAGTACGCAACAATCGATGGTCTACGGTATTTTTTAAAACAAGTTTCAATAAATACATGCCCGATATTATTGATTTATATATATATATTTCACTTTGATATATATTGAAAGTTATCTAACGTTTAGAGTTTTACGAAAAAATTATTTACAAACAAGAAATTCTCATATAAACTTGTCATAGCTTAAATTTTAAGACCCGTAAACTTATCTGTAAGACTCAACCGGAAGTGATTTCATTTAAATTTAGCTTTAATGAAAAAACTACGGTTTATTTTATTCGGTATTAGATTATTAAAATAGCTTTTTAATTTTAATAAGTATAATTTTTATTTTGAATGAAGCTATTCAATTAATCTAATGCTTACTTAGATAAATAAATGTTTACTTTAATAAATATGAAATTCATCAAATCTCTAAGAAAATTAATTAAGAGCATAACAATATATACCATAAGGACGTTCAATCGATTTTGCGCGATAAATGTATACATGACGTGAAAAGTTACAAAAGATTTTCTAAAAGTAATTTTATCGTAAAAAATCTTTGTATCATTTGAAAAAAATAAGATTAAAGAAAAGTCCTTTTTTTTTTTTTCCTGAAAATTAATATTTACGTTAAATTTTGACCGCTCAAAAAAGGGGGCGTAATAATTACCATTAAAAATTAGAAAATCGAATTTTCGTCCAAAAGAATCATTAAAAAGATCTATCTAAAATCAGTTCAGCTATTTATTTTATTAGAATATACTCCTAAATTTAGAAATGTTAAAAATAAATTTTTGACGGATTTTTATGATTTCATCTCTACTTTTTAAATTATATAAACCCGAAAATCGATATAAATTATTTTCTCAATAAAAAAATATTAGTTTTCAGAATTCAAAAAAGTTATTTTAGAAAAAAAAATCAGAGCCTATTTTATAATAATATTTTTATATAAAAAATATATTTTTTAATAAACAAAAATTACAGTTAATTAAAAAGTATGGTGTTCCTTAAATGAAATAATTCTGTCATTCACTTCCATTGAAAGATTTTTTAAATGAATTTTTTTATTCTTAAATTATTTTTGTAGTTGAATTTATATCAATATTTTTTATTTTTTAATAATTATATGAAACCAATTATTTAGATTATATATCTAAAAAATTGACTTAATGTAATTGTTGTAAAATGCTAAATTAAGATTTAATTTAAATTTACGGATATTAATTGTTATTAATAAATATAATGTAAATAATAGTAAAACTCGAGTTTGTAAAGTTTATGTTTATTTCATAATTGCACAAGAGTTTGCACAAAAGAAAGATTCAGAATCGGGTAATCATTTCTGTGTATAAGATCATTCTCATTTACTATTAAGATATGAATTATAGGGGATGAAATTTAGATTACAGAAAGGAGACTTGAATTATAAGGAAAGTGATAGAAATTTCAGAGAAGGAAAGGAATCTGGGATTAGTTGGAAAGAGATTTGAATGACAGGGAAAGAGATTTCGATTATAGGGAAATAAACATGAATTATAAGAAAAGGGACCTGGATTACAGAAAAATGGATTTGGATTATTGAGAAGAAGATTTGATAAGCCTTATTCTTGTTCATGGGTAGAGAACCTCCAGCCCTGGGGTCACATGCGGGATTTAAACCATCAAGTGCGCCTTCATGGCTTTGTCAAAAAATCATTTAAAATCGCATACTTCCACTTCAGAATCTGATATCACAATGTCTTTCATGGGAAAAGCAATATAAAAAAGTCATTAAAAACTTAGTAAAGTGTTTCATTTCTTTTACTTAAATTTGGACAAAGTTATTAACAGATAATTCAAACATTAGATTTTCTTTTAAATATGCTAAAACATTTTTGAGTGGTGACTTGTTAACAATAAATTTCAATTGAATTTTTAAAATAAAAAGGTTGCTAACCACTGCTCTCTGGCTGATTCTTGTTTTTGTTGTTTTTCTTAATGGTAGGTAATTTTGTTGTTTTTTTAGTTTTTAGTTTTTCTCACAAAGTGAATGTAAATGTGTGAATGAGTTGGCCTAACTTCAAATTAATTCTGTTAACGAAGGCATAAATCTATATATCCTATTAGTTATCATACATTAATTCTTGTTCTGGTCCCATGTATTTCAGTAAAAAGAAGAAAAAAAACTTTCACATAAAGAGTAGGCGATCATTACCAAGCAATTCCGATTGCTAGAAGGAAAAAAAACAATATAACTGAACGATCTACTCGTTGTGGGATAATTTAATTTGGTTTTATTGTGGGAATAGAAATTTGATGGCCTTGTTTTGTTTTTTGCTTTTTTATAAGTCTGTTCGGGTAACTGGCCACTTGTTGGTGTAACTGTGGAACATTAAGTAAATATACAGGAACTCCTTAAAATTAACATACACATTTGGGGTTATATACCGCTCACGTTTCATGGCTGTGAAAGTTACTATGCTACAACTAATTTGTCACAACTACATTGTTGCAACTACATTATATCATTACTTACTAAGTTGCAACTAAATCACCAGGCCGAGTTCATTTCTAGAAATGGAAGTAAGGCAAAATCATTCAATTTAGTACCATATCCCATTATATATATATATATATATATATATATATATATATATATATATATATATATATATATATATATATATAGGCTAAAAAGGTCATAGAATGATGTCATATCTGCTGTTGACGACTTTTTAGGACTAATGGGGTCCAAGCACTGCAAAACCGATTGAAAATGTGTGTGGGACCATGTTGAAAAATAAATCTCATTTGGTCACATTCGATTAGAGTGTCTTAGTCAGCCTATGAACTTTTCATATCTCTCTCTCTCTCTCTCTCTCTCTCTCTCTCTCTCTCTCTCTCTCTCTCTCTCTCTCTCTCTCTCTCTCTCTCTTATATATATATATATATATATATATATATATAATGTAAAAGTGGACAAAAAGAGCAAACTCAAACAAGTCAATCGCATAGACGGAGCATTATAAAGTGAAATTTTCAGATCAAATAACTATTTGTTAAGACGCAGTTTTATTGACTCATCTTCATCGACTCAACTCTTATCAAGAATACATTGTGCCATAAAACAACGTTCGTATTTATTTTCTTTGTGTCAATTGGTTTATAGTCTTTCTGACGTCATGAGAAATGACTTTAAGGCGTCTAATTGAATCCAGGCAAAAGATTGATTAACGACTGGGGATTTAAATAAAAAATATTCGTTTACGAAGGAAAAGAACTTAGATAGATAGATAGATAGATAGATAGATAGGGGAAGAGGAGGGTGTTGGAGGAAATCTCAATGTATTTTGACTAATGAGGAGAAGAGATCCCCTTTGGTTTGAATTCAGAGTTTTTCTTCTCCTGGTCAAGGAGAAGAAAAACTCTGAATTCAAACCAAAGGGGATTGCCATACCAAGGTTAAATAGCCCAGTCTGCCCTACTCTTTACGCGTAGCTTTAGGGAGAATAGTTGGATTCATACCTTTCCTAAAGGTAAAATACAAAAAACTGCGTCCAGTATTTGACCCTTTCTCGCTGTGTCTGTTTCCAACGACGGTAACCATTAACACCACATTACTTCAACAATAAAAACGCCTAAAGATAGATAGATAGATAGATAGATAGATAGTACAAAAAATTGTAAGTAAGCCTTTAATTTAAAAAAACGGGACCTGATATTGATTTTGTTTATATTTCTATATCTAAACGTGTTCATTCTCAGAAAATGTTTTACAGAATTATTATCTTTTAATTTATGCTTCAAAATAATGTGATCAGCAATGTTATATAAATGTGTGTGTGTGTGTGTGTGTGTGTGTGTGTGTGTGTGTGTGTGTGTGTGTGTGTGTGTCCTTCACTGACTATCTGTTCTGTGTGACCGTCATATTCACCGAAAATACGCGTCAAATTTTGCCAGAAACTTCCCCATTCGAATGATTAAGAAACATTTCAACGAATGAAACTCAGATAAAATTTTGGTATCGATGCTTTACAACCAAGAACCTGTTGAAAGCGATCAACGTTCATTTGAAAATCTTGAAGGTGTAACGGTCCCTAACCTTAGTGTTTCCTCAAATCTAAGAATTAGAAAAGTACCCACGTGACTCATAATTTCTAAAGTAACTTTTTCCTATTTTGCCGCCAAAAACTAGTCAGTAGCAATTCAGTAGTCGAGGAAGACAGGCATTAGATACTCCAACCTCTGAAACAAAATATCAGTACTAAATTTCACGACGATAACCAAGTTTTATCCTCAAAGGAATTCAGAACTGATACACAAGCAAGCAATTAAAAAATGAATACTAAAAACATACGTATACACGTATAACAATTGATACTCACACAAAAATCTATTTTGTAATTATTGATTATTACCAAAATAAAAATAAAACGGTTTTTTCAACTCAACCTCCTGTTATTGTTTTATGTTTGCTTGTTTTATTTATAATTAATTTCAACATTAAATTCTTATAACAGTAACAAGTTTGTAACAAAAAATGTTGTTAGATATTGAAGCAGAAGTGTATTACTTCTGCTTCAATATCTAACAACAATTTTTTGTAACAAACTTGTTACGCGCAATTTGCAAACTTCACGCTATCTTCGTAACAGATTCCTTCCTTTCACAAAAGCATTAACACGAATTGAAACATAAACCCTAAATAAATTTGTGCAACTATAACCGTTATGCAACATGCTCATGTATCTTTTTTTTTTAACTCTTTACTTCTTATCCGACGTAGACGAGTACTCCAGTTAGTAATAATAATTCTTTTCTTGCTTTTAATACACAGTGGCATATGATATATCCACAAGTAATGAATCTGTTTATTTATTCATTCATTCATTTTTAGTTTTTAGTTTTATTTTATTTTTTTTTTAGAAGTCCAGGTGGCCGGAAGTAGTTTTTTCTGTCGAGTATAGACTGATTTTTCCGGTCAATATACACTCATGCAATGGATGAATGAGTTCACGCTAGAATTTCAAGGTTTACCTCTTACAACAGCCGCAGCAGTAGTAAATAAAAACAAACGTCAGATTTGAAACTGAAATGCGTAAATCAAATGCCTAAACAATTATTTACAGTTGACTACACCTCCTAGATTATTCACAAATGAGTAAATGCTTCAACTTTAGATATTAAAATATCTGACTGACTGGGATATGTGCGTTTAATACGCTCGGTTTTATATTTCTCTCTTTTGATGTTCGTAAGATTAACGATTTTAACTGAAGGGAATAATTCATCACAAACTACTTGATATTAATTAACAACCCCCCCACACACACACACACAACTTGTATTTATTAGAACAAATTAATAATTGAACTGTTTGTGTATGGGAAATGATACAATAAACCTGGCCTATTTTACATTTGTCATATATATTTAAGCACATATTCCGTCACGAATATATAGATACGTGGTCTGTTTGAAAAATAATCAAGCAATTTAAACTTGGTCATGTGCCACAATCCACAATCACTGGTATCACATTCTCCACGAGAAGAATGCCTATCATATAACAGGGTGACAAGGAGTAAAATATATCCAGAATATATCCTTTTATACCCCGCTGGAAAAGTGGTTACATTGCTTTAGGGATCGCCATCAGCTGTCCGTCATGTTCTAGTTAATCCCATAGACGGTCTTCAATTATTTTCAACAGCGATGTTACTTTTTGGTAAAGCTCGACATCGCAGGGAGACAAGTCTAGATTATAGGGAAATAGTTGATATAAGCAGTTGGTGCAATATTTTATAAAAAAAATGAAAATAAAAATAAACGTGAGGAATGTACAGTTGAGATATTCAACATAGCAGGCAAGTTCAGGACCGTACATGAAATCTCCATACCTTCTAATTCTCGTAATGTTAATCTCCAGTTTTATTTGATAATAGCCGCGAGAGTAGTGTGAATAAACAATTATGCATAACGAGTCCATAACAAAATGTAGCCGGTTAATACGGAAATGAATTATAATTAAAACAGGAGTTTGAATTGAACTGACGTTATATCTATATATTATTTTGGAAATAAGCAATAATTTACAAAATGTGTTTTTCTGTCAGTATTAATCTTTTTAAGTGTAAAATTTATGTAGATATTTTTAGTATTTTTTTTTAATTGCTTACTTGCTTGTCAGTCCTGAATTCTTTTGAAGATAAAATTTGTTTATCGTCGTGAAAGTTGGGACTGATATTTTTGGTTCAACGGCTGGAAAATCCAAGGGTCTGTCTTCGTCGACTACTGGACTGCTATTGAATAGGAAGGAGATATAAAGAATTCAGACTCACTAGCTTTTGGTGGCAAAATAGGGGAATGGTGAGCAACATAGGTCTTTTTCTATTCTTAGACTTAAGGAAACACTTTGGTAAGGGATCGTTACAAATTCATTTCTTCTCCCCTCCCTCACCAACAATGAGTAAATAGAAGGATAGTGTAGACCCTCTAACAAAGCAGTACAGTAGAAGGGAAAACACTGAATCAAAACCAAGGGGTGTGTGAGCATAGCAACCCCACCGGTAAAAAAATTACTTGCTACAGTTCATCTAGAGGTGTAACACTATGACAAATAATTCCGACCGTAGTTGTCGGTGAGGACCTAGTAGTTACAAACTTCATGATACTAATGCCTAAGGCTTAGATCATTGCATCTTCTGCTTCGTCAGTTGTCAACAAGAGATATACAAAAGGAACACGTCTCAGTATCAACAAGTGAAAAACTAAAATGACAATGTTATCGCAAAGTACTATTTGAAATTAAATACTGTGTTGTTTTGACCAAAGCGGGATGATGATCTAACCTAAATAAGAATTGAATGGTTACAAAAGTTAATTGTTCAGTTGAGAGGGATATATAGAGAGAGCAATAAGCTCTGATAAACTGATCCTGTTATTGAATAAATTAATGTTCAATTTATTTGATGCATGGAAAAAGTGGTGTTAAGTGCATTGATATGTGTTAAAATATAGATATGTTTTATGTAAAATAGGGACATTTTTTCATCATTAAACTATTGATGTACAGTTTTACACAAATACACACACACAATTATATATATATATATATATATATATATATATGTGTGTGTGTGTGTGTGTGTGTGTGTGTGTGTAAAAAATAAATTTAGTCTAAAAAAAATTAATTTTCGTGACGGCAACGTCTCTACCCCCATACCGGAGATTTATATCAACTTCAAAAGGCTTGTCTAAAACCCTTTGATGGTCTTTAACAATGAACACAGATTACTCGAACAATTATTTCTGGGATTGATATTTCGTCCTTTAAGTTTTAATGGGAACGCTAACGTGGGTAGCGTTTTGATTTATGTCAATTTTACATTTTGAATATCAACAAAGGCATTTACACACCATAAACAGAGACTTAAGCTTTTCCTTGCCATCAGTTTTCTTTTTATATTATTAATATTGATGGTTGAATAAAAAAACGAAACGTTATAGCATCGGCTAGAAAAATATCAACTTTTGACTTAATTTTTTTTCCCCATTTTTACACATTTACACTGTCGGAATTTGGTATATTTATAAATAAAGAGTGGTCAATATCGGTGATAGAGCATATATATATATATATATGTGTGTGTGTGTGTGTGTGTGTGTGCGTGTATTGAACATCGAATGGCCATGTAACAGAGAAAATATTGAGCCCGTGTTTATGTATATATTTACCTAACCCCTTTCTCTACGGACAAGATGTGACACGATATCAATTTTAAGTGAAATACTGCAAGTCTGAATTCAGAGGTTTCCTTCATACCGACCTAACCAAAGCTAAAGAACCCTGTCTGCCCTATTAGTTACTTGTAGATGAGAATAACAGATGGATTCGTCCCTTTTCCATGGACATTGTCGAAAAAGGGATACGCAAACAGCCTCGTCTAGAATTTGAAGTCTGGTTGCTGATTCTATTTCCTACAACAAAAACCGTTACGCTTAGCCCATATTTAAGGCGGTGTTTTGGTTTGTGTATATATCTACGGCTTTGTAAGGGTATTTTCATGCTCTGGAATGACTTTATTAATAATACTTTATCAATAGAGATTGCCGAAGTCACAAGCATAGAGGCCATGCTCTACAAGAGGACATGTGACATCTCAAGGTTGTCGTCTGTCACATGTTTTACTGTTTTGTGAACAAGCCTACAAGACAGGGGATCATCTCAGAAAAAATGGTACATAGACTCTCCTTACAGAAAACCTTCAATTCATGTGGCATCGATTACCGTCAGTGAATAAAACAAGCTGTTAACAGGAAAATGTTGCAGCAGTCTTCCAGACATTCTTTTTTTTATTTTTAGGATAAGCGCTGGACGAGTGTTGAGAATAAACAAGACTGTGAAATTTGAATCTCACGAGAAATTCATCTTTATGCTATCTCTCAAGTATTCTGCTGCAGACTCTCTGGCAAGACACGCCACTCAGATATTGGCTTCATCAGTCGTCTGAAAATCTACATCTTTTAGTTCTCCAGTTTCGCAAAGCCATATATATATATATATATATAATATATATATATATATATTTATATATATATATTAGTATTATGTGTAAATCAGCATTTTTATTGTCTATAGATTCGAGATGGTTGCAACACTTTACTGGTTCTTTTCAAATCATTCTTTGAACGGGAAAAAGAAAGAAAGTACGTAGAGAAAAAAGCTGAAAGGATAGAATATGAAAGAAAAATGGAAAAATAACATGAAGTGCAAATGCATATGTAAATATTCCCATCATTTATGATTGGAACTATACGATTGATTGATTCAAACGGCATGTTGACCTGTCTAATGTTATGCCTAGAGATTAGGGAATCACGCTCATTGTACATTTAGATTTAGATTTTTGTGTAGTTGCTTCTTAAAAGGTTTTTTTTTGCACGCAGTTATATGATATCAAGTATTCCTATATAATTTGTACCCAATTGTATGGTTTCAAGTATTCTTATCTAATACTAATAATTATATGGTGTCAAGTAATTATTCATATTTAATGATAGTCATTTATTTGCAGTTATACGGTTTCAAGTAACTAATAATAATTCTTAGTAAACAATTATAACTTCAAGTAACTATTCAAAATACAAATGATTTACAGTTATTTGGTATCAAGTATTCTGTCTGATACTAATAATTTTCAGACAGTTGTATTTTATCCATAGATGGGTCCCTAACAGGTAACACCACCTAAGGTCATGGTAAACCTGGAAATCATGGCAGTGAAGGGGTACGTCATACTCCCCAGATCTCCAGAACTGGAGTCTCACCACCAGAGACAATTTAGTATCCTATCCAGGGCATCCCTTTTACTTTTGGAAGGGTTTAACCCCTCTGTAGGGGATACATTCTGCGTATTCTAAGCCCCGCCTACAGGGTGTTGAAGTAATAATAATGATAGAAAATTCTGCTCCGACAACTCACTGAAATTTGATCCCGAACATCTGAAAACCATTCAAAAATGCGAGGAGAAAAATATATATATATATCATTTCGAAATCATTGTTTTCCACTGTTTAACAGAAGACGCATCAAAACTTCCTGTTTAACTTTGAGGCAGTTTCTTTGTATCTGTATGTGTTTTTATTTACCCAACACCACCACCACGTTTAAGATATTACACAAGGTCAATTTTTAATCGGAGTAAATCTTGTTTGAATTCAGAGAAATTTACTGGAGGTAGAACATATGGATTCATACCTTTCCCAAGAGCGAAGTGAAATGCAAACAGTCTCGTCCAGAATTTGAACTCGAGTTGCCGATTCCATTTTGCAAGACTATAACCGTTACATAGAGTGCGCCTTGTGTTTGGGTGTGTAAAGTTTGTCATTTCAATAAGCCAAAAACCCATTTTTATGAATATACATTTTTCTAGTTTGCTTGATTTTACATGTTCCACATGTTCCCGATCTTTACTTTTTCGTTTCTCCACGCGTACATGTGCACTTATCTGAGTGCGTACGTGTGTGCGTGCGTGCACGCGCGTGGGTGTGTGTGTGTGTGCGTGCGCGCGGGCGCGCTAGCATATGCTGGCGCGTCCATTACGTTCTTGTAAACGAATAATCCCACCTCGATCTTAAGCAAACACGTCGGCGGCTCGAAAACTATTTCCCGCACCGCGCCAAAGTCTCCTCATGTTTCAATTTTCTAATTAAAATCAATTTACACTTTCCTACGGAATATAATTCACATTTTGTGTCCTCCTCATTCCTTCTTGCGGTATTTTCCTCATTCCTTTCTTCATCATTTCTTTCTGCTTCCCACCTAAAACTAGTCTGTTATTTTCTTTTAATTCATTTCAGATATTTCTTATTTCTTCTTCATTTTTCAATTTTCTTTATTCTTTCTCTTTTATTGTACGTTTCCTTCCTTGTTTTTATTTCTCTTCCTTTTTTATTTAATTTATTCGTTTTATTTTTTTATTTTTTGTTTGCTTTTTTCTTTGTTTCTTTCTTCTTCTTTTCATTCTTTTTTCCTTATGAAATTATTTCTTCATCTCTCTCTCTCTCTCTCTCTCTCTCTCTCTCTCTCTCTCTCTCTCTCTCTCTCTCTCTCTCTCTCTCTCAATATTCCTGCTTTCTCAGAGCTTTTTTCTTAGTTCTCAACCTATTTCCTGTTTTTTTCTTCTTCATTTCTCTTTTTCTCTTTCTTTTTAATTTCTATGTTTATCAACTTTCTTTTAATTTTTTTCTTTTTCATCTTTATTTAGTGGTTCCTTGTTTATTTCTTTTGTTCTTTACATTCTTCTTCTTCTTCTTCTTCTTCTTCTTCTTCTTCTTCTTCTTCTTCTTCTCTTCTCCGTGGGTGTCTGTTCACCATTTGAAATAACAGGTTCTTTCAAGGAAAAGACGTACACACATCATAGAAGAGAAAAAGGTCAAAGAAACCATTATATGATAGCGACAATAATCAGACACTGACGGTGTATCATGTTACAGACTACCAAATCCCAGCCGGTTTCAACCCTACCAGCCAGTCCCTACCACCCTACCAGCCAGTCCCTACCACCCTACCAGCCAGTCCCTACCGCCATCAAACTTCGAACCCCCCATCACACACACAACCTTCCCATACTCCGTAGATCTCTATCACCCAACAACACCTCCACCTCTGCTACCACGATAACGCACATCATTTGGTAGCCTTCCATCGACACTGTTGAGACGGCGTAGAAAAGACCTATTTGTTGACTTAACTTGTACACCATTTCGTAAATAATTCAACGCAGTAGTTACCGACTAAGACCTTGAAAGAACTCATGGCAACCTATTCATTTTTTTTATTACGGCGTTTGTTATTCTGAAATTAGAAAGATACTAACGAAATACACGTAACGAGTAGAGAAATAGGCAGAATTAAATGCTGAATTCCTCATGGTAGAGTAGAGTGTACTATTTAGTAAGAGAAACGAGGCTTCGCTGTTAGTTGTTTTTCCCCACAGTTATGCGTGTTCGGTGTTCGAGCCCAGGTAAAAACCAAGATATCGAATGATGATTTTCAATGTAAAACCTTTCAGAGCAATACAGTCCATAACAATACAGAATGAAGGTGCGCTATGTAATGGTTATCGTCTTAAGAAATGGACACGGTGACTCGAGTTCAAATCCCCGATGAGGTTCTTTGCGTTTAACTTTGCTCTAATGCCCTCGGAAAAGACATGAATCCATCTGTTCTCCTTCCAGCTATGGGTAAATAGTATGACAGACTTGTCTCTTTAGCTTTGATATGACAACTGGTTTCGGAGAAGGAAAACCCTAAATTCAAACCAGCTTAGCACCGATTAAAAAATTGACCGTGTGTCACATCCTGAACTGTATTTTTGTATTTATTTATTAACGCCTCCTTATGCATCTCTTCTTTTTCTTCTCACGTCAAGCTTTAACAAAAAAGTTATTGCACGGAACATATAAACTGTTAATATATCTATCGACAGATCTTGTTTTTTTTTTTTTTAATTAATTCATCCAATAGTTCCCAGAATTTCCCTCTTAAATTATTCTACTTGCCATTTTTTCTGAAATCATCCAAATTAAACTTAAAATTTTGTACACTTTAATTTTTATCCATGGTAACAGATTGGTAATGAATAAAATTATAATTAAATTTTCATCAACGAAAACATCCCACTAAGATCGGAGACCTGGATATTCTCTGATTAAATTTCAATATTGTAAGATATTTGTTGGTCAGCGTGTTATTATATGATACAATATTCCAATCATAATAACTGTTCTGTGTTTTATAAAATTTCAATCTGGAAACCGAGAACATTTTTAATCAACCCCCCTCCTCCTCCAAACTGATCCTATACATTAAAATTAACTCAAGAATTAAAGGTGCGTTTGTATTTATAGTTTACTGTTTCTTTTCTCGTGTAATTAGGATTAATCACTGATTCATTAATTTTTGGATTTTAATATTCAGTTAATTTATCTGGGGATGAATGGAAATTAAATTTGGCTAAAAGGCGTGCATCAAGTAAAAACTTGAGAAGGCCTGATTTAGACGAAAAGTTCTGTTCCATTTTATTTCATTTGAGGGCCAAAAATTAGTGTGAAAACCCCGAAAGAACTAGACTGACTTGCACCACATGCTAGCTAGATCAGACAGCAGATGCCATGAAGAATGGTTCATGATTGCATTTTCACAACTGCAAAAGTCAAACTTCTAGATAGATATTATCATGGACTTAGTGTCAGGTTAGTTGTTATTTTTAATTTACAGTCGACCTAATACCAACAAAGAGATGTATGTTGGTTTTATGTTAGGCGGGTACTAGGGATGTGGCATGGGAGTTAAAGAAGACAGAAGACTCCAAAATGAATGGATCTCTGCCTAGAACCACTGACCTATTTTTGCTCATAAATGCGTAGGGTGCCAAGGATCGTCAATGGTGACCCAGCCGAGTTCATGTGTGTTCTGGCAGGGTGAAATTAATTAATAGCTTAATTCCAGGGAGTCTTCTCCCCAAGCAAAAACTGTCCACACGCCTAAAATGGTTATGAGTGGATTTATTGCCCGGTACCCGAGAACAGATGGATTCACGCCTTTCCCAAGAGCATTAACACAAAGGAAAATGTAAACCCATGATTTGAACTCGGGTTATAGATTTCATTTCTTACGAAGATAGCCGTGACGGCTAACTAACTAGCATTTTTGGAAAGCAGGTCTTAGTAACAGCTGCATAGAGGAAAAATTGAAGACAAACTGTGAATTTAAAAATGGGGGATAATTAAATTAAATAATAAATTAGATAATTAAATGTGTCATTAGTTGCTTAACTGGTAAAGTTAAAATATTAACTTTACTTCTGAATGTATTATATGAAGACTTTTTCTCTCCTTCCTTCAAATCTTCCACTATAAATTTAAAGCTTCCATTTTTCTATTTGGGGAGAAAATATGTAACAATTATTACAAAATTTGAAATAAACCATCTCTCTCTCTCTCTCTCTCTCTCTCTCTCTCTCTCTCTCTCTCTCTCTCTCTCTCTCATTTGGTCCCTGAGTTTTATAAACTTATTATTCTAAAAGTCTCACTTCTAAAACGAAACCAATAGTTTTAATCACCAGAATTGATACTACGTAGAAAGACTGTGGAAGCAGCCTGGCATTGGTCTCTGAGGTTAACAGATTTCCTCACACAATATTCTCACTATTCACCCACATGCAGCACAAATTGTTAACTATTCACCCACAACAAATGTGCGATTTATTTATTAACATCTTCACCTTCAATTCAGCAATGACATTCAACAGTTTCCTTCTTCCAATTGCTACTGACACTTTAATAGTCTATTAAATTAACAAGACCAATACCAGAGTGAATAATATCTCAGCATATCTACAAACAGTAACTATGGTTTTAAATTTACTTGTCGAAATCCAATACCGCATAAAACATTAACTCAGCGCACCTCGTGTCATAGTTAGTAAGTTAAGCTAACAGACCATTGTTAATCGGTTAATTTCTCACAACGTACCCCGTACATTTGACCTTGTGCCAAACTAAGCTCAGCTTAGTAAATGACTAAAAACATTAATTACAATCAGTTTCTGCCACCACTTCAACATTTCATAACAGAATTGTAATACAAACTCCCTATTATCATTCTCCCTATTTGATCAAAGGTTGTAATAAGTTAGGTATCATCTATATATTACTAAAATTACCATTATGTTTGCACACACACACACACACACACACACTATATATATATATATAGATTAATTCTTAATAAAGTATGATTCCCCTCATAAAAATAATCGTGGCTTTCTGTTGTACCAAAAATGTATTCACACACACACACACACACACACACACAAGTGTGTGTGTGTGTGTGTGTGTGTGTGTGTGTGTGTGAATACATTTTGGTACAACAGAAAGCCACGATTATTTTTATGAGGGGAATCATACTTTATTAAGAATGAATACACACAAAAAAAGAAACTTTAGGGCCCTTTCGACCGGATCATTATCAAAGGGAACTTCCGGTAAATTACAAGTCACAATGTATATATACTACTAAAAACGAGGTGGAACATTGGAGAACTAGAGGTGAGAAAAAATCCCGTATCTCCCGAATGAGGTAACAATTCCCCAAATATGTCGAGTTAATGTTTGTGTCTCCTCCTCTCTACACAAGCTCGGACGGTATGCAGTAATTGCACCCGCTTCCAAGATAGACAAATGTTGCTTTGACCTAGCCTTCTGTAAAAGAGAGAAACACTCATCTGAATAACTGGCCAGGCAATTATAAAGGTCATATAAGATATTCGACAATGGCCATGTTAATGGCAGTCCCACAATTTTGCTGACAACAAATTTGGCTTTTCGTGTCTTTACAAAGAAGTTGCTTTGCACCGTGCGCTCAAGGACGTACAGACAACACCGTAGTTCAAAAATAGTTCTTTATTTTTTCATACAGTGAATGCCGTGAAAACTGTGAATTAAACGAAAATTCGAATAAGTCACAATATCACACAAAATACAATAAAATACAAATACAATACAAATAGACAAATATTTCACAAAAAGGATAAAACACAATTACCAAGAAAGGTTTACGTCAAGTAATTACAGAAAATTCCAACTATAAAAAAATTTAAAGCAAAAACTATGAATTACAAATTACACATATGAAGGGGGGTTTGGGGTATTTAGAACTCAAATGCCACAAAAAGCACAAACAATAATTTAACAGGGGAAAAGGATATTTCTCATTTTGAGAAATTACAAATTAAAACAAAATAACAACATGTAAATAAATGCAGTTTCAGAGAAGAGAATGGAGGACTTAAATACCTTTGCTGGCACTTAGGGACTTGCACATTAAAGGGACCAATATCTTAGTGGTTCTAAGAATTGCGGTTTCAAAACTACCGCCAAAGTTGCTCACAATCGGAGCCTCCAAAAGCTTGACTTGCTCAAATGACCATCTCAACGGAAAGAAAGATTTTGCCAGCATTCTTTTTAGACTTGACAATACCAAAAATTCCTACTCAATCCAAGACTTTATCTTTTATTTAAAACCCTTTTCTATTTCACTGCACAAAACAGCAGAGAGTTACTCATCATAAAACACAAAGGCAAAATAAGCACTCCAAACAATCTCAGAAAATGCACTTACACATATAATAGGGGTTATTAAAAAACCCAAGAACTATTTTTTATAAGGTAACCATTTTTACCATGAGGGTGATCAGGGTCAAGGGGTACTTTATTTGGGGTTGGAGGAGGGAGTGGGAAGGGGAGGCCTAAAACCGGACATGATGCCAATGACAAGGCAAAATTTGTTTACTGCTGGAATCAGCCTAAAAACAGTGACAGCTACAGGCCAAGTTATGCACCTGTGAAAGCCTAGTTGTCTGGGGGTGCCTTAGTATACCTGAAGGTTGGTGCGTTTATTTGTATTTCCAGTCTTTGTACTGTTCTCGATATATAGCCTCCATTACACTACTATAAAAACTTAACATAAATTGTTCCAGGATATAGGGTACATCCTTCTGAGAATAAAATAGAGCAGGTCTAGTTGTAAAAATGGTTCTGATTTTAAAACATCTCATGACCAACGAGATTTTGTCAGAATTTACCGGACTAGTAGGCCCGATCCACGGAACACTCAAATATACCGGATATTTTTAAACTGTTGGTTATTATCATCTTCTTATATATATATATTATATATATATATATATATATATATATATATATATATATATATGTGTGTTGTGTGTGTGTGTGTGTGTGTGTGTGTGTGTGTGTGTGTGTGTGTGTGTGTCTTAGTGTTTGTGTGTGCAAACAGATAATAATAAACAACGGTTTTAAAAAAAAGTTCGATAAACAAAAATTCAAAAAATGCTTAAATGCTGACTAACAAAGCAGTATAAAAAATCATATTGAAATATTACAGTCTACTATTGTTTAATGACTATAAGTGTATCCGATTGTGTATGATAGTTTCATTTCTATTGAATAGAATATTGAATCAGATGAAGCTTATATATATATATATATATATATATATATATATATATATATATATATATATATATATATAAGATGTACAAAAGTGATAAGACAAGAGGAATAATATCTTTGTAATTTCTTGCATATTCATTTTTTATTGTTCCCAACTAGTTTTGACCTTAAGCCATCAATTTCTTTTAAGAATTGATAAGCTACAAAAAGAGTAAAAAAGAATTAAATAGTTACGTAATATATTCGTGCGTTAGATAAGGATGTTTTTATCTTGAGTTCCTTTGAACTATCTATGTTATAACCTCTTCGTATAAATGACCTCGTGACGCTCGGAGCCACACGTAAAAGGCACTTTTTGTATGCACATACATTATCGCCCATGAATAAGTACACCAATTTTTAAAAAAGTTTTTTTTTCTTTTAAATCATGTTGTTAGACTTTTTTAAGCTCGTAACCAGTTCGAAAAAGAGAAAAGGTATATTGTGTTCTTAAAAAAAGAAACTTAAGTTTATAAAAACTCAATTATCCTTATTTTCCAACTAATCTAACTTCACGGTTATTCACATTCTTTATTTACCTTCAAGTTTGTTTTTTTTGTTTTTTTTTGTTTTTTGTAGTTTTTACTGTTGTCAATGAACTCTATAGACGATTTGTGGCGTATAAAGATATAATTGGGTGAACAAGATTACCGACTAAAACTAGCATACAGTCTATGTATCTATGTTAATAATTAGGAAGAATGTGTGAGTCTGTCCTCTATTGACGACCAAAGAATTTATATGGTTTACATTAGGTTTTCAAACACAAAATTTCCACAGTATCTATGCACAGTCATGTTAATACAAAAATGCAAAAACCTTGCAGCAAAAATAAGCTCCCATTAGGAGAAACAAAATTGCAAAAAATACACATTCGGGTGGATATTTCTCTATAACGGTGTAAAAACATTAGTTTCGACTATAAATATAACTTACTAAAAAAAGTTTGAATAGTGCTCGGATTTGCGCTGAACAATCTGGAAAATAGTGCGTCATTTACACAAATAATTACTGTAATTGGGTTAATAAGTATTTACCAACAAAACACCTAAAATTCAAGCTGGATATTTGAAATAATTACATTGTATTGTTTAGTAAGGAATAACAATACGAGGATAAAAAAAATAGTTAAATCAATAAATGTCACTCACTCAAATTAAAAATATTTCTCCACAAAATTCCATTAAATTTTTCCCAAAACAATATCAACTTCATAAAATGATAAAGAAATATAATTAGTAAATCTTCTTTTTTTTTTTTTTTTTTCGGTAGATTTATCTTTAAAACATCTTTAAAATATTTACAAAACTAATAGACAAACAGTTCGCTAAATCTAATAAACTACACAACATATTCAACAGAAGCATACTAAAACTCAGTTACGGCTGCACAGAAAGCATGCTACAAATAATAAAAAAGCACAACAATAAAATAAATAACACGACAAAAGTAACAAATAAAACCCCCCTGCAATTGCAAAAACAAACATGAGTGTCCTTAAAATAATAATTATCTCCAAACTAATGTAGTATACTAGTCACAGTACGAGCTAAACAGAACACTGAAAATATATACAGTGATGTAACTGAAGGAACCTGGAAACAAAGAAGCTATGCACACAAGACAGCATTCAACAATTTAAAACAAACATATGAACACAGAATTATACTATCAAAACATTTCTGGGAAATTAAAAACTCAAACAAAAACGTACCAGAAATAACCTGGAAAATAAAGAAAACAGCACCAGCCTGAACTGAGCCCTAAAATGCAAATTTTACCTAGAAGAAAAATCAGCAATAATAACTTTCCCTGATAAAAACAAACTACTCAACAATGATCAGAACTTATATCATAATATAGACACGGAGATAAACACTTACTTAGCCAACTAAAAACTAATGACTTCTACAACTAAAAGAAAATCCACAAAATTGTATTTAAAAAAGAAAAAGAAAGCAACGAAACAATATACAGCAAAACGATCCACAAATAAAAAATAAATAAATAAAAACAAGTAAATAGCAAAAACGAAATATAAACCGAAAACTGAAAAACTCAAATAGCAATCTATCAATCACCCCTCCTCCAAATAACAAGCCACAATCAAAAATAAATAAGAAGGGCCCTATCAAGTAAAAGAAAACTACAAAGGATCCCCAACAAATAAATCAACACCCCCACATACTAGTACATAAGTAGATAAAGGAACATTCGTCCTAATTAAATAACTGTACATCCTGTTACACGTAACACCTGACCAATCAAATTCTTTCCCTTCTCCTCTTCTTCCCCTCCCTAAAGGACCAAATCAAAGTATAAATAGCATCACTGATTTATCCCATTTCATTTGGTTTGAATGATTGCATAGGCAGGAAACTGTCTGTTACCAAGCGCTGTTGACTCCATGTCCACGCTACCCTAAGTTATATATATATATATATATATATATATATATATATATATATATATAATATTTTTATAAACAGCCATCAGCCTTGAATGAAGGTTTTGATGTATTTTAATAAATACTGCCCGTCACATCACGACGTAGAAAGTTTGTTTTGAAAAGAAGCATCAGGTAACCTACGTGACAAAAAGTGACTAATTTCTAACTGTTGTTTGAAATATTAAATACATTCGTTATGTTAACTTCAATAATTTTGAGACGAGATATTATTCCAAGAGTTGTTCGACCTTTGGCCTGTAACAATACATTCGTTTCACTCTTCAATGATTTTGAGAAGAATCATTATCATTCAAATAATTGTTCGACTTGCAGACTATTGAATACATTCATACTACTGAATACATGTTATCTTTAATAATTTTAAGACGTTCCAACATACCAAAAGTTTCCGAACTATTGAATTCATTCATTTTCTTACTTTAATTTTGAGAAAAGCCATGTTGATTTATAATCCACATGACTTTTCTAAAAATTAAAGTTGTTCGGACTATTGAATTCGTTACTTTTGCAACTTCCTAACGAAGAGTCATTATCAGACCCATTAAAAGTAAAGTAGGTGGAGTGGCCTATAGTCGGTATCAGCCAGACAGCGATGAAGTCTATCTCCTTTTCGCTAGCGCTAGACCAGGAAGATTATTTTATGCGTCTGAGATATAGCGCAACACCTACTCTCATTGAATACATTTTTTATACCTTCTATAATTTAAAGAAGAATCATTATCAGATCCTTGTGTTGTTTGGTCTATTGAATGCATCCTATAATTTAGAGTAAACTGATTACCAGACAATCATGTGTTGTTGGGACTATTGAACTTTTTCTCTGTGTTTATTTTGTACGTATAATAACATTTTGGTCAACATAAAAATGATATCTTTATAAATCGAAACTGAATAACAGCATTCTTTTAATAATTGTCGTTATAGTTTTACCGGAAGTGAGCATAGGCAAATCCCAGTAGATGCAAGGGAAGAAGTAACAAACGATACGAATCGTCTGCAATTCATTCTTTTTCATTTATTTTGTAATGTCCGACCGGTTTGAGCGTCGTTTTATATCCACCCGAACGCGTTTCCGTGTTTGTTGGCATTTTGCCAGTCAGCCGTATCTAATGCTAGTTTGCCTTTCTATGCCAACCACAAAATGACTTCCAAGTTGAATATTTACCACCTGGGTGTTTCAATTTTCCTTTTTCATTCATAAATATACCGGCTTCGCTCTAGATCTCTCGAGGGGGGCAAGTAGTCATGGTATTTCGTGGCGTTAACGTTGGCAATACAACTGTACCGCGTGCAAACCTTGAGACTGGGGTCTGACCTCACACCAACATCAAAGCAACTACAGCGTTTCCTTTTTCCTTTCAGGTAATAATTATTTTTCGACACACAAAAAGGTTTGTTGAAAAACTGGCAATGACAGTTAATTTATTCACACACACGTATATATATATATATATATATATATATATATATATATATATATATATATATATATATATGCATTATATATATAATGCCTATGTATATATATATATATATAATATATATGTATATAAATATAATATATTATGTATGTATATATATACATATATATATATGTGTGTACATGTATATATAATATATATGTATATAAATATAATATATTATCTATATACATACATATATATATACATATATATATGTGTGTGCGTACATATATATGTATATAAATATAATATATTATGTATATACATATATATATACATATATATATGTGTGTGTACATACATATATATATATATATATATATAAATATAATATATTATGTACATATATATATAAATATAATATATTATGTACATACATATATATATACATATATACATGTGTGCGTGTACACACATATATTTGGACATAATTTCTGTTGATTTTGATTTTTCATTTGATTTAAACTAAAATTGGCATGCTGATTTCAAAACTGCAGTCAGTTTTCTTCTATCATTTCAACTTCTTTCTTTACAGCCTATTCTCCAAATAAGCACAATTGTATTATTTGCCTGTAAGTAATAGGACTGGTCAACTGATTTTATTGATTATTTTATTGAAAATGAAGGAGAATTTTTCAAATCTGGTGACTAGATTGATTCCCAGTCAAAGATCAAACATCAGCGCAAATCTATTTTGCATATTTTAAATTAAAACTTGTTGATTAAGACAAGTCTTGGCCTCTCACTAGATGTGTAAGCAATGTGTTGAGAGTTTACTGATGAGGGTCAAGGAACACGTGATAAGTTGGCATTTGGTATACCTATGATTTAGCGAGAGACAAAATATCATTGCACAGATTGTTAATTCTGTTTAATGAAACCTCACAGTATAACAAGAAAAAGAATTGTACAATTGAGTATGCTAGTCTACCATCAGTTATACATCCTTTCATTCAATTGAAATCCCAGTACAAGGTTTCATTCAACCTCCCTCTCTCAAAGATCTCAAATATGATGAAGAACTCAGTGACAACAATAATCAAATTTTGAAACTGAAGATGACTCAGCTCATAGAGAATTCTATCAGCATCAGTTGAGTTATTTGGTAAAGTTTTTGAACTGTCAAAAAAGGCTTCAGAATTCCTAGCATCAAGACTGAATAAGAAACACTTGCTTGAAAAAGGAGCGATGGTATCCTAGTTTTGATTCAGAGAAAGTGGATTTCTGCTGTACTTTTTGAAGTGACAGTAGGTTTATGCATTGCCATATCATACAGGGTTTACTGAAGTAATTGGAATTCCAAACTTCTACTCAACTGAATAACAACTGTTCATCGATAACTGAAACAGAACTTAGTGTCTCCTTCTTCACAATGGTAATTAATAGGGTGCACTCCCAATTAGGCATTCAGTTTGGGTTCATGAAAATAAAATAGGTCTGTGCTGACCTTAAAATGGTATGCTTCCTTCTGGGTCAGCAACTTGTTTTCTGTGCATGAGACGCAGGGAGAGTCGGTCAATTGCATACATTAAGGCAAGTTATCAAAGATGAAAATTTCATCAGGATAATATCAGAACTCGAAAAGAATGATTGGTTATCATTCAAAGACTTTGTCAAGAACTTTCTTGGAAATGCTCGAGAAAAGAATTACCCTGAAATTTTCCAGAAACAATTGGATAGCCACAAAACGCTCGATTGCTACATAAACATCAGTTTCTATTTTCTACATAGACATCTTTCTAACATCTTGGAAAACCTTTGTGTGGTCAGCAATGATCAAGATAAATAATTCCACCAAGATTTGAAATTCATGGAGGAATGGTATCAAGGTATATGGAATGTAAATATGATGGTTTACAATTGTTGAAGCACAATGTGAAATTTTCCATAGATTGAGCTATCTAGAAAAAATATACGTGTAATTTTTTACGTTAACTACTTGCGCACAATTTGACTTATAGTAATAATATTTGTATGAACAAGATGAATTTATATAAAAATTATCGATAAGCATTTTTTAAATTATTTTCCATTGTAAAATTTTTAAAACGTTTTATAAAACAAGCACAAATTTGTTACATGCAGTATTCTAATGATTTTGATACCAAACAAGGGTTTCCTGTTACTCAAAAAGGTAATAGAGAAAAACTGGACTATGTTTTGGATTCATAATCAATAGTAAGTCAAAAACAAGTAACACATCAAACTCAATAAAAATTGTGTTGTAATGTTTTTAAAACATTCCATAGAATAAGCACAAATTTGTTAGAGGCTGTATTCTTGTGGTTTTTTGAGAAAAATCGAGGGTATCTGTAGCTCAAAAATGTTGTGTTATATAGAAAAACTGGGATCATTTTTTGATTCAAAGGTCAAAAGATAGTCAAAAACAAGTGTCAGATCAACTCAACAAAAATTGTGTTCCCTAGTGTAATATATATATATATATATATATATATATATATATATATATATTATATATATATATATACTGAGTTTTTTTAAGCATGAATAACTATGAGTGTAGGTGTTCAAACTAGACAAATGTTTAAATTAATATAAATGATTTACCAGTTGTGTTAGCATTGGTATTATAAATGATATTGAACTCGGGAGATATATAGTAATTGTTATATAGCCCGTTAAGGCAGGTGTAAACAAATTTTTAGTTAATGGATTTTTATTGTAGGGTGGTTTATGTGTTAAAAGATATTTAGAAAATTATTTACTAAGGAGGATTACTAAGGGATTTGATATTTTAATTAAAAGTAAATTGGATAATTCTTAAATTGAGACGAGTCGTAGACCGAAACCACGTTCAACTCCATGGTGATCATCGAATGAAGGTTCTATTGGAATGAATCCTACATAAAACACAATTTATACTATACACTAGTTTGTCATGATATATAGCAATGAAACAGAGTGCGCGGTGGAGTGGGATAGCGCCTTTTTCAAGAGCACTAGAGCTAAATGAACATGAATAGCTTCAGATAAAATTCGAACTCTGCTCACCAAATCTCATTTACCATCGAAGAAATCATTAAACCACTTAATACTTCCATGCATATGCATCACGTGAATTCTATCAATATATCATTGACAGTTTAATTTTGACGTGACTCTATAGACATTATATAATGTACGCTGACTTTGCTGTTACCTGGGCAACGCTGTGACGGCATGACGTCACTAATCCATCAGCTGACATGTCTGTTGTATGTGTGCCTCAAAGATTCACCTCAATATCAACATACAGCTCTTATAAAGAGTTGTTTATCAATGCTTCTTTTTATCTTTTATTCACAGTGCTAAATTGACTCTTTATCAAAATAAGGAAACTATAAAAAAAAAAAGGTCGAAATGATACTAAACTGCGTCTAATGGCAATGCTCTAGTTCTGGAGATCTGTGAAGTGTGGAGTACCTTTTAATTGCCATTTCACCCAGGTCCATTCAAACCCAGAGTGATAGTACCTATTACTGTCCCATCTATTGGTCAAATTAATTCGTTTAAAATTATTCAATAGGACCACATGCAAAAAAACTCTTAAGAAACTACTTCACAAAAATATTAATGTATAATTAATGTAATTTCCTAACCTCTAACCATAGAATAACCCTATACGCGTTGATATGCCGTTAAGATCAATTTATGAATCAATTAAGTGTCAATAAAAATCAGTGTAGATTATTTTTCACTTGTGATGCTTAGAATAGAACTGAATAACACAAACTTGCATTAAATACGAAAAGTTTTTAGAAAGATAAACTTGAAACTTTCTACCTAAATAAAGATACTCTCCGGGGGTGATCTTAGGATAACATGAGGCAGCAGTTAAAAAGGTAACAGTAATAAAAATCTGGAGATAAAATGTCTGGATTTACAAACTACAGAATTGTGAGGTATTAATCCCATGAGAGGGGAAAAATGGTTAATACTTGACTCTCAGAAGATAGTTGCACTATTTTTCTATAAATGCAATGTTCACAAATATGTACATTATATATTGAATGGTCAAATATGTATATAATATATTGAATGGTCAAATATGTATATAATATATATTAATATCTTGAAAAAAAAGAAACTTCATTAAAATAATCAAAGGAAATATAAATTTTACTGAGTGGCAAAACATCTTACTTCCAACTATTTGAAATATGTTAAAAATTACCGCCATTATTTTACCCATAACTGGAGGTATAATAGATTGATTTATACCTTTCCCGATGGAATTTACTGCGATGTAAAATGCAAACAGTCTCATCCCAGATTTGAACTCAGATCGCTGTGTCCATTTTCTACGACGTTCGACGATAACCATTATGATACAAACGCCTCGAATATCATACGGCGGAAATATCAAAATTCAAGCTACAAACTTATTGATCCACTTGCATATATTCATAAAAAAAGGAAAACAGAATAATCTATGTAAGGATTATTTTTTGGGTGATTTTTTCATCGATTATTTCCTAATGGTTGTGCTGTTGTTTCTCATCTTTTTGACTTTGAAATGTTGAAATCAAAGAAATGAGCGCTATTTTCCATCGCACTTGAATGATTTACATCAAATTCAGCCGATTCAAACAACTTTGCCTTACTGATAGTTTGCATTCCATTTTTGTTCTTTTCTTTTACGAGTCACTGGGACATTTTACTGTTTTACAGCGACACTCAAGAAAAAAAAATGCTTTTCCCGTCAAATAACAATTTTGAAAGTGACCATGTCAGCAAAAAATTATTACGAAACTAAAGAAAAAGAAAGAAATCGTGTTAAAGGAATGTGTTGATAAAAATATGTATAAAGAAAATAGTTTACAGAATGTGTGAAAGATAAAGAAAATCATTTCCCTGCTCTGAGTGTGAAGAAATAACCTCTTGGGTTAGGGAATTGTGTATATTGTACGTTTATATTTACATTTTTGTGAAGTTTCTTAATTTTATACACGGTTATAGGATCAAGTATTCCTATCTAATCCAAATATGTTTTAAATATATCTATTTGACCCATGAATGAACCCTATAAGATTACTAGCACCCCGGGTCAAAGTGGACTAGTGAGTAATGGCAATGAAGTAGTACTCAGCACTCTTCTGATCTTCAGAAATGAAACCTCACCACCAGATTCATTTTTGTATTATACCCAGGACATCCCTTTTTAGGGGTGGCAGAGGATACAACAGCGTATTCTAAGCCCCGCCGACAATAATTACCATGAGTGATTGAATGGAAACGCCCAGTCCAAATGTATCCTCTGTGTTGAATTGTTAAGAGTAGTAGTTGCTGAATAGAAAATAATTGAAATAAAATGGGGTTCAACAGGTTGATGCTGGCGTGGTAAAATGGATAAGAGAATTCATATGGTTGTCACAGGTGTCGTTTGTGCTGTAGATCCCACATATGTTTGTGGGGGAGGGGGGCGATTTTTCTACAAGATTGACTTACACTCCTTTTTAGATCGAGCATCGTTATGCTAATTTACAAGACTGATTCATTCGATTGAGATTTTATCAAAATAATATTTGCGATATTTTATTGGTGGTGTCTTTGTTCATTATATCCGAATTTGACTGACTTCGTTTATAAAAACAATCATATATGATTATAAAACATTGAAGGAATTCTCTTATTTGAAAAAACCGGACTTTAATATTAAAGATTCCCTTATCAATGAGAACTTTCACGCGAACATTTTGTAAAATAAATATTGTTTTTATCTATTTACATTAATATAGTCATATTTCCTAAGTTTGCTTTTTCTTTATGTTGCTTTTATTATTATATGAGATAGATAGATAGATAGATAGATAGATATATTTGTTATTGTGTCCTCTTATCAATTGGAAAGACAAACAAAAATGGTCAAGTAACAAGAAACACATTAACATGTGTGGAAAAGGTAGATATATTCATTATTATTTAATAAAGATTTAAAAATCTCCATTTCCTTAAATTAAAAAAGACATGCAATAACCTGATTTGTACTTGAAAATATTTTTCTTTTTGCTTGGGTCGTCCAAGCAAAAAGAAAAATATTTATATACTGATAATTC
Organism: Doryteuthis pealeii; assembly: GCA_023376005.1. NCBI lineage: Eukaryota > Metazoa > Mollusca > Cephalopoda > Myopsida > Loliginidae > Doryteuthis > Doryteuthis pealeii. The sequence goes on along the minus strand of CM042146.1, from coordinate 36,574,897 downwards.
ATTCACTGATTTTATCATTTTATTTTTATGAGAAAATGTTAATTTCTTAAATTAGAATATTTCAAAAAATTGACATTTATGATATTTATAATTATGAAATCCCAGAATTTTGAACCCAATAGAAAAGGATATTTTTCTGTACATATTCATCATAACTAACTGGCAAGAAAATGTTGATGTTTTTCTTTTCTTTTTCTTTTGTTGAATTAGTGTCGTTCTTTTTTTACATGTATCGCATTACTCGCGTGCTTTCTATCAGACCGAGTTTTTGACATAGAAAAAAGAAAAGGTAACGTTACAAACTGACTATGATACTAGTAATGACGTTTCACTACGACAAACGATCTGAGGGCGCATTCTCAGAATCGCAATTACTGAGAGAGAGGGGAGGGAAAGGGGGAGAGAGAGAGATGAAACGCGGGCATGATGTAAATGTTAGTATGTCACAAACAAGATTATATGATCGCCGACAATATAGTTGTTGCAACTGTCGACCTATCAAACATTTGAATAGAATTCTAACGTTAAAAATCACAATACCACAGAGAATTCGTCGAATTTACTGTCGTTCTCAACAAAATATTACATTCATCAGATCTGTATGGAAATTCAATGCCGTCTAGAGGACTTGCCAAGAATGACGACCGATAGGGACGGATAGTGAGAGATTGAATCCGTGCAGTCATCACGCCTTGATGACGATTTAAGCAAAAAGAAACTCGAAATATGTCCTTAATGTCTGCAGTTACCAATGGTGTCCTGCAAGTATTTTCGCCTGTGTGTGTGTGTGTGTGTGTGTGTGGTGTGTGTTCGTGAGCGTGTGCGCGCAAGATATATATATATATATATATATATATATATATATATATATTATATATACAAGTTTTGGTGAACTGTACAGACAATTCCTGTCGGACAAGTTTTTGGTTGATCCGTTCCAATTTTCGGGCCATCTTTCTGGTGTCGGGGTGTAACTGGTATAACAGTCCCCAAAGGTTTCAAAACGAGCGCTTTCGGCAATACAATTTGCCATACTCAGGTAGGAAACGATGGTATGGTTTCGTGTCTCGTTTTTAACGAGAACGAGTAGTAGCAAGGAATTATAAGTGGTAGGTAATAACCATTGGTAGTTGGAGGTTGTATTGAGTGAGCATTGCAGTAGTGATTTTTTTGTGGGAGTGGGGCACAAGTTGTGAGAAGGGGGGTATATCAGCTACACCCCGACACCAGAAAGATGGCCCGAAAATTGGAACGGATGAACCAAAAACTTGTCCGACAGGAATTGTATATATATATATATATATATATATATATATATATATATATATATATATATATATATATATACCTTCTTTGCATGTGACCTCATTTAAGGCCACATGCAAGGAATGGTTCTGGTAGTGGAGTTATGGGATTGTGAGGGACGGCAATGATCTGTAAAGATTATGTTATTGCAATATATAGGGTATAAAAAGAAACTATACCCACTTTGACCAATGATTGTTTAAAAAATAAAGAATGGTCGAGTTTTCAGCCACACCACACCAGAAGCACAATGTAACCAATGATAAGATGATTACATGGTGTTCAACAGTTCAATCTGCTGGTTGTGATGTGACCTGTAGTTGCAACCATCAATGAGTTGAGAGCAGCAATTGTAACCGAAATATCAATTGAAACGATGTTGGAAAGTTTGCACTTCTATCTATTTATGTTATTAGCATTTCGTTAATTAGAAATGTCATCAGTTTGAACAGCTGTGATAACTCAGCGATGTTTTCAATTCCATTATTCCCGTTATCAGCTGTTCATGGATCATCAGTTTGAACACCTGAGGTTTCTTAAAATATTCTATACTTGTCTTCTTGAATTATAAAACTTAGATATTGTATTTATGATAAATCACAGTTTGTGTACATTTTTGGGACATCCTATATATACGAGGGTTGGCTGAAAAGTTCATAGTCTGATCAAGATACTATCATGGAATGTGACCAAATGAGGTTTATTTTTAACATAGTTCCCCCTCTGGTCCATACACTTCTTCCATCGGTGTCGCAGTGCTTGGTTCTAATTGGTCAGAACGTATCAACAGCTGATATGACGTCATCATATGAACTTTTCAGCCCATGAACTTTTCATCCCATCCTCGATTATATATACAGGGTATTCGGGACAGTTTCATAAGGAAAAAGAAAAAGTGCTTGGTAACTCCAAAATTCAATAGATTGTAAAGAATTTCAACAGGCATGAATATTACACTACTGTCAACAAGTTTCGCTCAAAATAACCGCCATTAGCGTCGATCACAGCCTCAATCCTGCGCCAGAACCTGGAGCAAGCTGACGTTACAGTTTCCCTGGGAAGGGTCTCAAAAACTACATCAATCCTGTCGATTAACTGGGCTTCTGTAGTACTAGCACGGCGATTGGTGCCTTTCTTAACAGCGTCACATATATGGTAATCCATGGGTTAAGATCTGGGGAGTTCGGAGGCCAACCCTTGGGACTGGTGTCGTCGTAAAAATTCGCCAACAACCATTTTTTACTTTTACCAAAAGTGTGGCAAGGGTAGGGGGTGAATCCTGTTGCTATACATATGGCCTACCGTTGTTATCCAGGGTTTCACTACAGTGTTTAGCAACTCAACGTAAACATCTGAATTCAACCTGATACCCTCTCTGAAAAAATGCAAGGAATTCTGCCGTACGAACGCAATCAGATCGTCTGTTATGTTGCTTTTTTTCTAGCCACAGCCTCGTAGTCTCCATTGCAATTCTCTAGTTCATGCCTGATTGTTTTTACAGTGTTCAGGGAGCACTGGGCAGAAACCATAATCTCCTTATTTTGATGGCTGGCGCAGATCATAATGATACAAGTTATTCTCTTCCATGATTCAGGTGGGTTCCAGTCCTCCATTCTATCTGTCATCACGTATATGAATAAAGAAGGGTCCAAGCTTTTAAATGATGCGTAGTGTGCGTCAATACCTCCAACCTACGGAGAAAAATAACCAAATATATTTATAAATTTATCCCAAACACACTGTGTATAAATATATATAATATATATATATATATATATATATAGAGAGAGAGAGAGAGAGAGAGAGAGAGAGAGAGAGGTGTGTGTGTGTGTGTGTGTGTGTGTGTGTGTGTGTGTGTGTGTGTCCATCTACGGTTAATATTAGATTAGGCTATAAAAAGGAACATATTTTTGCCGCCCAAAACTGGGACATCTGGAAAGGGTTAATTGGAATTTGGGTGCCTACTGTAGAATCATGGTTAGCAAGCTATTCATATAAGCTAGTGGAAGAAGTTAAGTACCAATTGGATGTCTCTGTGTCGTTTCCCTATGATTAATATCATAAGAAATATTTTTCTATAGATAATTGAAACATGGTTCACTTACTGTAGAACAGGGGTTAGAACACTATTCCCATAAAGCGTTGTTGACAGGTTCATGTTTTCCCGATATTTCATTTACTTAAACTAGTGTATTAACAAACGTTAATAAATTTATTTTAATAATGTTTGTCGCAAGTTGATAAGCAACATCCCTAAGGCTAATTGTTTTGATCCTCACTGACTGCTCGGAATTATAGCTTCGTTCCAGAATTGTAGCCCTTGACTAAATTAGGTTAAGTTTAGTAAATATAAACTAGTAACTGCATTTAAGTAGATCTCCGATGTGTATGTCTCACCGGATGTTGGTTTTCTTATTTCTGATTTTACAATAATTGTTGTATCAAAAAGCAACTGAATTTAAAATGAAAAAAATACTTTTTTTCTTAACTATAATTGACTGTTAGGGCTTAGAATACTTTGACTGTATCCTCTGCAGATTGGTTAAACTCCCAAAACGGGATGTCCTAAGTATAACACTAAACGGTATCTAATGGTGAGGCTCCAGTTCTGGAGATCTGGGAAGTGTGGAGTACTTCTTCATTGCCATTAATCCGAGGTCCACTCTAAGTCGGAATGGTAGTACCTGTCCCATCTATTGGTGAAATACATCTGTTGAAAATATTTGATAGGACCATGTGCAAAAAAAAAACTCTTAAGAAACAACTACAAAAAATGTAAATATGAACGTACAATAAACGTTATTTAGGCATAAAATAACCCTAGAAGGGTTGAAATAACGTTAAAATTAATCAATCATATATAACTGACAGTGATTAATCTAAAAATATACATTGATAATAATAATTTATATTATTATATTATTATTATTTGCTCCTTTTGAGTTTTCTCATCAGCATTAGCTGATGGTCTTTCACTGGAGTCTGAGTGACAGCAAGTCTCTTCAGGTCTCCATGACTCTTCTGGGTATTCTGGCAGATTGCAGCAGTGCAGTGTTCTGGATGGTTGCACCAACTCCAATTGGTATCACTTTCACTTTCATATTCCATAACTTTTTAAGTTCTCTGGAAAGGTCTAGATATGTATTATTATTATTATTATTATTATTATTATTATTATTATTACAATACTATTATATATAATTTAATACAGATGCAGACTTTTTTATAGACAGTTGCTGTTTTAAATGCATTTACAGACATAAATAGATGTAATTTAGGTAGACATGTGCCTCCATACAGTCCATCTAAATATGCATTAAACACTTGTCATCTACTATAGTAATAAGAGAGAGGCGAATATGTTTGGAATGTATGGTAAGAATCATTTGATATGCATAGGAAGTAGATGAAATTCTCAGAAACACTAACAGATAAATCGAGAAATATTTAATGAGCTTATCTTAGTCGAATTGAAATGCACATTTATGTAGAACCATGGCAGACAACAAATGAAGTGCAATGTTTACTAATATATATATATGTATTCAGCTCAGTTGGATTTAATACAAAAACTGACCGAGGAAGTACACAGTGAGAAATGTGCTCACTAACAATATTTTCAGTACACTATCAATCTCAAATTAGTTCTAAAGCTAGCTAGTAGCTTGCTATCAAGATAGATAAATTGATAGATATTAACAGACTAAGATGCATATGAATAGTCTGAGATAGATAGATAGATAGATAGATAGATAGATAACAACTTATACACACATACGCATATATATATATATATATATATATATATATATATATATTCACCAACCCCTCCGCACTAGCAGGATGTGACAGAAGGTACATTTCTTAAGCGGAGTTTAACAGGTTTGAATTCGGAGTTTTCCTTCTCCTAGACTGGTTACCTAGCTAAGATGAAAGAACCCTGTCTATCCTACTATCTACCCATAGTTGGAGAGAGAGCAGTTGAATGCATACCTTTCCCATGGGTATTAACGCTATATGAAATGCAAACAACTTCATATGTTTCAGCTGTTTGATTTCTCTTAAAAATCAAAGCTTCAAATGGTGTTATTCAAGACAAATAGACGTTCTCTATTTTACTATTGGCGTAACACAGTCTTCCAAGTGCATTTCCTAACCTAGTTCTAAACTAAACTAAGCGTAATAAGATAGTTTGAATTGTTGGTGCGAGAATACAGAGAAAGAAAATATAAATGAAAGCGCGAAACGAAGAAAGAGACAGAATGAAGGAAGAAAAATGAATAAATAAATGAAGACTGAAAGAAAGAAAGTGGGAAGAAGAATTGGGCGAAATGAAAGAGAAAAGAAAATAAAGAAAGAGAGAAGAAAATAAAATAAAGAAAAGAAAAGAAAAGAAAAGAAAAGAAATAGGCGTTCGAAAATAGAACTCGAAACAAATTTCCGAACGATAAAAAAAATGAAAAAATTGTCTTAATTAGTTTTCTTTTGTCTCATAAATTAATCAGAATCTGTGAATTGTGATATTTTTACTCTACGCGTCTCCATCCACTGAAGTTTTGTCTTCCTTTTCTGAATTGTCGTCTTTTTGATTGAGATTCAATGATTCAAATATTAATCATTTCAGAATTAGTGCAAAAAGCCAGATTACAAAAACCAACGAATCTTAAAGTTCATTCCAGATTTCGTCAACAATGAAGACATTTTTCATCAAAATTTGTACATATCTATCTAACATTCGGGAACTTGGTTAACAAAATGGAGTTATTCAATTACTTATATATATGATCAAGAACGGTGGGGGCGTTTTAAGTGCTGCTGCTGCTATTATTATTATTATTATTATTATTATTATTATTATTATTAGCAGTATGATAGCAGTATTAAGGGCGGGGTAAAATGTTTACATTGATTTGCCGATAAAAATCTGGTGGAGGCGTTTAAAATAGCTACATTAATTTGCCGACAAAAAAGTGACAAAAACACGTCTCGGAAAATATCCAAGTTGGGTCGGAAATTCGCCTGACATTGGCTTGCTAAAACATAGCGTAAATTAAGACAGGAGGCCTTTCGAAGAACTTGAAGGACAAATACGATAATCTAATCTAAACTGACAGTCCCCCTCTACATGTTGTTGACTCAGTATTTGTGCTATCCTAACTTATACACACACACATACACACACATATATATATATATATATATATATATATATATATATATATATATACACTTGAAAGAAAAAACTTGAAAACAATACGGATTCTGTTATGTTAACCAAATCTGTTTGAAAATATATATATATATATATATATATATATATATATATATATATATATATATATATATATTTTGTGTGTGTGTGTGTGCAATCCGTCTGATATATATATATATATATATATATATATATATATATATATATATATATATATAGTTTATACGGGTATATACGATAGTAAAATCTACTTTGAAAGGTTCGTGTAAATATCAATTATGTATACATCTCCAGACGCCAGTGAATAACAACGGCGAGCGATTTTGTATTTGGTATAAGAATAAATAAATAAGTAAAACTAGCTACATTGACTCTTGCAAATTGGGAATCTACAAAAAATGTGTCAGTTACATACATGCTGCGCTCCTCTGAATCAGAGAAGCGCAGCATGTATAACAAGAGAAAGAAAGAGACAGAGAGAAAGAGAATAGAAGAAAGTAGAA
>CM042146.1:36535377-36565377 GCA_023376005.1 Doryteuthis pealeii | reverse complement strand
CAAGCAATATTACTTCGAAGTCTCGTGTAGTCTCCGTGAGACTGTGAGGTATAAATGGGCAGACATATACTTCGTCGGTCAGGGACAAATACCAAACGATACCAACGACACCAAAGACCCTGAAATGGTTCATTGTATCATGTCCATAAGTTTCTTTTAGCATTTCAGTAATAAACAGGAAGAGACATGGTAACGAATGCGTTATAAGTTTGAATTTCAGCAAATCAACTTCTTAGCTTAGTTGATAAAGCAGTTGGTGCAATGTACCAAATTTCCACAATGCAAAACCGACGTAAATACGAGTTTCACCTTGAGCTTACTCTTTATTATTATATCTGATTCTTTTTTCTTCTTTATGAGTTTCAAGTAATAAGGATTTAAAGAAAAGGCAAACTATCTTCATCTCTTCTTTCTATACTTCAAAATATCAAAAGAAAATTAAGTATCTACCTTCAGATTCCTAATAAGCATCAAAAGAAAAGTATCGTTCTTTTTATCATTTTTATAGTTCACAAAATCATAACAGAATTTTCAAAGTTCAATTCTACCAACTCTAGAATATATAGTATAGTACAAGTTAAAAACGCGGTAGGCGTAACCCAAAGTCGAACATTTACGTCTCATTTTTCCAATGCATGCATCATTGGGGAAGGAGATAAGTTTTGGTAAACCAGTCAAAAGCTAAATTGTTTACCAAAACCTTTTTCATTCCCCAATGATACCTGCATCAGAAAAACAAGGTTTTAAAATTTTCGGTTTTGGGTTACTGTTACAACGCTTTTAACCTTGAATAGGAATTACTGATAAATTCAAATGCCAAAAAATTAAAGACAACAATACACTAAATAGTTTACACTCCACCAAACCAGTCAACGCGCTATACAGTACATATTAGTATTTCATAAGATTCTGTAATCGTCAGCGAACAAAGGTACAATTATCGACAGCAGGTCATCAGTTATTTCGTCTCATCTGGATTATCGGACCGTAGAAAACTGATGCCGTATCACCTAGTAAGACGATTTCCAGCTCTTTTAGGAAAACGGTTAAATTGGTGTGAGGTGGATATCACAAGAGGTGATGAATGTAGGGTGTAGTGCAAGCTGATGGTTGCTCTGTAATTGTGTCGAGTGTGTGTCTCTTGGAGTTTTCACGGACCACCAGTTAAACTGAAATCTGCTTTGATAGGAACAATATACACAAATTTTATTGGAAACATTTTCATATTTTTATGCTCGCCATATTTTCTGCTAGTAAATAACCAACAGATCCAATTATGATACAATAAAGATCATTAAATGATCTTTGATGGAATTTTCCCATTAGAATTTGAAGATAAACTGTAAAATTCCAAGATTTAATATAAATAGGAAGATTGCAGAAGCCATCATCGTGTGTGGGTGATATGAATCTGATCCCTGAAACATTTGGCTGATTTCCAGGTAGTTGATTACAAGATTTAAAACGCAATGGCCATGCACGGAACCTCACAAATACAACTCAGTTATACATATCCCTAGTGCGAGCTTGGTTATATATATATATATATATATATATATATATATATATATATATATATATATATATATATATATATATATATATATATATATATATATATGAAATTAACAATTTTTTTAAATTAAAATTTGATCTTCTATTTACGCGCAGATGAGATGAGGAACAAGAGATCGATTCATGACCTTCCGATAAAAGACCTAAAACGCAAACAGCCTCATACGGGATTTGAATTTCGTTTTGTGTTTCACGTCTTTTATCGGAAGGTCATGAATCGACCTCTTGTTCCCCATCCCATCTGCGCATTCGGGATTTGAATTTCGTTTATATATATATATATATATATATATATCGCTCCAAAGTTGCTTCATAGATAAATAAATCCTTTGAATATCTGGGGGTTTTTTTCATATTTTTATAATTACATACCGTCGGATTTATTTAGATTTTTTTTTCAAAATGTAAAAATATAAATAGAATAAAAGTAATTGGTAATTTGCTTGAAGCATTGTTAAGTATGTTATAAAATAATAAAATTCGAAGGCAATACAATGCGTAAAAAATAAAGACAAAAAGATGTTTATATGTCTAATCGATTTCAAAGCGAAGCTTTATCGTCAGAGACGGATTTCAGAAATGACGTGCTTATGTTTTTGTTTTTTTTTATATTTGTGTGGTTATAATTTCTCTTCTTATTTCCTTTTCCTCTCCTTTTTTTCCTCTCTTTCTTCTTCTCCTCCTTTATGAATGGGCGAATAACTGTAATTTCTTATTTCTCTCTTTCTTTTTTTTTCTTTCTTAAAAGTTTGTTGAGAACAAGGCTGACATCCGGTAAGATGTTGCAATGTCGCAATGTGTAGCAATGTGTAGCAATGTGTAGCAATGTTTAGCAACGGTGTGAGCGTGTCATAATTTCAAAAACAAAAGTGAACAAATGAATAAAAACCGTTAATAGAAATTTTTTTTTTTTTTTTTAACATACTTAGCTTTTGTTTCGCTTTCACCTTTCATTTCTTATTCTTTCTCCTCTCTTTCTTTTTTTTTTGTGTTATTTCTCTTCTTTTTCTTTTTTTTTTTTTTTTTTTTTTTTTTTTTTTTTTTTTTCCCCTTTATCCCCTTTGTTCTCTAATTTAAATTATTTTTTTATAGTAAATAAGTAAATAAAAGATTATCTTAAATTATGTATTAGTATTGATAGAAAAATAAATGATTCTTTTTATTATTATTATTTTTTTTTTTTTTTTTTAAGAAAATATCTTTTATGAGTACTTTTTTCTCTTTTTCTTTTAAACTTAAATAGATTAAATATTATATTAATTATATATTAAAATAATTACATATTAGGATTGATGTAAAATTCAAAACAATAAAAATAAGACAAACCATTCCCCCCTTAAATTTCAGATAGATTAAATATCATAAATCAAATATTTGAATTACAAAAGGCATAATGTACTGCTTCAATTATATATTTTATTTAACTATTTTTTTTTTTCATTCTTTTGTTGTTATTATTTATTCTTATTTTTTTTTTTTTTTCCCCACTTTTCCTTAAATATTTATTAATAGTTCTAGACTGACCGTACTCCTAAGAGGGTATTATGGTTTAAAGAAATAGTGTCATGGTTTAAAGAAATAATGTCATGTAAAGGAGTTAATACGTATGTCAATATTGTTAAATTAATCGTAATTAATTTTTTTTTATATTTCTCTATTATCTTCTTTTCACTCTCAATCATCCCATCACTATATATATATATATATATATATATATATATATATATATTTAATTTTAAATAAGAAAAAAAAAAAAAAAAAAAAAAAAAGGCTATATATGAAACGTGTAAATTTAGTTAATCGTGTATTCTGAGTTTAATTCTAATCTATTGATAGTTGGTAGGTTTAAAATTTATGGTAGGGAAAATTATATATATATGAGAGAACATGTGTACTAAATAAACTAAAACCTATATATGGAACGTGTAAATTTAGTTAATTATGTATTCTGTGTTTAATTCTAATCTATTGTTTATATTAGGACCTAATTTAGCTATTAATAAACTTTCTCTAATTCTGAGATTACCAATGTTGCGTATTATAGCCTCTATCTTAACTGAAAAATTGTTGTCCTTATTTTTGCATTTGATTAGGTGTTTATGGAATGAGGATGGATGCACGTGTGTGGATGTGTTCCTTGATTCTAATGTGGAGGGGTCTAATTGTACTACCTATGTAGAAATTAAGGCATTTGGAGCAAGTTAGACGGTAAATTGTATAGGTCTTGTGGCATAAGTTAGGGTCTTTTATTGGGCAGTTGGTTAGTGAGCATGGTGTAATAACATTTTTATGTTTTATTGTTAGATGTTGGCGTAGTGAGGGTCCAGAGTGGGCTAGTTGGATATCTAGTCCCTCTCTATGAATAGCCTTGCGTATTTGTTTAGTGATTGTTTCACTGAAATGTGGTAGTTTCAGGAAACAGGTGTTAGAGTGTGTGTGTAGTGTCCGTGTTTTTCTGTTATTTAAATGGCGTATATATGAAGTTGGGTAGCCATTGTTTTTGAGGGTGTTCATAAAGTGTGCAGTGTGAGTGATTCTGTCTGTTTCTTCACTACATCTATTGTGTATTCTATTAATTTCATTTATGATGTAACTAGTCTTGGAACTGAGTGGAAGAGCTGATTTTCTAAAAAGAAAAAGAAGAGAAATAACACAAAAAAAAAAGAAAGAGAGGGAGAAAGAATAAGAAATGAAAGGTGAAAGCGAAACAAAAGCTAAGTATGTTAAAAAAAAAAAAAAAAAATTTCTATTAACGGTTTTTATTCATTTGTTCACTTTTGTTTTTGAAATTATGACACGCTCACACCGTTGCTAAACATTGCTACACATTGTTACACATTGCTACACATTGCGACATTGCAACATCTTACCGGATGTCAGCCTTGTTCTCAACAAACTTTTAAGAAAGAAAAAAAAAGAAAGAGAGAAATAAGAAATTACAGTTATTCGCCCATTCATAAAGGAGGAGAAGAAGAAAGAGAGGAAAAAAAGGAGAGGAAAAGGAAATAAGAAGAGAAATTATAACCACACAAATATAAAAAAACAAAAACATAAGCACGTCATTTCTGAAATCCGTCTCTGACGATAAAGCTTCGCTTTGAAATCGATTAGACATATAAACATCTTTTTGTCTTTATTTTTTACGCATTGTATTGCCTTCGAATTTTATTATTTTATAAATAGAATAAGTTAGATAAACTAATTTTTTATGTTGTTTTATATAGTTTTTCCATTCATATTTTCGCGCGTATATATATATATATATATATATATATATATATATATATATATATATATATATATGCAATGACTCGAGAACCTCCTGGACTCTATGTCATTTCACATCCCCACTGTTAGATAACTGTTTCTAATGATTTGTCACTTCAGTTTCTGGGGGTAATGTAAAGAAAATAACAAGTGAGAAATGTGCTTTGTATTTATCCACACCATAAACTAAAGTGACGAAAATATTGTAAAAGCGGAAATGTCTGATTATAAAGTGAAATTGCGCTCACGACTTTCAAGATTTGTCACGAATCGAGAATATTAAATGACAGACACTTCCTTGCTTGCTTTATCAGCTGAAAAATGAATTTATATTGTGCATACGAAGCGACTTCTATTGTATCTACCACACACGCTTTCTTTCCCTCTCTTTTATTAATAGATTTTTTTCTCTTTGATACAGATGTATATGTATGGTTAAATATGTTTGTATAAACAGAAATCTGTATCCGCGAACGCTGGCATCAAAAACGCATACATGCACATGTGTCTACAGATAGACTCATTCAAAACACTTGAAATTACGGTTGATAGAGGTTATTATTACAAGTGGTTGCCCTCAGTAATATCAACGCGACAACTTATCCCCATTTACTTTGATAGGCAATAATTACTCATCACAACAAATATGTTAAATAGCCGGTGATATTTTTGTTTTATCTTCAAACTAGCAAATGAGAGAAAAAGACGTTCTTTTTCATATAACAATGACGTGGAGATGTTAATTGTAACCAGCCTGAAAACAGAGTTCGAATCCTAGCTGAACATGTTTACTTAGCACTATTACTTTTGCCAATATCTAGATTAAAAAATCTCTTCTTATGGACACACACCGTAACGAGAAAAAAAAAGAACAAATATCTGAATGAATGCAGACAAAACAGACTCCCATAACTGACGCCCAAGCAATAATAAATGGAAAGAAAATCATACACACATTGTTAATCTTGACAGGCGCCATAAACTTTTGTTCATTTGGGTTTAATAAAACATAATATCTATTTTTAACACAGACTGCAGAATTATCTACATGTCTTTTTTAAAGACTGTATTTTCTTACCATTGAAAAGCTGTAATATCTAAATGAATACGCTAGTTTAGAGCATCCCATTGTGGTGTAATAGTTGGGCAAATAGCTACTAATACTCTCGTTTAAATTAATATACCTATTTACAGTATGTGTAACAATGGCACCATTCTTCAATAAAACTACCCACGTATCCACTTCTGATACAATGAAGAACATTAAATAAATTTTGATAGAGTTTTTCTATAAGAATTTAGGGATGAACACTTATGAGGGGTCGTATTTGAAATTCCAAGATCAAATATTAACATAATTCTATTAATCAACCGAACTAGTATCCTTATTATTGTTGTTTTGAGTATTATATTTTGATAGATGAGCTTTCATTGTTTAATTCCGCATTGATCTGGTCCTTTGGATCTAGCTGGAGTGGTAGTACATATTAGGGTCCTATCTAGGGTCAAATAGATCGGTTAAAAAATATTTGTATTCGATAGGACTCAAAAAAATCTTAATAAACAAAAACGCAAAAAAATGTAAATACAAATGGACGCAATTCCCTAACATCTAGGCATAAAATAACCCTAGACGGGTTGACATGCCGTTAAAATCAATCAATCAACCGATTCTTATTTTTGACAGAAATTTAGATACTATTACTACTAGTACTGCTGTGACATCCGTTAATCCCATGGATCTGAGTTTAGATATAGGCGCAGGCCTAGGCAAAGTTGTATGAAAGACTGGCAGTTACCTCTGTAGCCAGTCTTTTTAAGCCACCGATGTTGTCCAAGAAATTATTAGGGGTAGATAAAGTTTAACATCGATGTCGTTGCAGAATCTTTAATGCTTCTAGGATAAAAAAAGCAACAATGATAGGATGAAAAATACTATTTAAAAAATATGTATCAATAATTCGCAGCACTCCATTCGTTTGAATAATATTTACTCAATGTTGATCATATAAAGTATAGTTTCGGTGATACAAGTGTCAGATAGTAAAAGAAAATTAAATTAAAAAAGAAATGATATAAAATAAAGAAACATGAAACCGAGATATTTCTTTTTTAAATGACATATTTCCTTACGTTTATCTCAGTTTTTCATGACACATTCTGTCTTTCTTGCTGTTCAGCTTAATTGTATTTCTCTCTCTCTCTCTCTCTCTCTCTCTCTCTCTCTCTCTCTCTCTCTCTCTCTCTCTCTCTCTCTCTCTCTCTCTCTCTCTCTCTCTCTCTCTCTCTCTCACCAAATATAAAACCTATTGCATTAGGTGAACAAAAAAAGAAACAAAAATAGCAAGAAAAACAATGAACTCATAAAAAAGATAACAAATAATTAGATACGCTAAATGTACATGAACTTAAAAAAAACAGAAAAGAATGTAATATGAAGTGTCTATGTCAGTCGAACAAAAACAAAAAATACAACAAACAATAAGAAACAGGAAGAAATAAAATAAAATAAAATTAATGAATGAATGTCTGAGCTAATACAAATAAAAAATAAAATAAAATATTATAAAAGTAGTAATAAAAATAAAACAATATTAACATGCTAATTTATTTTTACTGAGGATTATTCAATTTGTTTTTTGTTTTTTGCTTTTTGTTATTTTGGTGCATATTGACTTCTTTTGGGGTTTAGTTGTCGGAAATAAACCATTGTGAACTCGGACATGTGTTGACGAAAATAATCGAGGTTAGTGGGAGAGAGTCGGAAGGCTTCGACTGAACAGATAGCAAAAAGAAGGAAAGAAAGAAAAGGAAAGAAAAATAAAAAGAAACAGATGAAACAAGTTGAGAAGTGGAAGGCGTTAGTAAAAGGAGGAAGTATCACGATATTTTGTCCCCGCGCGCGCGCTAAGCCCGTTGTTGTGTGTGGCCCAACGGACGCATTCATGCGCTCGTCCCGTACAATATGGCCGCCACTGCAACTGACACCGACGTTAGTTCAACTGATTCTACTCCACAACATAACCCGATGCCTCAGAAGAGAAATCAATAGTTTCGTTTTTAAATCAGTCCTATTACACGCTTTGCTCCCAATGTTCACACAGAGCCGCCATGACGCACAGGAATACATATTGACGCAAGTCGGAAGTCATCCGACTCGGTAGAGATTCGACGCTTATGTGAATGTGAAAAGAGAAAGAAGTGAAAGAAAAAGGATTTATTGTTTGGCGAATCGACAACATTTTATTAAAGGTGTTGCTTTTATATCTTATTTGTTACTTTTTTATTCTTGTTAACTTTATTTTCTAGTTGTGTTTTTACGATAACAAGGTTCGAGGTTAAAATTGAATCATTAACATTCGTGCATGACAACAAAAAAAAAACAAAGACATACGAGACATACTTCTCAAAATACGAACCTGCATTCGTACATGTTAATAAATCCTAATTAACGTGTACACACACACACGCGCGCACACACACACACACACATACAATTACTGCTCTCAAATAATTTTATATAAAGGCCAAACTTATTAAGTATTCATAGGGGAACTAATTAACTGCTTGTAGATAAGCAAACCAATCTAGGAGAAAAAATGGATTCAAATGCCCCTACCAACAGGTTAGCAAGACAGGGATCGTTTAAGTCATTGAATCCGTTTCTTTCTACTGGTACCATGTAACCCAGTATAACCTGTTATATATTGAAGAGGAAATGGGCACCACCAAGAAACCTGAGTTGCCCTAAAAGATGCCAAGAAAAAGAATTGATCGGTATGATGACCTGAGGACATGAAAACGGTTATGGGACTATAATAATCAATGTACCTGCTCACGAACAGATTGGTTCAATCAGATGTTTGTAAAACCTACGATTTTCTGGTGTTTTACATACATACGAACCAAGTGTATTATCAAAATTTGCTGAAGCATCACTTAAGGTGAGGGTGTGTACATTTAACATTGGATACACGCAACATTTCACAAAAATTCACGTCTGTACATTTCTTTTACGCACCCTTAGGTGTTTTGCATATCTATGGCTATGTATTCACCGATGCGAGTGCAAAAATTGACATAGGTATTTCTTCATAGGGATATAAGTAAGGGAGAACAAAAATGAATGAGTATTTAGTTGGATCAAGTTATTTTTATGAGTTACATACTAGCATGTGTTTGTACGTATGTGTGACTTTGTTATGTGTGTATCAACAAGTAGATAGATAGATTGATAGATAGATAGATATAAATAGACTGAGATAGATAGATGTAAACGAAACTAGATAGATAGATAGATAGATAGATAGATAGTGCTTATGGTGTGACAGGAGGTGCTTGCTACGTAACGGTTATCGTCGTGGGAAATCCTGGACAAGACTGTATTTCACATTGCGATCATAGCCATGGGAAACTATTCTCCTTCAAGCTAAGGATAAAAATCAGGACAGACTGCGCTCTTTAACCCTAGTATGGCAACTGGTTTAGGAGATGGAGAAATCTGAATTCAAACCTGTTAAACTCTGTTTAAAAAATGACCTTGTTCGTGGCGGAGAGGTTGGGCAAATGGTTAGATAGTTAGATAGATATGAATAGCCTGAGTATATATATATATATATATATATATATATATATATATATATATATATATATATATATATAGAGAGAGAGAGAGAGAGAGAGATTAATAGACTGATTTAAATAGATAGATATAGATAGATAGATAGATAGATTTACTAGGCACTGCTCAAACGTTGTATATGTTTTAACATATTCATGAATCTGCACCTTCTTTCAAAATACCCAACATTTCCTGCATCTCGCCGCAAAATGTTTCTTGAAATCACTCCACCCTTAAATAAGGAGTCATTTTAAATAGTTACAGGCATTATCGGGTAACACGACTCGAAAATCATGTGTTGTCTCACAGATGCATTACCATCATGCAAAACAGATGCAAAACCATACATGACAACAGAGTTATCATCTGATGAAGACTTTTTTTGCAGAACAGCTGTTTCTTTTTTGGCAATACATACATATATATATATATATATATATATATATATTGTTGATAATATATGTGCTATATTTCCAAGCAGACAGTGCTCAATATCAGTGATAGGGTATTTATATTTGAGTTAAGGTAATGTGGACATGGAAGGAACAGCTGGTTACTGACTGTTTCTCGCTTATGCGATCTTCAGACGAAATCAAATTTGGTCTGAAGATCGCATAGACAAAAAAACTGTCAGTAACCAGGTGTTGTCCCAGCTAACTCAAACAAATATAAGCTAACTCATATATATATATATATATATATATATATATATATATATATATATATATATGAATCTCTAAATTATTGAAAAAATAACTATATATAGTAAAAATAAAGTATTATATTCACAGTTTATGGTGATCAAACCTCGTTAATTTTGGTCGGTAATGTTCTGCATTATTTTAACGCTGCAATACAATTCCAACGTAAAATTCAGCTCATGCGTCATGGATATACTTAAGCAAAGATTCCTAAAATCTATTAACATACATTATTCAGTCTGGGAATTTTATTTTTATTCAACTTTTATTTTTTTGCCTTTTACATTTTTTCCAGATATTGCCTTTGCGTGGGAGTAAATACTCAGACACGCGCACGCAGATAGATTACGCTCTATGAAAGCAACAGAGTTCTGCATTCCCCAATGTAACATTTCCTTTACATATTTAGTTTCTTTAGAGTTGGATTATTTTAATACATCAACGATGATATCTAATTATATAAATACTCTCAATCAGTTTTTAATTAATCTTAGGCTCACCTCACACATTATATCACAACACCATAAGTCTGTCTGATTTTCTGGTAGCTTGTCGTTCTCTCCATATATATATATATATATATATATATATATATATATAGAGAGAGAGAGAGAGAGGGGGGAAGAGGCACGTCTGTTTTTTTATATGTACATATCGACTCAGTAAAGAGATATCATTGTTACAATTTAATATGTTTATAATAAAGAAAAGTACAAAATTTAATTTTTGATTTTTATTGATTGAATTGATATAATTCAATAACGAAAAATCAGTCGAGTTGTGGAACTCTTCACAGTTCTTTATAAGTACAAAAAGCATTTGCAACTCTTTGATTCTTATTGAGACCTGACATATTTAAATATTATACAGATTCCATCGGCGAAATTTAAATTTAATGTTTTTTCGAAAATTACTCTTTTGTAATTTAATTGTAAAAATAATTCTTAATTTTTGGAGAACTAAAAAAAATTTTATATTTTTATTTCTTAACTTCCTTTTATGATACCTACGTATGAAGTTAAATTTTTAGAGGATAAAAACTAAATAAAATTTAAACGAAAGCATTGTATATCCATAATTCAAAAACTGATTTTTTTTAAACGAGTACTTTTCATATTCATTAGAACAAAATATAATCATTTTTAATCAGTATAATAATATTTTTTAAATGAAATAAACTATTGATAGAATAAATGAATACCTTTCATTTGAATTAATACGCGAAATTGTAAATAAATAAAGACAATTCTAAGTTTGTTTTATTGTTACACTTTTATAGAGTAAAAAAGAAAATAAATTAAACATTTTTTATCACTGTAACTCAACAGGCAATTAAGAACTAACCTTTAGAAAAATAAAACTCACGGGTTTCTGAATACATTTTTAATAAATAATATTTCAATTGTAAACAAAAAACAATTCCTAGAATAAATATTATAAAACGCGAATTCTTAACTCGCATCATCGATAAAAAATTTTAATCAGTGTAACGTAAAAAAAAACTATTTATAGAATAACCGAATACTGGATTTTTCCACCGACAAGTAAGGACAGGTTTTGAATTCTTAGCTTCTGTAACTGAAGAGGCAATTAAGAAATTAATTAATTTTTACCATATAAGGACTTATTTCTTAGAATAAAATATATTAATTTTTAATTAGTGTAACCCAAGAACATAAAAAAGAAAAAAACAAATAATCTATTCATAGAATAAACGAATACTTTTCATTTGAATTAATATGCAAAATATTCTACCTACAAATATGAACACATGTTTAATTCATATATTCTTTTATAGTTACATGTATAAGAGTAAAAAAAAGAAAATAGATTAAATGTTTGCCTTTTTTATCACTTTAACTCAACAATCAATTAAGAACTTAATTAAAACTTTTATCATGCGTGCATGTTTTTTTTTTTTTTTTAGATTTGGTAAGTAATTAGCAAAATTATTTTCCTCTTACTGCCTCTCTTCACCCTTTCTTTCTCACTCCCTTGTGTTTCTAAAATCACTTTAGCCCGGACATAGACTAGGTACTTCTGCTGGCATATATATATATATATATATATATATATATATATATATATATATATATATATATATATATTCAGTTTTTTATATATGGTTTTTAGGAGGGTTTCCTAGTAAGTTCTTGAAATGTTCTGACACCGTCTAGTGATTTACCGGAAATGATGACCGATAGTGATGGATGGTGAGAGAGAGTCATGGAAATCCGTAGTGTTGGTACGTCTTGATTATATATATATATATATATATTATATATATATATATGTGTGTGTGTGTGTGTGTGTGTGTAAGTATTAAATTACCGGTGGGTATAAGAACGATCGTTGGAAGCGCACAATATCCAGAGGTTAAGGTTGAGAAAAACAAATACAAAGTGCTCAATACAATGTAGAGCATAAATTTATTTTAAGAATGGAAAGGAGTAACCTACTCGAGTTTCATGGGACTTCCCATTCCAACGGGCATGTTTATAACACCTAAGATTAATCGTAAACTCGATTAATTTAAAGTTACCCTGAAGAATCAATCGATGAAACTCGAGTAGGTTACTCCTTCCATTCTTAATATATATATATATATATATATATATATATATATATATATATATTTGAATAAGTTGTTGGTACAAGCGAATTTATAAAATACTACGAATAGTGGAATCATATGTATTGCCGAGAAATTATACAAAAATGAGAGATGGAGAAATAGAAACGATGTTTTATTACGAAAAAAAATATGGGGGGATATGAAATACGAGGGCCCTTTCGTCCGGCTCTTTTCAGGTATTGTCACCGGTGGCGATTAAAAGTCAGTTGTATATAAATAAGGAGAAATATTCTTGGAAAGAATGGACGGAGTCAGAGCGGGGAGAATTTAAAACCCTCAAGTCACGCCAGGATTGGAAATATATCCCAGCAGGTAATGGGAATGTCTAGGTCTTTGTCTACACAGGGCGGGGCGGTCGAATAAATTATAAATAGCTTCAAGAATACTTAAATGCTGTTTAAAGCTGGCCCTATGCAGGACGGAGAAACACTCATCTGTGTTGTCAGCCCTACAGGTACTTATAGACAGCAAGTGCTCACCAATGGCGGAATCGAGCGCTTACGAATGCCCGGATGTTAAGGCACCGGTGTCGCGTAATGCTCGAGGAACATGTTGTCTGATCGTAATGTCTAGTCTTTGGGATGTACGACTTATATATACCGAATTACATCGACATTTATATTTGTATATAAGACGAAATGTTTGTAGAAAAAGCTCGATTGGAGTGACACAAGAATGCTTTGAACAAATCCTGGATTTGGATTTATCTATTTGGAACTTTGCCTTTTCTGGATTTAATACTGAACTTGATTGTATAATCTTTATTGACTCTGGACTTGATACCAATCATTTGTGAGTTAACTTGAACTAAAAACCCTTTTCTCAAGTTTATTTTCTGTATTTTTTATTGCCGTTTAATATGTCACACATTCCAACAACTACTGTTATAGATCGCTCTCGAATAAACTGATTCAAAAGTTTATATAAATCGTTTTAATTCATGTTTGCAATAATATCAACGTTAAAATTTTATTCAAAATACCAATTTGTCTGCCTTCGACAGTCTTTCGTACTTATTGACACAAATACACTTGGCATGAGTTTTACCGCCATTTTGTTGGAAGAATAAAATCGATAAATCGATCGATTATTATCTAGCTCCATTATGTGTTCCATATTTTTGTGCTCGGTTACCACAATGATCAAAGATAACCTGCAGCGAAACGATGTTTATTGATTTATGATTAGTGAGTTCGATCCTCGTCAAACTCTTTGTGTATATGGTCCTTTGTCATAGTTGATTTGATTCAACAAATATCTAGACACAACTAGAAAGCACTCAGAGAATGCAGACCTTTAAAAATGACTTTGTCACGAAAAAACTGAATAATCATGTTACAGTTAGCAAATTCTGTTGTCCCATAAATTTGTAATTATTCTTCATCAAAGACATGCACCAATAAATACAATCGTGAGTGAATACATAACTCGGGTTTAATTTCGTTGGCCTAGGTAATAATAATCTAATATGCCTAATAAAAATAATTTGTACACAGTTACATGGTTTCAAGTTACTACTAATAATAATCTTTATCTTAAAAGTCATAGCTTCACGTAACTATTCTTAATAGAATTAATTTACAGTTATATGGTATCAAGTATTCCTATACTTACTTTGTACATACGAAAAAAAGAGCGGTGTCTTGGGTATGAAACTAAATTGCATCTTGTAGTGAGACTCCAGTTCTGTAGTTCTGGAGAGTGTGTAGTTCCATTTTATTGTTATTACTCACAGGTCCACTCTGATCTGGAGTAGTAGTACCTGATATCATGCATGGCTCAAATAGATCTGTTATTGCTAATGCAAATAATTTTCAAACAGATATATTTGAGCCATGCATGATATCAAGTACTACTACTCCAGATCAGAGTGGACCTGTGAGTAATAACAATAAAATGGGACTACACACTCTCCAGAACTACAGAACTGGAGTCTCACTACAAGATGCAATTTAGTTTCATACCCAAGACACCGCTCTTTTTTTCGTATGTACAAAGTAAGTTTCCTTATTATAATCGTTAACCCTATAAGTTATAGGAATACCGGATATCATAATTCTGTGCAAACAAAAAAAAATAAGAAACAGCTTCATAAAAAATGTAAATATAAACATACAATGTACGCAACTCCCTGATCTCAAGACATAAAATAACCCCAGACGGGTTAACATATCGTTACAAAAAACAATCAACCATATAATCTATGTCCAAATTTATTGGCGAGGATTTTAAATATTCTTAAACCTACTGTATAAGATTAGAGACAAAGTCTGAAGAGCCATCTTAGAATACCGTTCATGGTGCTTGTCTGTTTTTGTTTTTGTTTTTTTTTGGATTTTTTGCTTTTTTGTTTTTTTGTTTATTTTGGGGGGTATTTGATATATATATATATATATATATATATATATATATATATATATATATATATATATACTGTTATCAAAAGTTATATGCCAAAGATATCTTGCTCTTAAGATAAATACAGACCTATTTATTAATTCTACGACGAAGTCTCTATCGGATTAGATTTTCGGCTTTCTATACATTTTTTTTATCGTTATGAAATGGCGTCTGGTTTTATCGTTCATGGAATATGTAGACTAAAATAGTTTATCGTACTGCTTCTACATTTGATCAAAACACACTCACGTATACATATAAAAAAAATGTGCGAGCGTGCGCACACACACACACACACACCACCACCACCACCACCACCACACCCTCCAACACACACAATGATGCATATTAATCATTAAAGCGCAAGTCTGTTCCCAATATAGGCGGTTTAATGAAGCGTTTTAAGAAGCAGTTTAATTGGTAAAATTAGGTGTGCCTACTTACTGAACCAAGGGAAAGATTTTACGTGGTTCACCTTTCTATAAAATATGATTGAAATTCACTGTGTACTTTTGTAGATATTGTGTAAACAGAAAAACATTGGTGAATACATAACGTTTAATCAATTTCTTTGACAAAAATTAATGTATTTTTTTTGCAGATGTTCAATGACTCTAATCATACAATTCTTTAAATGTTGTTAATGCAGTATTATCTTTTTGGTATACTTTTTTGGTTTAAAAATATTCGTATTGATAAGAATACTTGATGTCATATAACTGTTAACGATTTGTATTAAGAAAAGTTAATTGAAGATAACTAAAGATTATTATTAGTTACTTGAAACCATTTAACTGTGTGCAAATAAATGACTATTATTAAATAGAAATAATTACTTGAAATATGTTTATTAGCCAGTAGAGCATCCGCCTAGGAACCACAAGCTTCCGGGTTCGATACCGACCCCACCAACTCAGCGCATGAGTAGCACAACTCTACGGTAAAGTGGAAACTGATAGTAACTATGGCACTCCACCTCAGACGCATAACAATCTCCCTGGTCTAGCGCTAGTGAAAAGGGTATAGACTTTCTCAATGTCCGGTTGATACCGACAATAAGCCACTCTGCTGATTTTACTTTTACTAGATATGAATACTAGAAACGATACAATAGTGTGCAAATTATTTGTATTAAATAGGAATACTTGATATTATATAACCGTACATTAAAAGACTCTTAAGAAATAACTAAACAAATGTGAATATAAAGGGAAATATTCAGTGAGCGCGATTTCCTAACCTTTAGGCATAAAATAGCCCAAAAATTGATTGATATCCTGAAAAATCAATCAATCAATAAATAAGTCTTTTTTCATATCAATTACTTGGGGGGGATACCCCGCACGTACACACTGACATGCGCATTGAGTGCATTGAATAATACTTACAACAATGAGTGACAAGCCGTTCATCATGAGTTTTAACATAACAGCTGTTGCTCTTCCCCAGACTAAGAGTAAACAAACTCTTCTGGTAGTCTGCTGTTAATAGAATAAATTTAGTCATCTGGGGGATTCGCTAATACGGTCCCGCGCGATAATAAGTTTATATAGAGAGAGACAGACATGAACAAAAGTGATTAAACAAATATATATTTCTTTGTTGATATTTATTTTTTGATTGTGCTCAACTAGTTTCGATCTTAGGTCAACATCAGGAGAAAAGTTTTTTTTAAGTTTTTTAAAGTTTTTTACAGAGTTGATACAAAAATGAACTGCTAACGTAGCATATCCATTCGTTTAATAAAAATTATTTATATATATAAACACATTCACACACGCGCACACACACATAATATATATATATATATATATATATATATATATATATATGTGTGTGTGTGTGTGTGTGTGTGTGTGTGTATTTATTTATTTATAAACACATTCACTTCACATATATCAATGTTTCTGATATATCAAGATATATTTATAATTATGAATAGATTCGATGGATATTTCCAATTACTGTTTGGTCGTTGGCATACAATGCGTCTCTCTAGGAATCCTCGAATTGTGTAATGTTTAACTAGTTAATCTAGCAGATCATTACAAGCAAGTTCGAGTCTTATTCGACGCTTTATACTTTTGACTTTGTGCCAAACTAAGCAATGTCTAATAAATAACTCCATTAAATGTGTCAAAGCAATCAGGATTTCTTTGCTTGGTGATAGCAATCTCCTCTCCAAGACATGACAGGTTGTATTGAGTTACATGGTCCCAGCAGCGACGAATGATCTTTAACTTGACCAGAAATAGAAATACTCCATTATAAATATCTACAAAGTTTAGTTTAATTTGATATAAAATCTCAGAGAAGGTATATTTTATGGCGCCATTTTTCCATGCATCGATGCCCGACATACCTTGAAAATTGGTATTCTGAACCCGAGCTTGTATCTGGTCTCAACCACTGACTAGTTGCAGTAGTAGACAATGCACATTCAGTCACCAAATATGTTAGTGTACACTTACATACGCTTTTTTCTGAATATTTATATTTTTCACTTCTAAAAACTGCAGACTGAATTATAGCCAATACACGATTAAAGCACTGATTCCTGCTAAACTTCGGAAGTTAAGCAACAATAAGTCTATTCAGTATATAATTTAGTGACCGCTTTGAAACAGTTGGTACTGTAAACAACCTGAGACCTGTAGAACACTAAGCAAAGCTTAGTGAATTCTAAGTGATGCTTTTAAACTACCACTTCTCGTTAAAGCACCTAAATTAATCAGCAATGTGCCTGCTTAGTATTTAGAATGGGTGAAAATTTAGGAATGACAAATACTGTAAGTAATCAAGAAACGCGTTTAGCGTAAAGGTTAAATGATTACCGTCGAAGGAAATAGAATTGGCGACCCGAGTTCAAATCCTGGACGAGTCTGTTTATGTTTCACTTTGAACTAATGTCCTTAGGAATGGCATAAATCCATTTGTTCTCCCCATTACATCGATGGGGAAATAGTAGGACAAATTGGATTTTTTTAGCTTTAGTTAAGCAACCAATCTAGGAAAAAGGAAACTCTGAATTCAAACCAGTTTAAACACCGTTTAAAAATTGACCTTGTGTCACATCCTACCCGTGGCGTATGCTTTTGGATAATAATACTTTCTGTAAGCAATCTGAAGCCTGTGTCGCAGCATTAAAAGAATTTAATAGATTCAATAAAGATGGGGGAATGTGTTCTACCAAATTTAGTAAACATCGTAAAGAAAATTGAGAAACCATTTTTTTTTTTACTTTTTGTTCAAAATTGAAGATAGCACAAATTGTCACAGACGTCGATGTTTTCTTGAATATTTTTTAAGGAATTCGAAAAACTATCAGTTGTTACTATCGCCGGGCAAACTCTGAGAATTATCAGTGCACAAAACTATGCAAACACGTTCCGACATTATCATAGGCAAATGGGTCACAAGGGGGCAGAACAAGCCTCAACGGATGGAAGCGATTGGTTGTTTTTACGACAGCATCCCTTTCCCATGACGCTTTTGCGACTTCATTGATATTCATGGCCTCGCTTCGACTGGAGATTTTCTTAGAGACGACTCGCTTACCCAGACATGACTCCAACCCCCACGTGACTAGCTGTTGGGACAAAATCGTGTTTCAATGGCTTCATTGTGTATGTAGAGAAAGATTAGCTAGAAGAGAGAAAAATAGTTCATATATTGGAGTGGGGCTGTGGATGGTTATGTATGAGTATGTGTGGATATGTGTGCATGTGTGTTCATTTACTTAAGTAGTATTTTTATCTGTTGTCTGTGTGTTCTATTTCCTACACATTAGACACATATGTGTGTTCTTATATATATATATATATATATGTGTGTGTGTGTGTGTGTGTGTGTGTGTGTGTGTGTGTGTGTGTGTGTGTGTGTGTGTGTGAAGCAGAATTAATACAACAGTCAACATCATAGGAAATAAACACATTATAAAAACAGTAGTAAACTATATATATATATATATATATATATATATATATATATATATATATATATATATATATATAGTATAAGAGTTTTCCGAGTTACGAGTTTTAGATACGCTTATGTTAATAAGTTCACAAGAATATTTAAGTTTCAAAATTTCTTACGCAAAGGAAAAATATTATTTATAAAAAATAAACATTAAAACAGATTACAGCATGTAATTAATTAAATTCTATTTTATTGTCTTTATCCAATACAACGCTATTTTTCTTATTTCAAAAAAAGTAACAAAAAAATGAGGCTGTTTTCTTTGGGGGGGGGGGCTGGAACTGATTAATAGCATTTCACTTTATTTCAATGGGGAAATTGATCTGATATACGAGGAAATTGAGTTACGGGCGGAAAGAATTAACCTAATGAGTCGAGGTAGCATTAATATATATATATAATACATATATATATATATGTGTGTGTGTGTGTGTGTGTGTGTGTGTGTGTGTGTGTGTATACATAGATTTTTTTAAAATATACACCTTATGATTTTTTTTAAATTAAATTTCTTCTAAACAAAACATACCAGAAATGAATTATTCCTTGTGAAACATTACACATTATTTTCCCTTTATTTTTCGATCCGCATTATTTACTGGTAGTGACTGAATGGTGAAGATGCAACTTAAATCAGAATAAAGGAAATAATTGTAAAAAAAAACAAAAAACAATAATGGTTGACAATGCTTAATCAAACAAAAATTTAAGATAATATTACTACTACTTATATTAAGTAGATACAAAAGTTCCCAGTGTTTGTAGAGTTAGGGAAATTTTCGAAGAATCTTTCAAATTTACTTATCTCTTTATGGTATGTGCGATCAATATGTTAATATAATGGCCTAAGCAGTATCTCCTTGTAAGATTCAAAATGAATTTCTTGATTATGAACTACTGGAATCTGAACAAACGATTATGTAAATTGATTTCGAAATACATTCCCTTGACCCGTCACTTTCAGGCTCCTTTCGCTTCATACAAAACACTTTATCTTGTTAAATGTTCCAATGTGTTCAAAATATTTAAAAAAATGCCTCAAATAATTAATCGAATCAAAGATGGAATCGTTCTTTTAAGACGAAATGCACAATTTTAATGAAGTGTGGCTTTGGTCATAGAAAGTCAGGTATGACTGAATACTGATGCCATGAATTTATATCAATACAAGATTTCGACAAAAATCGGTACCTTACGATATTTGATATATATATATCAATGATTAGCAAGAAAGTCTTGTTAAACTATCCGAGATTTTAGGGAGTTCGATCATCATGGTGTACGTGGCATTTTTATCTTGTGCTAGATTCGGCTATGTTGCGATAACCAAAATGTTTGCTCTGTTCACACATATCGCTAAAGACGTATGGCGGTAGATGTAAAAGTTTGGTTGTATGGTGCCCAATTAATAACAAATGCATTTGTGGAGATCAAGTGAAACGAGATAATAAAATGAGGTTTCGAGTCACACACGGAGCAGTCTCCCATGTCTATAACCTTGCCGATGAGACCTAATAGGTCGAAATGTACATACAGGCATTGACATTTTCTCGATTTGTTTAGCCTTACATTTGAACATATATGCCCACCTAAATTCATTATTTATTAACTAATTAATTTTCAAAATTAGACTTCAATTAAGCACATATCCTCCAAGAATTGTCTGCTAAAAAGCCATATCAAAAAATAAACACATCGTTTGTTTACTTACTTTTATATATATATATATAATATATATATATATATATATATATATATATATATATATATATATTTGATTTAGATAATTGATAATTGCTATATTTATATATAAGAAGTGCTCAATATCGGTGATAGAGCATATTTATCTTGGACACGACTCACATGATTAATGGAAAAGCATGAGGTTGAGTGAATTGACAAGACAGGCGGGTATTTTGAAAAATAAATATTAGTTGTGTAAAATAAATACATTTTTTGCAATGAAGTTACGTATACAAAGAACAGACGAAGACAATAAATTAACTGTTGGAATACTGTGAGAAACAAAGCGGTTATATATATATATATATATATATATATATATATATATATATATATATATATATATATACATACATACATAAAAGAAAGTTTGGTATGTACGTGTCGACGTATAACTCAGAAAAAAGATGTCACTCAGATTCGAAATCTTGCATATACCTTAATATCCCTATAACTAAGAAACACAACACATTTAGTTATTAACTTTTACTGATTAAGGGATATAATTATTTAATTAAACAAAAATCAAACGATTTGCGATAATTGCTCGGTTGCTGCTGTTAATATTTAAAAAATTCGCTGGCTGCTGGCTATAGAAGCAGTGATTCAAAATGGCTACACGGCGCGCTGATAATCTAAAGTAGACAAATTCGTTCCCTGGTCGTTTCAGCTAGGAATTTCTCGCATATTTCCGGTTCAATCTTAGAAATATTTATTTGGTTAGAAAGAAAAGAAAATATTTCTAAATATGTAATTTGTATGTGGTTTTATCGATTGAATTATTTTTTACAGCGAATTAAATAACAATAACAAACGAAAACATTTTAAGATTAATAAAAACTCAACTTTTTTTATTATTAATACTTTCATTTTAGAATGAAATATATCCATTTTTAATCAGTATAACTCAAACCTTTTTTGAAAGAAACTATTCATGAAATAAACATTATTAAATTAATACGCGAAATATTCCACCTACAAATAAGCTAATGTTTAGTTATTAGCTTCTTTGTTACTTTCTTTGTTACTTTTAGGGGTCGAAAAAGGAAATAAATTAAACTGATAAACTCCTCCAAGAAGGAATTAAGAACTGAATTTGAATTTGTCATATGTACAAAAGAGTTTAAAAACAAATTCTTTTTAAAATTTAAAAAAAACACTATTATAAATCCAAAGAAAAAAATAATTCTAATACGGACAATTGTAAGTATTTAATTCTTAGCATTTTATTATTACATTTTAATACGGTAAAAAAGAAGGAATTAAACGAATACATTTCTACCATTGGAAATTAACAGGCAAGGAAGCTCGCTTAAAAAAATAAAATTGTTTCAAAAATGTAAACAATAAAAAGAGACTATTCTTAGAATAAACGAATATTATAATATTCTAATTCATGGCTTTGTTTATCGTCAAATCTTTGATAAAGTTTAGGAATGCATTTTAGAAATAGTATCTAAACAAAAAAAAAACATTTCCTAAAATAAACAAACATTCTACTATATAAATTCTCGACAATTTTTTTTTAATTTGATAAATCATTTTCCTCTTATTTTCTCTCTTACTTCTGTTTTCTCCTTCTCACTCACTCCCTGGTGTTCCTAATTTTTTTTAGTCCGGTCATGGACCGGGTACTTTTGCTAGTATATATATATATAGAGAGAGAGACAGACAGATAGACAGACAAACAGAGAGGGGAGTGTAGGGGATAGAGGAGTGGGTAGAAAGAGTGATGAATAAGCTAAAATAGACACGAAGCGCAGTAGATTAAAGGTTTTAAAGGAAAACTCCAGCAAACAGTGAAACTACAAGATGGTCATGCACAAACAAACAAAAATTGAGTTGCAGGTGAAAGCATTAGCCCGACTGGGCAGTGCCAGAAGCGGTAAAAATAACCCTCGAAAATTCCATCGAACAAAGCAATAGGCAGACAGGCAGGCTGGCGGGAGAACGGACCGAGGGTGGTGGGTAGTGGTTGGGTGAGTGGTCTGTTTCTTGCGTGATTGATAAGGTCGGCCATCGAGGCTGCCATTCGCAACGAGCCTGAGGATTGAAGATGGATGCGTGTTGAAGGAGGCAAGATTCTTTCAGGGTTCTGATCGTGAAGTGATGCGACAATCAAGCGAAAGGAGAAAGAAATAAGAAGACTTATTTAATTGATTCGTCATCAGCGTCGCGGTCGTCGTCGATGATGTCTTTGAACAGTTGGAGGAAAAGGCAGAGAAAAGGGGAAGGA
Organism: Doryteuthis pealeii; assembly: GCA_023376005.1. Classification (NCBI taxonomy): domain Eukaryota; kingdom Metazoa; phylum Mollusca; class Cephalopoda; order Myopsida; family Loliginidae; genus Doryteuthis; species Doryteuthis pealeii. The sequence continues at coordinate 36,542,218 of CM042146.1, read as the reverse complement.
GGAGGAGGTGCAGCGTGCGTTGGAGTAGAAAAAGATGGTTAGAGAGAGGAGTGTAGAATTGATGGTATTAGATAAAGGAAGTCGGAGAAAGGAATAGGAGGAGGAAAGAAGATGGGATGAGGGGGAGGTCTCCAGAGTTAGTGATAAAACTTGCAAATAGAATAGATAAATGGGACGAAAAAGAAGAAAGAGTAAAAACTACACGTGATGATGATGATGATGATGATGATGATCGTGAATGAATAAGAATTGTGGAAAAAACGATAATGGTGAAGCGGCAACAGCATGGGAATAAAATGCGAAAATAGGAAATTAAAGAAATGGTGGTGTGGGCGCGAATATGCAAAGAAATAAAAATAATTATGAAAAATATTTGGAAAAATTAAAAAAAGGAAAAATAAAACAAAAATGAGAGAAGAAAAGTGACCATCTCTAGATTGGTCAGCAAAGAAATAATATTGATGGTAAAAAGAAAAGTCAGTATACAAGTAGAATGTATTTACCCAACCCCTCCGCCACGAGTAGGATGTAAAATCAGGTCAAATTTTAGGTGGAATTCAGCTTGTTTGAATTTAAAGGATTACCTCTTCTATGCTGGTTACTTAACCTAGGCTAGAGAATTCAGTCTCCCTCTACTATTACCCATAGCTGGAGGGGGTGAACAGAAGCTTTCATGCGATTCCCAAGGACGTTAGCGCAAAGTGAAATGGAAACAGCTTCGTCAAGTATTTAAAATCGGATCGACGATTCCATTTCTTACGACGATAAATGTTATGCTAAATGCGGTTTTATGCAAATGTTATATTTATTCTCCTCTCCGCCACGAGCATGATGCGGCACACGGTCCCTTTTTAAGCGGAGTACTGCTGGTTTTAATTCAGGGTTACCCTTCTCCAAGACGGGTTTCCTTTCCGATGCTAAAGAACCTAGTATGTCCTACTATCAACCCATAGGTTGGATTTATACTTTCCCCAAGGGTATTAGCGCTGGGGTTTTAACTCGGGTCGCTGGGTCTATTTCCACCGACGATAATCGTTACGACACGGGCGCCTACTACTACTAGTAGTAGTAGTAGTAGTAGTAGTAGTAGTAGTAATTCCTGTTTGTTTTAATGGTATTAATTGTATTAATTACTGACGTGAACATCAAAGGAGCAAAAGGCCATGCAACATGAATAAATCTATTGCTAGTGCGTTTATTTTTCACAAAACTTTTGTCGATGTAACCGCCGTTTACTTCGTTGTAGATACCATTGTATTAGTAATAATAGTACCAGTGGTACTAATGGTGGTAGTGGTGATATTCGTGTTCTTTCTGATTTTAATGATTTTATATCACACACATATGCAGAGACATGACGCTGAATTTAAAAATGCAATTTTTACTGAACATGTACCAAATATGTATCACTGTAAGCTCCACTAACAGACCATTGACAATGAATTCAGCCCTCAATAAGCGCTCCTTAAATGTAACCGTATCACGCTGACCGTTGTTAGTGAGTTTGATTCTTACTGGGTACCCCATTTTGTAGTCCTGAGTTCTGCCGAGAAGCTGCATCTGGAAATATTTGGTCGTCTTTGGATTAAAACGTGGAGTTGGTTGTTGACTTTGCGACATGTTAACCCTTGCTGTATTATTTGATGCTGAATTCATTTTTTTTTCTTTTTGCTGTTTTTTTTTTTTTTTTTTTTTTTTTGCTAGCAGTTATATGCTTTTAAATAAGTAATGATAATAATCAATCTACACAATTTATTCATTAAATAATCATTTGTTTATACACAGTTATATGGTATAAAGTATTCTTATCTAATACTAATAATTTTCAAACAGATCAATTTGACCCTTGTACCGATTGCTACTTTGGGTCAGAGAGTACTCACAATTTTCAGAACTGGAGCCTCACCACTTTATGCAGTTTAGAGTCATATCTGGATACCTATTTTTGGAGGGGTCTTAATCTTCTGCAGAGGGTACAGTTAGAGTATTCTATGCCCCATCGGTAAGTTCCTGTCAGAATCGTGAAGTAAAGCAGCAATGGGCCAGTTTAGTATTTAAATGGGGGACTACTACGGCATTGTAAGCAACCTAAGGTATGTATACAAGACTAAGTAAAATGTAGTGTCATACCAATAATAATAATTGTACCAAGGGATGCAGACTGTGTATTCTAAGCCTCGTTCGATAAGACGAGGATTAGATAGGGATTTGTATTTAAGATAGTGTTAGTGGTGGTTATTTACTTAACTTAGTTATGGCACAAGACCGAAATTATGGAGAAATCAGTGATGATTGAACCCACTACCAATGGTCTGCTAGACAAATTCGCTAACCATTACGCAATAATGCTGATGGTGGCGGTGGTGAAATGGGATGTATAGTTGTAGTAGTAATAGTTGTTGTGGTGGTGGTGGTGGTGACGTCAGTGGCATTAGTGATAAAAGCTTTTTAGGGAATGTCGATCAATATCGAGCCGCCATGTTAGATTAGAAAGACATCGGCGTCTTCAATGAGTGGCGCGAGTTACGCCATTTTTGAACGGTGAAAAATGAGGAGAGGGCAACTGGGTTATAAGTAAGTCGCTCGGACGTTCTTGTGACAGTCAGGCACTTAGAAAGCGAAAGAAACGTTATGGATACAAGCTTATTCAGAGTGTGTGCATGGTGCGTATACGCACACACGTATACTCATAAACATACCTATATCTACAATAGGTTTCATTGTGGTTGTCCGTATGGACCATCAAATAAGAGTGTGATGGATTAATAAATGTGAGGTGAATGAGATGGATATTTATTATGATTAAGTGGCATTTGCCAAGCTTAGCTTAGTTATGACCCAAGGCTAGGCTAATGGGGCACCCGGTGTGAATCAAACTTACAACGATCTGTTAGCCTAGCTCGCTAACCCTTATACAACGCGAGGTTACATTTAAGGAGAATTCACGGAGCTACGCCATGAGAACAAAAAATGGTATGGCTGCTGCTGCTGCTACTCAAAGACATATCTCCCACAAACCTACAAGCGCATGCGCAGTGGCAATTTTAAATCCAGGAAACCATTTTACCGGATCCTGCATAATATAATTACGTTACATTTTTTTTATTGATCGATTAATTGGAATGATCGATTGACTTCCATGGTGTGTCAACTCGTCCAGGATTATTTTATGCCTAGAGGTTAGGGGGATCGCATTTGTGTAGGGTTTTTTTTTTAAAGAATAGGCTTCTCGCTTTGATACAACGATTTGTCTTGAAAAACAATTCCTATAATAGTTTGTTTATACAGTCCACACTGACAACTAAAAGTTGATCTTGGAAAACAATTAAAGGCGGATGATCATGTGTGATTTGATAAGAAGAACACATGGAAGAAGCTCATATGAGAGTGCTCGCCAAATATCAAGAAAAGGTGGAACAGTAAAAAAGTCAGGTTCGCTGTGAGTCAGATGGGTTGTCAGGTGGGATTGCAAGATGCTCACTTTACAAGGTCCTTGCATTGAAATAAAAGAATCGGCAAAGAGTGAGATTATACATACTATCACTGAAACCGCAAAGGGAAAAGTCAGCAGATGGGGATGGATAAAAGGGACTAACCTGTGGATTGTTGCAATTGGAATGCAAACCAGGGTGTGGAATCAGATGTTGAAAGGCATAAAACTGGGGGTGTATCATAACTGCATCACACACATATATCTATGTATGTGTGTGTGTGTGTGTGTGTGTGTGTGTGTGTGTGCTACAAAAAATAGAAATCGAATGTTGTGCACGCCTCGCTTGGTGTCACAAGTACATATTATTATGTGCCATTCTAAGGCATACCGTTGATCTGGTTTGACTAATTGTTTCAAATTGTTTGTAGTTGTTTTTGTTTTGTTTTTTAGTTTGTTTGTAGTTGTTTTTGTTTTGTTTTTGTTTTTTTGTTGTTGTTTTTTTGGGGGGGAGTTGTTTTTTCCTTGTTCTTTTTTCTGACACTTGCAATGCTATGATGGATTCCTGTAATTAAAGGAAAATAAGCATGATATTTGATTTTTCTATTTTTTATAACTGTATTGGTTAGATTTTTTTATTGTCTAGGTCTTTTACTATCCCACATTCTTAAGTTTTATTTATCGAGGAATTGTAAAAAAAAAAAAAAAAAACTGGACGTAAGTTTGACAATAGGAGACATGTGTCACAATTTTATATCTACAGAGTCCCGTAGCAGTTCTAGGAAATCGCAGACAGTCAGTAGCGGATGGCAGTTAGGCAGAGTGAGGTAGAGAACAAATTAGTGTCCAAGTTCCGTTAGGGTCTGCTCAAGTGAAGCTGAACAACTTAAGTGTCACTCACACAGGATTGTTTGGGAAATAAATCGTCATAAATAAGAGAAGACAATACGATTGTATCCTTGGATTAGTTTTATTTCTTTTTCCTTTATGGACCTGGCCTATGCCTTTTACAGTTTGCACCAAAAACCGGGGTTTGACTTTTTCAGAAGATAAACATGTGAGAAGAGGTATTTAGCAGGCGAGAGTGGAAGGGTTGTGAATACAAAGACTTATGGATTAAAGTACATCATCGTTATACATTATGTTCTTTTTTCTTTACTTTTCTTTTTTTTTTTTTTTTTTTTTTTCTTTTCTTTTTTTTGTTGTTTCTTAGTGAAGCATTTTTATGGTCAAAGATATTACAGAGGGTACCATGGAATTAAGCATGTTGTTTATTTATTTTTTAAATCCCCCGCTTCCGGTGTGAAATCCGGAGGTTTTATTGTTGAATATATATCTAAGAAAACTAGAAATAATCCAAGGAAGACTAGAAATAATTCCAGGGAGACAATTATTTATTGTCTCCGTTGGATAATGGGATGTGTCTGTTGTCACATGCGACAATCTCAGAATCCATCTCGGTCTCTTTTATTTTTGTTATTTAAACAGTACACACGTATTTTTGTCTGTTCTTTGAATAGTATAGAAGTGTATCCTACCTGGTCATGATAAAGTAAAGCTAGCATGGCTTTGTCGTATAATTTACTGTTTATTCATGTCAAGTAAACCTTTTCTTGTTTTTAAATCCCTTTCATATATTTCTTAACCATAGAGCAATGTGTGTATGTTTTATCTGTTGAGCCGCGTTGTGTATTTCTTGTCAATACCTCTCGTATGTGTATTATATGTGTTGAATGTTTCTATATGTGTAAATGATATTGTATTTCCTTCAGTTAATTCAGTGTTAGTGTATCCTGGATATACTAATGCTAATACGTTGGTGAGAGTGAACTTTACTAAGAAGTTCTCTATCACCAACCAACCCAATAATATGTTTTTGTACTTGGGATATTTATTACTAATTCATGCTAAGAATTGTGAAGTATCTTTCGAAATTAAAATGAACAAAAATAATGAATAAATCTCACCGATACAGTTATAAAAAGAATATATCACTCTTCTTTTCATTGCAATTTTTTTTTTGCAATGAATTCATGTAATTCTGCTGACACTAGTGAAATATGTCAATTCCAATTTTTCAAAAATATCTTTCTCATATGTCAGTCACACTCATATTATATACTACTCTCTCTATCTCTGTCACTGTCTATCTGTCTGTCTGTCTGTCTGTCTCTCTCTCTCTCTCTCTCTGTCTCTCTTTCTCTCTCTCTCTCTCTCTCTCTCTCTATATATATATAATATATATAATATATATATATATATATATAGATGGACGTAAAAATGAAGATTGCATAGGTGAGAAATTGACAGTTACCAAGACTATGTGTACATTATCTAAAAGTGTATATATATATATATATATATATATATATATATATATATATATATGTGTGTGTGTGTGTGTGTGTGTTGTATATATATATATATATATATATATATATGAGTATAGAACTTTCTTTTAACTTATATATAATATATATATATATTATATATATATATATATATATATATATTTCTCAATAAAGTGTTTAATATCAATGATAGGGCATACATATCTCAGTTTAGGATAGCGTAGACATAGAGTCAACGGCAATTGCTGACTGTCAGTCTTCGATCATCAGATATAACCTATATATGTGTGTGTATGTGTGTTTAGTTGTCTACTGAGCTTAGGCTTACTTGTAACACCAATGCCAGAAGTACAGGGCACCTAGTTAGAATCGAACTTACAATAGTCTATACAATGGACTAGCTTGCTAACTATTACACCCACGTTAGGCCCCCTTCTTTCCCTACTGTCTGTCTTGTCTGTCTGTCTGTCTGTCTGTCTGTCTGTCTCCTCTCTCTCTTCTCTTATATATATATATTATATATATATATATTCCTCGCCGCTCTATATTTCTTCGCTGCTATTATTTCATTTTCGTGCTTGGACAGTTAACTGAAATCTAATTTTGGCAAAATCAAAGAAAAATGTTCCTTACATGTCTGCCTTGAACTTATGCAGATCTCGATTGGCTGAATTTGAACGGGTATCTGCGTTCAAACTCAACTTTCCTATAAGCATCTTCTCTCCCCCATTCCCTCCTCTCTCTCTCTCTCTCTCTCTCTATCTCTCTCTCTCTCTCTCTCTCTCTCCTCTCTCTCTCTCTCTCTCTCTCTCTCTCTCTCTCTCTCTCTCGCTCTCATGCCAATTACGAGAATTCATGCCTTCTCCCTATTTCTATTATTCACTTCTCTTATTATACTTCACATCTACTCACTTCTTTATTTCTCTCTCTTCTCTTCATGTCTATCCATTTTATCAGTTTTTGTCCTTTTTCTTTGATAGATTCTCAATATTGTTTGATTTTTTTCCTCCCACGAAGCTAATCTTAGTTAAGGCCAGAAGCTATGGAACGCATCTCTCTT
>CM042146.1:36532758-36535277 GCA_023376005.1 Doryteuthis pealeii | reverse complement strand
GGAATCAAGGATGAATCAATTTGAACCCGGGAGTTGACCAAACGGAGTTGATCCAAACGGAGTTGATCCAAACGTGAATAGAACCAAGTCATAACGAACAAGAAACCAGATAGAAGCGAATGAAGAACAGCTCAGTTGACTTTAAACGTATTGTAAAGACTACCAATTAATAAGTGCCATATTTTAGAACAAGTATTTCTGAATAATATCTAGAACAATACATCTGTAGGCGGAGTATAGAAACGTTGACCTTATCTTTGAATAGGGGTAAGACTCCACCTAAAAGGGATGTCCTGGGAATGACACAAACTGCATCTAATGGTGAAGCTCCAGTTCTGGAGATCTAGGGAATGTGGCTACTACCCTGACGCCGGAGCGGTACACCTGTTTAGGATTCATCTTTCAAAATAGATTTGGTTAAAAATTAATGTTCAATTTAACGCGAAATCCTAATCTCTAGGCATGAAATAACCCCGACAGTTTGACACGTCTGATAAAACCAATGCAATCAATCAAAATTCTAAGAATTAGTTTTTCTTTGGCACAAAAGGGTATATAATGTTTTGTCTCTTTTAAAGCGCAATGAATGTATAAGTAAATACCTGGCGTAGTAAAATGATAGAAAAATTCCTTGATAAAAATTATTTCATTTTAAATTCCTCAATTTTAGAATAATATTACTTAACAAAATGTTTTGCTGCTAGTACCAGCCTCACGACCCCAGTGTTTGAACCTAACGGTCTAGAAAACAACCTGTGACTTCTAGCCGAGATAAATAGGACTGTGACGAAATATACACATATACTGTATGTGTACATATGTACCTTGCAATGGTGTAATGGTTAACGAGTTAGACCATAGAACATTCTCGTTAGCCAGATTCTCATGTGTGTGCTTTTATATTTTTGACAGTGTCAAACTTAAGCTAAACAACTACTGTATATACGTGTATATATGTGTATATTTATGTAAAATCTTATTTATAGATGGAGATTTTGTATCTATCTGTAAACCGAACTAAACAACCATTGTATTTATATATAAGTAAACCAAATAAGCGTTTACAGCTGATGCCATATTGATCTTAAAAAATTGATCTTAATTAATATTGCATTGGTATTATTGATTTCTAAATTGTTGGTCTCATTTTTATAAATTTTGAGGAAAAACCCTGCCGACGATCTTAAAAGAAACTATCAATAAAAAGAAATAATTGTATTTTAATATTTACGTCAGATTTTGTTAAATAAGTTAAATTGGAAAAATAGCATAGAAAGACGAAAAGTGATAGGAAGAGCTAGCATCCAGGCTGTTCTATTCTTTGATTATACTCCACTGTTTCAAAATAATTTAAATAATAACTGATAGTTAATGATTTAGACAGAAAATCAATAAAATAATATTTAATGTAGTCAAAATAACTGTAAAAATTATCACAAACAGGTGTATCTGACCCACAAGATTGAAACTCTACAGGTACTATCACTGTGGGTTAAAGTCAATCTGGGTAAATGCGACAATCTCAGAATCCAGAAATGGATGCAGTTCAAAGACACCTTTACAAAAGGAGTCTATTTTCGATCGCACCCTCGTTGTGCGATGAGAACATGCTACTTTAATTTAGTGCCCCCCCCTCCCGACTGAACTTGGTGCCGTGCTGTATGACGACTGCAAATGTATAAAAATAACAGGAACTCTCGCGGGTGCGAGAAACGGTCACACGCGAATACTTTAATTTTTTTCTCCTCTCATTTTTAAAGGGTTAGTCCAATTAGTAACCGGTCAGAAGACAAGTAAGGACTTACAATTTAAGGTCTAAGCGACCGCCTCTCATTGGGAGTGGTTACTGATTTATTCATATCTTTCATCGACTTAAAATACCACTTCATATATTCCTAATTTTATGACGATCTAAGACGTATAAGTGGCATATTTTCAAGGACTTCGTGTCTGACTATTCAATAAACTCCCTTATCATCTGATCATATCGTCATTTGTCTCCGTCAATTTTGTCAGACACCCACATACACATCAATATTCCAGGGCGGTGATTAATAGAAGCAAGCAATCTTGTTTTCTTTTCGTGAGTTTGACATAATTCAATCTCTTTTCATTGCAATAAGCCGTTAACATGCACGCCCGATCTAGCAAACACCGACCAGTCATAAGTGGTAACGAGGTTGATGTTACCAACCCGAGACAGAAATGGAGGTTGGGTTGTTCTTACGAACCCTAAGTATATATATATATATATATATATATATATATTATATATGATATATATATATATATATATATAATATATATATATATATATATATATATATAATACTATAGTATACAATAAAATGGGAAATAATAAAAAAGCCCCCAGGCATACAAAGCGGACAACGTTTGCGAATCTTGCTTAGAAAAGTTGTGGTATATAATTACAAAAGTGCAAGCAATAACTTGTTAAATAGAGAAGTGAACTCGTTTCAAAATGTAGGCATTTGAACAAATTTTTAGCTGTTGTCACT
>CM042146.1:36522758-36527758 GCA_023376005.1 Doryteuthis pealeii | reverse complement strand
ACGGAACTTGGACACTAATTTGTTCTCTACCTCACTCTGCCTAACTGCCATCCGCTACTGACTGTCTGCGATTTCCCTAGAACTGCTACGGACTCTGTAGATATAAAATTGTGACACATGTCTCCTATTGTCAACTTACGTCCAGTTTTTTTTTTTTTTTTTACAATCCTCGATAAATAAAAACTTAAGGAAATGTGGATAGTAAAAGACCTAGACAATAAAAAAAATCTAACCAATACAGTTATAAAAAAGAAAATCAAATATCATGCTTATTTTCCTTTAATTACAGGAAATCCATCATAGCATTGCAAGTGTCAGAAAAAGAACAAGAAAAAAACAACTCCCGCCCCAAAAAAAACAACAACAAAAAAACAAACAAAAACAAAACAAACTTACAAACAAACTAAAAAACAAAAAAAAACAACTACAAACAATTTGAAAACAATTAGTCAAACCAGATCAACGTATGCCTTAGAATGGCACATAATAATGTACTTTGTGACACCAAGCGAGGCGTGCACAACATTCGATTTCTATTTTGTAGCACACACACCACACACACACACACACACACACACACATACATAGATATATGTGTGTGATGCAGTTATGATACACCCCAGTTTTATGCCTTTCAACATCTGATTCCAACACTGGTTTGCATTCCAATTGCAACAATCACAGGTTAGTCCTTTTCCATCCCATCTGCTGACTTTTCCCTTTTGCGGTTTCAGTGATAGTATGTATAATCTCATCTTTGCCGATTCTTTTATTTTCAATGCAAGACCTTGGTAAAGTGAGCATCTTGCAATCCCACTGACACCCACTCTGACTCACAGCGAACCTGACTTTTTTACTGTTCCACCTTTTCTTGATATTTGGCGAGCACTCTCATATGAGCTTCTCCATGTGTTCTTCTTATCAAATCACACATGATCATCCCGCCTTTAATTGTTTTCCAAGATCAACTTTTAGTTGTCAGTGTGGACTGTATAAAACAACTATTATAGGAATTTGTTTCAAGACAAATCGTTGTATCAAAGCGAGAAGCCTATTCTTTTAAAAAAAAAACCCTACACAAATGCGATCCTAACCTCTAGGCATAAAATAATCCTGACGAGTTGAACACACCATGGAAGTCAATCGATCATTCCAATTAATCGATCAATAAAAAAAATGTAACGTAATTATATTATGCAGGATCCGGTAAAAATGGTTTCCCTGGATTTAAAATTGCCACTCTTGCGCATGCGCTTGTAGGTTTGTGGGAGATATGTCTTTGAGTAGCAGCAGCAGGCAGCCATACCATTTTTTGTTCTCAATGGCGTAGCTCCGTGAATTCTCCTTAAATGTAACCTCGCGTTGTAGGGCTTAGCGAGCTAGGCTAACAGATTCGTTGTAAGTTTGATTCACACCGGGTGCCCATTAGCCTAGCCTTGGGTCATAACTAAGCTAAGCTTGGCAAAATGCCACTTAATCATAAATAAATATCCATCTCATTCACCTCACATTTATTAATCCATCACACTCTTATTTGATGGTCCATAACGGACAACCAACAATGAAAACTATTGTAGATATAGGTATGTTATGAGTATAACTGTGTGCCGTATACGCACCATGCCACAACTCTGAATAAAAGCTTGTATCCATAACGTTTCTTTTCGCTTTCTAAGTGGCCAGTATTGACTGTCACAAGAACGTCCGAGGCGACTTACTTATACCAGTTGCCCTCTCCCTCAATTTCCAACCGTTCAAAAATGGCGGTAACTCGCGCCACTCCATGAAGAAACGCCGATGTCTTTCTAATCTAACATGGCCGGCTTCGAATTGATCGACATTCCCTAAAAAAGCTTTAATCACTAATGCCACTGACGTCACCACCCACCACCACCACAACAACTATTACTACTACAAACTATACATCCCATTTCACCACCGCCACCATCAGCAAATATTGCGTAATGGTTAGCCGAATTTGTCTAGCAACCATTGGTAGTGGGTTTTCAATCATCACTGATTTCTCCAAATTTCGGGTCTTGTGCCATAAACTTAAGTTAAGTAAATAACCACCACTAAACACTAATCTTAAAACAAATCCCTATCTAATCCCCTCGTCTTATCGAACGAGGCTTAGAATACAACAGTCTGCATCCCTTGGTACAATTATTTTATTGGTATGACACTACATTTACTTAGTCTTTGGTATCATACCTAGGTTGCTTACAATGCCGTAAGTAAGTCCCCCATTTAAATCACTAAAAACTGGCCCATTGCTTGCTTTACTTCCACGATTCTGACAGGAAACTTACCGATGGGGCATAGAAATACAACTGTACCTCTGCAGAAGATTTAAGACCCCTCCAAAAATAGGTATCCAGATATGAACTCTAAACTGCATAAATTGGTGAGGCTCCAGTTCTGAAAAATTGTGAGTACTCTCTACCCAAAGTAGCAATCGGTACAAGGGTCAAATGATCTGTTTGAAAATTATTAGTATTAGATAAGAATACTTTATACCATATAACTGTGTATAAAACAAATGATTATTTAATGAATAAATTGTGTAGATTGATTATTATCATTACTTATTTAAAAGCATATAACTGCTAGCAAAAAAAAAAAAAAAAAACAAAAAAAAACAAAAACAAAAAAAAACAAAAAAAAAAAAAAAATGAATTCAGCATCAAATAATACAGCAAGGGTTAACATGTCGCAAAGTCAACCAACCAACTCCACGTTTTAATCCAAAGACGACCAAATATTTCCAGATGCAGCTTCTCGGCAGAACTCAGGACTACAAAATGGGGTACCCAGTAAGAATCAAACTCACTAACAACGGTCAGCGTGATACGGTTACATTTAAGGAGCGCTTATTGAGGGCTGAATTCATTGTCAATGGTCTGTTAGTGGAGCTTACAGTGATACATATTTGGTACATGTTCAGTAAAAATTGCATTTTTAAATTTCAGCGTCATGTCTCTGCATATGTGTGTGATATAAAATCATTAAAATCAGAAAGAACACGAATATCACCACTACCACCATTAGTACCACTGGTACTATTATTACTAATACAATGGTATCTACAACGAAGTAAACGGCGGTTTACATCGACAAAAGTTTTGTGAAAAATAAACGCACTAGCAATAGATTTATTCATGTTGCATGGCCTTTTGCTCCTTTGATGTTCACGTCAGTAATTAATACAATTAATACCATTAAAACAAACAGGAATTACTACTACTACTACTACTACTACTACTCTACTAGTAGTAGTAGTAGTAGTAGGCGCCCGTGTCGTACGATTATCGTCGGTGGAAATAGACCCAGCGACCCGAGTTAAAACCCCAGCGCTAATACCCTTGGGGAAAGTATAAATCCAACCTATGGGTTGATAGTAGGACATACTAGGTTCTTTAGCATCGGAAAGGAGAACCGTCCTTGAGAGGGTAACCCTGAAATTAAAACCAGCAGTACTCCGCTTAAAAAGGGACCGTGTGCCCGCATCATGCTCGTGCGGAGAGGAGAATAAATATAACATTTACATAAAACCGCATTTAGCATAACATTATTCGTCGTAGGAAATGGAATCGTCGATCCGATTTTAAATACTTGACGAAGCTGTTTTTCCATTTCACTTGCGCTAACGTCCTTGGGAATCGCAATGAAAAGCTTCTGTTCACCCCCCTCCAGCTATGGGTAAATAGTAGGGGAGACTGAATTCTCTAGCCTAGGTTAAGTAACCAGCATAGAAGAGGTAATCCTTTAAATTTCAAACAAGCTGAATTCCACCTAAAATTGACCTGATTTTACAATCCTACTCGTGGCGAGGGTTTGGGTAAATACATTCTACTGTATAACTGACTTTCTTTTTACCATCAATATATTTCCTTTGCTGACCAATCTAGAGATGGTCACTTTTCTTCTCTCATTTTTGTTTTATTTTTCTTTTTTTATTTTTTCAAATATTTTTCATAATTATTTTTATTTCTTTGCATATTCGCGCCCACACCACCATTTCTTTAATTTTCCTATTTTCGCATTTTATTCCCATCTGTTTGCCGCTTCACCATTATCGTTTTTTCCACAATTCTTATTCATTCACGATCATCATCACATCATCATCATCATCATCACGTGTAGTTTTACTCTTCCTTCTTTTCGTCCCATTTACCTATTCTATTTGCAAGTTTTATCACTAACTCTGGAGACCTCCCCTCATCCCATCTTCTTTCCTCCTCCTATTCCTTTCTCCGACTTCCTTTATCTAATACCATCAGTTCTACACTCCTCTCTCTAACCATCTTTTTTCTACTCCAACGCACGCTGCACCTCCTCCTCCTTCCTTTTTCTCTGCCTTTTCCTCCAACTGTTAAGACATCATCGACCGACAGACCGCGACGCTGATGACGAATCAATTAAATAAGTCTTCTTATTTCTTTTCTCCTTTCGCTTGATTGTCCGCATCACTTCACGATCAGAACCCTGAAAGAATCTTGCTCCTTCAACACGCATCCATCTTCAATCCTCAGGCTCGTTGCGAATGGCAGCCTCGATGGCCGACCTTATCATCACGCAAAGAAACACGACCACTCACCAACCACTACCCACCACCCTCGGTCCGTTCCTCCCGCCAGCCTGCCTGTCCTGCCTATGCTTTGTTCGATGGAATTTTCGAGGGTTATTTTTATACCGCTTCTGGCACTGCCCAGTCGGGCTAATGCTTTCACCTGCAACTCAATTTTTGTTTTTTGTGCACATGACCATTCTTGTAGTTTCACTGTTTGCTGGAGTTTTCCTTTAAAACCTTTAATCTACTGCGCCTCGTGTCTATTTTAGCTTATTCATCACTCTTTCTACCCCCTACCCTCTATCCCCTACACTCCCCTCTCTGTTTGTCTGTCTATCTGTCTGTCTCTCTCTATATATATATATATACTAGCAAAAGTACCCGGTCCATGACCGAACTAAAAAAAAATTAGGAACACCAGGGAGTG
>CM042146.1:36500258-36517758 GCA_023376005.1 Doryteuthis pealeii | reverse complement strand
ATTAAACTAAACTTTGTAGATATTATAATGGAGTATTTCTATTTTCTGTCAAGTAAAATCATTCGTCGCTGCTGGACCATGTAACTCAACAACCTGTCATGTCTTGAAGAGGAGATTGCTATCACCAAGCAAAGAAATCCTGATTGCTTTGACACATTTAATGGAGTTATTTATTAGAACATTGCTTAGTTTGGCACAAAGTCAAAAGTATAAAGCTCGATATAGACTCGAACTCGCTTGTAATGACTGCTAGATTAACTAGTTAAAACATTACACAATTCGAGGATTCCTAGAGGAGACGCATTGTAATGCCAACGACCAAACAGTAATTGAAATATCCATCGAATCTATTCATATATAAAATATATCTTGATATATCAGAAACATTGATATATGTGAAGTGAATGTGTTTATAAATAAATAAATACACACACACACACACACACACACACACATATATATATATATATATATATATATATATATATATTATGTGTGCGCGCGTGTGTGAATGTTTTATATATATAAATAATTTTTATTAAACGAATGGATATCGCTACGTTAGCAGTTCATTTTTTGTATCAACTCTGTAAAAAACTCAAAAAAAACTTAAAAAAACTTTTCTCCTGATGTTGACCTAAGATCGAAACTAGTTGAGCACAATCAAAAAATAAATATACAACAAAAAAATATATATTTGTTAATCACTTTTGTTCATGTCTGTCTGTCTGTCTGTCTCTCTCTATATAAACTTATTATCGCGCGGGACCGTTATTAGCGAATCCCCCAGATGACTAAATTTATTCTATTAACAGCAGCTACCAGAAGAGTTTGTTTACTCTTAGTCTGGGGAAGAGCAACAGCTGTTATGTTAAAACTCATGAATGAACGGCTTGTCACTCATTTGTTGTAAGTATTATTCAATGCACTCAATTCGCATGTCAGTGTGTACGTGCGGGGTATCCCCCCCAAGTAATTGATATGAAAAAAAGACTTTTTTATTGATGATTGATTTTATCAGGATATCAATCAATTTTTGGGCTTATTTTATGCCTAAAGGTTAGAAAATCGCGCACACTGAATATTTCCCTTTATATCACAATTTGTTTAGTTATTTCTTAGAGTCTTTTTTAATGTACGGTTATATAATATCAAGTATTCCTATTTTAATACAAATAATTTGCACACTATTGTATCGTTTCTAGTATTCATATCTAGTAAAAGTAAAAATCAGCAGAGTGGCTTATTTGTCGTATCAACCGGACATTGAGAAAGTCTATACCTTTTCACTAGCGCTAGACCAGGAGATTGTTATGCGTCTGAGGTGGAGTACCATAGTTACTATCAGTTTCCACTTTACCGTAGAGTTGTGCTACTCATGCGCTGAGTTTGGTGGGGTCGGTACGAACCAGGAAGCTTGTGGTTCCTGGCGGATGCTCTACTGGCTAATAAACATTTCAAGTAATTATTTCTATTTAATATAGTCATTTATTTGCACACAGTTAAATGGTTTTCAAGTAACTAATAATAATCTTTAGTTATCTTCAATTAACTTTTCTTAATACAAAATCGTTAACAGTTATATGAAACATCAAGTATTCTTATTAAATACGAATATTTTTAAACCAAAAAAGTATACCAAAAAGATAAATACTGCATTAACAACATTTAAAGAATTGTATGATTAGAGTCATTGAACATCTGCAAAAAAAAATACATTAATTTTTGTCAAAGAAATTGATTAAACGTTATGTATTCACCAATGTTTTTCTGTTTACACAATATCTACAAAAGTACACAGTGAAATTTCAATCATATTTTATAAAAAGGTGAACCACGTAAAATCTTTCCCTTGGTCAGTAAGTAGGCACACGCTAATTTTACCAATAAAAACTGCTTCTTAAACGCTTCATTAAACCGCCCTATAATGGGAACAGACTTGCACTTTAAATTAATATGCATGATGTGTGTGTTGGAGGGTGTGGTGGTTGGTGGTGGTGGTGTGTGTGTGTATGTGTGTTGTGTGTCACGCTCGCACATTTTGTTTTATATATATCGTGAGTGTTGTTTTGAACTCAAATGTAGAAGGCAAGTACGATAACTATTTTAGTCTACATATTCAATGAACGATAAAACCAGAACGCCATTTCACATAACGAAATAAAAAAATGTATAGAAAGCCGAAAATCTAATCCGATAGAACTTAGTCGTAGAATAATAAAATAGGTCTGTATTTATCTTAAGAGCAAGAATATCTTTGCATATAACTTTTGAAACAAATATATATATATATATATATATATATATATATATATATATATATATAATATATATATATTCAAATACCCCTCCAAAATAAACAAAAAACAAAAACAAAATCCAAAAACAAAAAAAAAAAACCAGACCAAGCACCTAGAACGGTATTCTAAAGATGGCTCTTCAGACTTTGCTCTAATTTTAATACAGGTTTAAGAATAATTTAAAATCTCGCCAATAAATTTGGACTAGATTATCTGGTTGATTGTTTTTTGTAACGACGTTAACCGTCTGGGTTATTTTAATGTCTTGAGATCAGGGTGTTGCGTACATTTATGTTTTATTTAACATTTTTTATGAAGCTGTTTCTTATTTTTTTTGTTTGTACAGATTATGAATATCCGGTTATTCTATAACTTATAGGGTTACGATTATAAAAAGGAAACTTACTTTGGTACATTACGAAAAAAAGAGCGTGTCTTGGGTATGAAACTAAAATTGCAATCTTGTAGTGAGACTCCAGTTCTGTAGTTCTGGAGAGTGTGTAGTCCCATTTTATTGTTATTACTCACAGGTCACTCTGATTGGAAGTAGTAGTACTTGAAATATCATGCATGCTCAAATATATCTGTTTGAAAATTAATTTGCATTAGCAATAACAGATCTATTGAGCCATGCATGATATCAGATACACTACTCAGATCAGAGTGGAGCCTGTGAGTAATAACAATAAAATGGGACTACCACACTCTCCAGAAACTACAGAACTGGAGTCTCACTACAAGATGCAATTAGTTTCATAACCCAAGAACACCACTCCTTTTTTTCGTAATGTACAAAGTAAGTATAGGGATACTTTGATACCATCATACTGTAAATTAATTCTATTAAGAATAGTTACGTGAAGCTATGACTTTTTAAGATAAAGATTATTATTAGTAGTAACTTGAAACCATGTAACTGTGTACCAAATTTATTTTTATTAGGTATATTGATTATTATAACCTAGGCCAACGAATTAAACCCGAAGTTATGTTTCACTCACGATTGTATTTATTGGTGCATGTCTTGATGAAGATATTACAAATATCTAGACCAACTAGAAAGCACTCAGAGAATGCAGACCTTTAAATGAACTTTGTCAACGAAAAAACTGAATAAATCATGTTAACAGTTAGCAAATTCTGTTGTCCCATAAATTTGTTAATTATTCTCATCAAGACATGCACCAATAAATACAATCGTGAGTGAATACATAACTCGGGTTTAATTTCGTTGGCCTAGGGTAATAAATAAATCTAATATACCTAATAAAAATAATTTGTACACAGTTACATGGTTTCAAGTTACTACTAATAATAATCTTTATCTTAAAAGTCATAGCTTCACGTAACTATTCTTAATAGAATTAATTTACAGTATATGGTATCAAGTATCCCTATATCTTACTTGTACATACGAAAAAAGAGTGGTGTCTTGGGTATGAAACTAAATTGCATCTTGTAGTGAGACTCCAGTTCTGTAGTTCTGGAGAGTGTGTAGTCCCATTTTATGTTGTATTACTCACAGGTCCACTCTGATCTGGAGTATGTAGTACTGATATCATGCAATGGCTCAAATAGATCTGTTTTATTGCTAATGCAAATAATTTTCAAACAGATATATTTGAGCCATGCATGATATCAAGTACTACTATCAGATCAGAGTGGACCTGTGAGTAATAACAATAAAATGGACTACACACTCTCCAGAACTACAGAACTGGAGTCTCACTACAGATGCAATTTAGTTTCATACCCAAGACACCGCTCTTTTTTTCGTATGTACAAAGTAAGTTTCCTTATTATAATCGTTAACCCTATAGTTTATAGGAATACCGGATATCATAATTCTGTACAAACAAAAAAAAATAGAAACAGCTTCATAAAAATGTAAATATAAACATACAATGTACGCAACACCCTGATCTCAGACATAATAACCCCAGACGGGTTAACGTCGTTACAAAAAACAAATCAACCATATAATCTATGTCCAAATTTATTGCGAGGATTTTAAATATTCTTAAACCTACTGTATAAAATTAGAGACAAAGTCTGAAGAGCCATCTTAGAATACCGTTCATGTGCTTGTCTGTTTTTGTTTTTTTGTTTTTGGATTTTTTGCTTTTTGTTTTTTTGGTTTATTTTGGGGGTATTTGATATTATATTATATATTATATATATATATATAATATATATTATATATATATATATATATATGTTATCAAAAGTTATATGCCAAATGATATCTTGCTCTTAAGATAAATACAGACCTATTTATTAATTCTACGACGAAGTCTCTATCGGATTAGATTTTCGGCTTCTATACATTTTTTTATCGTATGAAATGGCGTCTGGTTTTATCGTTCATGGAATATGTAGACTAAAATAGTTTATCGTACTGCTTCTACATTTGATCAAAACACACTCACGTATAATATAAAACAAAATGTGCGAGCGTGCGCACACACACACACACACACACATACACACACACACACACCACCACCACCACACCCTCAACACACACATTATCATGCATATTAATCATTTAAATTGCAAGTCTGTTCCCAATTATAGGCGGTTTAATGAAGCGTGTTTAAGAAGCAGTTTAATTGTAAAATTAGGTGTGCCCTTACTTACTGAACCAAGGGAAAGATTTTACTGTGTTTTCACCTTTTATAAAATATGATTGAAATTCACTGTGTACTTTGTAAGATATTGGTGTAAACAGAAAAACATTGGTGAATACATAACGTTAATCAATTTCTTTGACAAAAATTAATGTATTTTTTTTTGCAGATGTTCAATGACTCTAATCATACAATTCTTTAAATGTTGTTAATGCAGTATTATCTTTTGGTATACTTTTTTGGTTTAAAAATATTCGTATTTAATAAGAATACTTGATGTATATTTAACTGTTACGATTTGTATTAAGAAAAGTTAATTGAAGATAACTAAAGATTATTATTAGTTACTTGAAACCATTTAACTGTGTGCAAATAAATGACTTATTATAGAAATAATACTGAAATGTTTATTAGCCAGTAGAGCATCCGCCTAGGACACAAGCTTCCGGGTTCGATACGACCCCCAACTCAGCGCATGAGTAGCACAACTCTACGGTAAAGTGGAAACTGATAGTAACTATGGTACTCCACCTCAGACGCATAACAATCTCCCTGGTCTAGGCGCTAGTGAAAAGGGTAAAGACTTTCTCAATGTCCGGTTGATACCGACAATAAGCCACTCTGCTGATTTTACTTTTACTAGATATGAATATAGAAACGATACAATAGTGTGCAAATTATTTGTATTAAATAGAATACTTGATATTATATAACCGTACATTAAAAGACTCTAAGAAATAACTAAACAAATGTGAATATAAAGGGAAATATTCAGTGTGCGCGATTTCTTAACTTTAGGCATAAAAAGCCCAAAATTGATTGATATTCCTGATAAAATCAATCAATCAATAAATAAGTTTTTTCATATCATTACTTGGGGGGGATACCCCGCACGTACACACTGAACATGCGAATTGAGTGCATTGAAATAATACTTACACAATGAGTGACAAGCCGTTCATCATGAGTTTTAACATAACAGCTGTTGCTCTTCCCAGACTAAGAGTAAACAACTCTTCTGGTAGTCTGCTGTTAATAGAATAAATTTAGTCATCTGGGGGATTCGCTAATACGGTCCCGCGCGATAATAAGTTTATATAGAGAGAGACAGACAGACAGACAGACATGAACAAAAGTGATTAAACAAATATATATTTCTTTGTTTATATTTATTTTTTGATTGTGCTCAACTAGTTTCGATCTTAGGTCAACATCAGGAGAAAAGTTTTTTTAGTTTTTTTTTAAGTTTTTTACAGAGTTGATACAAAATGAACTGCTAACGTAGCATATCCATTCGTTTAATAAAAATTATTTATATATATAAAACATTCACACACGCGCACGCACACATAATATATATATATATATATATATATATATATATGTGTGTGTGTGTGTGGTGTGTGTGTGTGTGTATTATTTATTTATAAACACATTCACTTCACATATATCAATGTTTCTGATATATCAAGAATATTTTTATAATTATGAATAGATTCGATGGATATTTCCAATTACTGTTTGGTCGTTGGCATACAATGCGTCTTCTAGGAATCCTCGAATTGTGTAATGTTTAACTAGTTAATCTAGCAGATCATTACAAGCGAGTTCGAGTCTTATTCGACGCTTTATCTTTGACTTTGTGCAAACTAAGCAATGTCTAATAAATAACTCCATTAAATGTGTCAAAGCAATCAGGATTTCTTTGCTTGGTGATAGCAATCTCCTCTTCAAGACATGACAGGTTGTATTGAGTTACATGGTCCAGCAGCGACGAATGATCTTTAACTTGACCAGAAATAGAAATACTCCATTATAAATATCTACAAAGTTTAGTTTAAATTTGACATAAAAAATCTCAGAGAGGTATATTTTTATGGCGCCATTTTTCCATGCATCGATGCCCGACATACCTTGAAAATCGGTATTCTGAACCCGAGCTTGTATCTGGTCTCAACCACTGACTAGTTGCAGTAGTAGACAATGCACATTCAGTCACCAAATATGTTAGTGTACACTTACATACGCTTTTTTCTGAATATTTATATTTTTTCACTTCTAAAAAACTGCCAGACTGAATTATAGCCAATACACGATTAAAGCACTGATTCCTGCTAAAGTCGGAAGTTAAGCAACAATAAGTCTATTCAGTATATAATTTAGTGACCGCTTTGAAACAGTTGTACTGTAAACAACCTGAAGACCTGTAGAACACTAAGCAAAGCTTAGTGAATTCTAAGTGATGCTTTTAAACTACCGCTTCTCGTTAAAGCACCTAAATTAATCAGCGATGTGCCTGCTTAGTATTAGAATGGGTGAAAATTTAGGATGACAAATACTGTAAGTAATCAAGAAACGCGTTTAGCGTAAAGGTTAAATGATTACCGTCGAAGGAAATAGAATTGGCGACCCGAGTTCAAATCCTGGCGAGTCGTTTATGTTTCACTTTGAACTAATGTCCTTAGGAATGGCATAAATCCATTTGTTCTCCCCATCACATCGATGGGAAATAGTAGGACAAATTGGATTTTTTTAGCTTTAGTTAAGCAACCAATCTAGGAAAAGGAAACTCTGAATTCAAACCAGTTTAAACACCGTTTAAAAATTGACCTTGTGTCACATCCTACCGTGGCGTATGCTTTTGGATAATAATACTTTCTGTAAGCAATCTGAAGCCTGTGTCGCAGCATTAAAAGAATTTAATAGATTCAATAAAGATGGGGGAATGTGTTCTACCAAATTTAGTAAACATCGTAAAGAAAATTGAGAAACCATTTTTTTTTTTACTTTTTGTTCAAAATTGAAGATAGCACAAATTGTCACAGACGTCGATGTTTTCTTGAATATTTTTTAAGGAATTCGAAAAACTATCAGTTGTTACTATCGCCGGGCAAACTCTGAGAATTATCAGTGCACAAAACTATGCAAACACGTTCCGACATTATCATAGGCAAATGGTCACAAGGGGGGCAGAACAAGCCTCAACGGATGGAAGCGATTGGTTGTTTTACGACAGCATCCCTTTCCCATGACGCTTTTGCGACTTCATTGATATTCATGGCCTCGCTTCGACTGGAGATTTTCTTAGAGACGACTCGCTTACCCAGACATGACTCCAACCCCCACGTGACTAGCTGTTGGGACAAAATCGTGTTCAATGGCTTCATTGTGTATGTAGAGAAAGATTAGCTAGAAGAGAGAAAAATAGTTCATAATTGGAGTGGGGCTGTGGATGTTATGTATGAGTATGTGTGGATATGTGTGCATGTGTGTTCATTTACTTAAGTAGTATTTTTATCTGTTGTCTGTGTGTTCTATTTCCTACACATTAGACACATATGTTGTTCTTATATATATATATATATATATATATATATATATATATATATATATTATATATGTGTGTGTGTGTGTGTGTGTGTGTGTGTGTGTGTGTGTTGTGTGTGTGTGAAGCAGAAGTAATACAACAGTCAACATCATAGGAAATAACACATTATAAAACAGTAGTAAACTATATATATATATATATATATATATATATAATATATATATATATATATATATATATATATATATATATAGTATAAGAAAGTTTTCCGAGTTACGAGTTTTAGATACGCTTATGTTAATAAGTTCACAAAAATATTTAAGTTTCAAAATTTCTTACGCAAAGAAAAATATTATTTTAAAAAATAAACATTAAAACAGATTACAGCATGTAATTAATTAAATTCTATTTTATTGTCTTTATCCAATACAACGCTATTTTCTTATTTAAAAAAAGTAACAAAAAAATGAGCTGTTTTTTTTTGGGGGGGGGGCTGGAACTGATAATAGCATTTCACTTTATTTCAATGGGAAATTGATCTGATATACGAGGAATTTAGTTACGGGCGGAAAGAATTAACCTAATGAGTCGAGGTAGCATTAATATATATATATATATATATATATATGTGTGTGTTGGTGTGTGTGTGTGTGTGTGTGTGTGTGTGTGTGTGTGAGATTTTAAAAAATATACACCTTATGATTTTTTAAATTAAATTTCTTCTAAACAAAACATACCAGAAATTTATTATTCCTTGTGAAACATTACACATTATTTTCCCTTTATTTTTCGATCCGCACTATTTACTGGTAGTGACTGAATGATGTAGATGCAACTTAAATCAGAATAAAGGAAATAATTGTAAACAAAAAAAAAACAATAATGGTTGACAATGCTTAATCAAACAAAAATTTAAGATAATATTACTACTACTTATATTAAGTAGATACAAAAGTTCCCAGTGTTTGTAGAGTTAGGGAAATCTTCGAAGAGTCTTTAAAATTTACTTATCTCTTTATGGTATGTGCGATCAATATGTTAATATAATGGCCTAAGCAGTATCTCCTTGTAAGATTCAAAATGAATTTCTTGATTATGAACTACTGGAATCAGAACAAACGATTATGTAAATTGCTTTCGAAGTATATTCTCTTGACTCGTCACTTTCAGGCTCCTTTCGCTTCATACAAAACACTTTATCTTGTTAAATGTTCCAATGTGTTCAAAATATTAAAAAAATGCCTCAAATAATTAATCGAATCAAAGATGGAATCGTTCTTTTAAGACGAAATGCACAATTTTAATGCAGTGTGGCTTTGGTCATAGAAAGTCAGGTATGACTGAATACTGATGCCATGAATTTATATCAATACAAGATTTCGACAAAAAATCGGTACCTTACGATATTTGATATATATATCAATGATTAGCAAGAAAGTCTTGTTAAAACTACCGAGATTTAGGGAGTTCGACATCATGGTGTACGTGGCATTTTTGATCTTGTGCTAGATCGGCTATGTTGCGATAACCAAAAGTTTGCTCTGTTCACACATATCGCGAAAGGAGTATGGCGGTAGATGTAAAAGTTTGGTTGATGGGTGCCCAATTAATAACAAATGCATTGGGGAGATCAAGTACACGAGATAATAAAATGAGGTTTCGAGTCACACACGGAGCAGTCTCCCACGTCTATAACCTTGCTGATGCGACCTGATAGGTCGAAATGTACATACAGGGATTGACATTTTCTCGATTTGTTTAGCCTTACATTTGAACATATATGCCCACCTAAATTCATTAATTATAAACTAATTAATTTTCAAAATTAGATATGACTTCAATTAAGCACATATCCTCCAAAAATTGTCGGCTAAAAAAGCCATATAAAAATAAACACATCGTTTGTTTACTTACTGTTATAATATATATATATATATATATATATATATATATATATATTATATATATATATATATAAATTTGATTTAGATAATTAATAATTGCTATATTTATAAATAAGAAGTGCTCAATATCGTGCTCAGCATATTTATCTTGGACACAACTCACATGATTAATGGAAAAGCATGAGGTTGAGTGAATTGACAAGACAGGCGGGTATTTTGAAAAATAGATATTAGTTGTGTAAAGTAAATACATTTTTTGCAATGAAGTTACGTATACAAAGAACAGACGAAGACAATAAATTAACTGTTGGAATACTGTGAGAAACAAAGCGGTTATATATATATATATATATATATATATATATATATATATATATATATATAATATATATATTATATATATAAAAGAAAGTTTGGTATGTACGTGTCGACGTATAACTCAGAAAAAAGATGTCACTTAGATTCGAAATCTTGCATATACCTTAATATCCCTATAACTAAGAAACACAACACATTTAGTTATTGACTTCTACTGATTAAGGGATATAATTATTTAATTAAACAGAAATCAAACGATTGGTTGCTGCTGTTAATATTAAAAAATTCGCTGGCTGCAGGCTATATCAGCAGTGATTCAAAATGGCTACACGGCGCGCTGATAATTTAAAGTAGACAAATTCGTTCCCTAGTCATTTCAGCTAGGAATCTCTCGCATATTTCCGGTTCAATCTTAGAAATATTTATTTGGTTAGAAAGAAAAGAAAATCTTTCTAAATATGTAATTTGTATGTGGTTTTATCGATTGAATTATTTTTTACAGCAAATCAAATAACAATAACAAACGAAAACATTTTAAGATTAATAAAAACTCAACATTTTTATTATTAATACTTTCATTTTAGAATGAAATATGTGCATTTTTAATCAGTATAACTCAAACCTTTTTTGAAAGAAACTATTCATGAAATAAACATTATTAAATTAATACGCGAAATATTCCACCTACAAATAAGCTAATGTTTAGTTATTATCTTCTTTATTATTTTCTTTGTTACTTTTAGGGTCAAAAAAGGAAATAAATTAAACTGATAAACTCCCCCAAGAAGGAATTAAGAACTGAATTTGAATTTGCCATATGTACAAAAGAGTTTAAAAACAAATTTCTTTTTAAATTTAAAAAAAAAAACACTATTATAAATCCAAAGAAAAAAATAATTCTAATACGGACAATTATAAGTATTTAATTCTTAGCATTTTATTATTACATTTTAATACGGTAAAAACAGAAGGAATTAAACGAATACATTTCTACCATTGGAAATCAACAGGCAAGGAAGCTCGCTTAAAAAAATAAAATTGTTTCAAAAATGTAAACAATAAAAAGAGACTATTCTTTAAATAAACGAATATAATAATATTCTAATTCATGGCTTTGTTTATCGTCAAATCTTTGATAAAGTTTAGGAATGCATTTTAGAAATAGTATCTAAACAAAAAAAAACATTTCCTAAAATAGACAAACATTCTACTATACAAATTCTCGGCGATTTTTTTTTAATTTGATAAATCATTTTCCTCTTATTTTCTCTCTTACTCCTGTTTTCTCCTTCTCACTCACTCCCTGGTGTTCCTAATTTTTTTTAGTCCGGTCATGGACCGGGTACTTTTGCTAATATATATATATAGAGAGAGACAGACAGATAGACAGACAAACAGAGAGGGGAGTGTAGGGGATAGAGTAGTGGGTAGAAAGAGTGATGAATAAGCTAAAATAGACACGAAGCGCAGTAGATTAAAGGTTTTAAAGGAAAACTCCAGCAAACAGTGAAACTACAAGATGGTCATGCACAAACAAACAAAAATTGAGTTGCAGGTGAAAGCATTAGCCCGACTGGGCAGTGCCAGAAGCGGTAAAAATAACCCTCGAAAATTCCATCGAACAAAGCAATAGGCAGACAGGCAGGCTGGCGGGAGAACGGACCGAGGGTGGTGGGTAGTGGTTGGGTGAGTGGTCTGTTTCTTGCGTGATTGATAAGGTCGGCCATCGAGGCTGCCATTCGCAACGAGCCTGAGGATTGAAGATGGATGCGTGTTGAAGGAGGCAAGATTCTTTCAGGGTTCTGATCGTGAAGTGATGCGACAATCAAGCGAAAGGAGAAAGAAATAAGAAGACTTATTTAATTGATTCGTCATCAGCGTCGCGGTCGTCGTCGATGATGTCTTTGAACAGTTGGAGGAAAAGGCAGAGAAAAAGGGAAGGAGGAGGAGGTGCAGCGTGCGTTGGAGTAGAAAAAGATGGTTAGAGAGAGAGTGTAGAATTGATGTATTAGATAAAGGAAGTCGGAGAAAGGAATAGAGGAGGAAAGAAGATGGGATGAGGGGGAGGTCTCCAGAGTTAGTGATAAAACTTGCAAATAGAATAGGTAAATGGGACGAAAAAGAAGAAAGAGTAAAAACTACACGTGATGATGATGATGATGATGATGATGATGATCGTGAATGAATAAGAATTGTGGAAAAAACGATAATGGTGAAGCGGCAACAGCATGGGAATAAAATGCGAAAATAGGAAATTAAAGAAATGGTGGTGTGGGCGCGAATATGCAAAGAAATAAAAATAATTATGAAAAATATTTGGAAAAATTAAAAAAAGGAAAAATAAAACAAAAATGAGAGAAGAAAAGTGACCATCTCTAGATTGGTCAGTAAAGAAATAGTATTGATGGTAAAAAGAAAAGTCAGTATACAAGTAGAATGTATTTACCCAACACCTCCGCCACGAGTAGGATGTAAAATCAGGTCAAATTTTAGGTGGAATTCAGCTTGTTTGAATTTAAAGGATTACCTCTTCTATGCTGGTTACTTAACCTAGGCTAGAGAATTCAGTCTCCCCTACTATTTACCCATAGCTGGAGGGGGGTGAACAGAAGCTTTCATGCGATTCCCAAGGACGTTAGCGCAAAGTGAAATGGAAACAGCTTCGTCAAGTATTTAAAATCGGATCGACGATTCCATTTCCTACGACGATAAATGTTATGCTAAATGCGGTTTTATGTAAATGTTATATTTATTCTCCTCTCCGCCACGAGCATGATGCGGCACACGGTCCCTTTTTAAGCGGAGTACTGCTAGTTTTAATTCAGGGTTACCCTTCTCCAAGACTGGTTTCCTTTCCGATGCTAAAGAACCTAGTATGTCCTACTATCAACCCATAAGTTGGATTTATACTTTCCCCAAGGGTATTAGCGCTGGGATTTTAACTCGGGTCGCTGGGTCTATTTCCACCGACGATAATCGTTACGACACGGGCGCCTACTACTACTACTACTACTAGTAGAGTAGTAGTAGTAGTAGTAGTAGTAGTAATTCCTGTTTGTTTTAATGGTATTAATTGTATTAATTACTGACGTGAACATCAAAGGAGCAAAAGGCCATGCAACATGAATAAATCTATTGCTAGTGCGTTTATTTTTCACAAAACTTTTGTCGATGTAACCGCCGTTTACTTCGTTGTAGATACCATTGTATTAGTAATAATAGTACCAGTGGTACTAATGGTGATAGTGGTGATATTCGTGTTCTTTCTGATTTTAATGATTTTATATCACACACATATGCAGAGACATGACGCTGAATTTAAAAATGCAATTTTTACTGAACATATACCAAATATCTATCACTGTAAGCTCCACTAACAGACCATTGACAATGAATTCAGCCCTCAATAAGCGCTCCTTAAATGTAACCGTATCACGCTGACCGTTGTTAGTGAGTTTGATTCTTACTGGGTACCCCATTTTGTAGTCCTGAGTTCTGCCGAGAAGCTGCATCTGGAAATATTTGGTCGTCTTTGGATTAAAACGTGGAGTTGGTTGGTTGACTTTGCGACATGTTAACCCTTGCTGTATTATTTGATGCTGAATTCATTTTTTTTTTTTTTTGTTGTTTTTTTTTTTGTTTTTTTTTTGTTTTTGTTTTGTTTTTTTTTGCTAGCAGTTATATGCTTTTAAATAAGTAATGATAATAATCAATCTACACAATTTATTCATTAAATAATCATTTGTTTATACACAGTTATATGGTATAAAGTATTCTTATCTAATACTAATAATTTTCAAACAGATCAATTTTACCCTTGTACCGATTGCTACTTTGGGTCAGAGAGTACTCACAATTTTCAGAACTGGAGCCTCACCACTTTATGCAGTTTAGAGTCATATCTGGATACCTATTTTTGGAGGGGTCTTAATCTTCTGCAGAGGGTACAGTTAGAGTATTCTATGCCCCATCGGTAAGTTCCTGTCAGAATAGTGAAGTAAAGCAGCAATGGGCCAGTTTAGTATTTAAATGGGGGACTACTACGGCATTGTAAGCAACCTAAGGTATGTATACAAGACTAAGTAAAATGTAGTGTCATACCAATAATAATAATTGTACCAAGGGATGCAGACTGTGTATTCTAAGCCTCGTTCGATAAGACGATGATTAGATAGGGATTTGTATTTAAGATAGTGTTAGTGGTGGTTATTTACTTAACTTAGTTATGGCACAAGACCGAAA
The DNA here is from genome assembly GCA_023376005.1 of Doryteuthis pealeii. Lineage (NCBI taxonomy): Eukaryota > Metazoa > Mollusca > Cephalopoda > Myopsida > Loliginidae > Doryteuthis > Doryteuthis pealeii. The sequence continues at coordinate 36,503,036 of CM042146.1, read as the reverse complement.
TTATGGAGAAATCAGTGAGGATTGAACTCACTACCAATGGTCTGCTAGACAAATTCGCTAACCATTACGCAATAATGCTGATGGTGGCGGTGGTGAAATGGGATGTATAGTCGTAGTAGTAATAGTTGTTGTGGTGGTGGTGGTGGTGACGTCAGTGGCATTAGTGATAAAAGCTTTTTAGGGAATGTCGATCAATATCGAGCCGCCATGTTAGATTAGAAAGACATCGGCGTCTTCAATGAGTGGCGCGAGTTACGCCATTTTTGAACGGTGAAAAATGAGGAGAGGGCAACTGGGTTATAAGTAAGTCGCTCGGACGTTCTTGTGACAGTCAGGCACTTAGAAAGCGAAAGAAACGTTATGGATACAAGCTTATTCAGAGTGTGTGCATGGTGCGTATGCGCACACACGTATACTCATAAACATACCTATATCTACAATAGGTTTTTATTGTGGTTGTCCGTATGGACCATCAAATAAGAGTGTGATGGATTAATAGATGTGAGGTGAATGAGATGGATATTTATTATGATTAAGTGGCATTTGCCAAGCTTAGCTTAGTTATGACCCAAGGCTAGGCTAATGGGGCACCCGGTGTGAATCAAACTTACAACGATCTGTTAGCCTAGCTCGCTAAACCTTATACAACGCGAGGTTACATTTAAGGAGAATTCACGGAGCTACGCCATGAGAACAAAAAATGGTATGGCTGCTGCTGCTGCTGCTACTCAAAGACATATCTCCCACAAACCTACAAGCGCATGCGCAGTGGCAATTTTAAATCCAGGAAACCATTTTACCGGATCCTGCATAATATAATTACGTTACATTTTTTTTATTGATTGATTAATTGGAATGATCGATTGACTTCAATGGTGTGTCAACTCGTCCAGGATTATTTTATGCCTAGAGGTTAGGGGATCGCATTTGTGTAGGTTTTTGTTTTTAAAGAATAGGCTTCTCGCTTTGATACAACGATTTGTCTTGAAAACAATTCCTATAATAGTTTGTTTATACAGTCCACACTGACAACTAAAAGTTGATCTTGGAAAACAATTAAAGGCGGATGATCATGTGTGATTTGATAAGAAGAACACATGGAAGAAGCTCATATGAGAGTGCTCGCCAAATATCAAGAAAACGTGGAACAGTAAAAAAGTCAGGTTCGCTGTGAGTCAGATGGGTTGTCAGGTGGGATTGCAAGATGCTCACTTTACAAGGTCCTTGCATTGAAATAAAAGAATCGGCAAAGTGTGAGATTATACATACTATCACTGAAACCGCAAAGGGAAAAGTCAGCAGATGGGAATGGATAAAAGGGACTAACCTGTGGATTGTTGCTATTGGAATGCAAACCCGGGTGTGGAATCAGATGTTGAAAGGCATAAAACTGGGGGTGTATCATAACTGCATCACACACATATATCTATGTATGTGTGTGTGTGTGTGTGTGTGTGTTGTGTGTGTGGTGTGTGTGTGCTACAAAAATAGAAATCGAATGTTGTGCACGCCTCGCTTGGTGTCACAAGTACATATTATTATGTGCCATTCTAATCTGATCTGGTTTGACTAATTGTTTCAAATTGTTTGTAGTTGTTTTTGTTTTGTTTTTTTGTTGTTGTTTTTTGGGGGGGGAGTTGTTTTTTTCTTGTTCTTTTTTCTGACACTTGCAATGCTATGATGGATTCCTGTAATTAAAGGAAAATAAGCATGATATTTGATTTTTCTATTTTTTATAACTGTATTGGTTAGATTTTTTTTATTGTCTATGTCTTTTACAATCCCACATTCCTTAAGTTTTTATTTATCGAGGAATTGTAAAAAAAAAAACTGGACGTAAGTTGACAATAGGAGACATGTGTCACAATTTTATATCTACAGAGTCCCGTAGCAGTTCTAGGGAAATCGCAGACAGTCAGTAGCGGATGGCAGTTAGGCAGAGTGAGGTAGAGAACAAATTAGTGTCCAAGTTCCGTTAGGGTCTGCTCAAGTGAAGCTGAACAACTTAAGTGTCACTCACACAGGATTGTTTGGGAAATAAATCGTCATAAATAAAGAAGACAATACGATTGTATCCTTGGATTAGTTTTATTTCTTTTTCCTTTATGGACCTGGCCTATGCCTTTTACAGTTTGCACCAAAACCGGGGTTTGACTTTTTTCAGAAGATAAACATGTGAGAAGAGGTTATTTAGCAGGCGAGAGTGAAAGGGTTGTGAATACCAAAGACTTATGGATTAAAGTACATCATCGTTATACATTATGTTCTTTTTTCTTTACTTTTCTTTTTTTTTTTTTTTTTTCTTTTCTTTTTTTTTTTTTTTTTTTGTTTGTTTCTTAGTGAAGCACTTTTATGGTCAAAGATATTACAGAGGTGTACCATGGAATTAAGCATGTTGTTTATTTATTTTTTAAATCCCCGCTTCCGGTGTGAAATCCGGAGGTTGTTTATTGTTGAATATATATCTAAGAAGACTAGAAATAATCCAAGGAAGACTAGAAATAATTCCAGGGAGACAATTATTTATTGTCTCCGTTGGATAATGGGATGTGTCTGTTGTCACATGCGACAATCTCAGAATCCATCTCGGTCTCTTTTATTTTTGTTATTTAAACAGTACACACGTATTTTTGTCTGTTCTTTGAATAGTATAGAAGGGTATCCTACCTGGTCATGATAAAGTAAAGCTAGCATGGCTTTGTCGTATAATTTACTGTTTATTCATGTCAAGTAAGCCTTTTCTTGTTTTTAAATCCCTTTCATATATTTCTTAACCAT
>CM042146.1:36410258-36497758 GCA_023376005.1 Doryteuthis pealeii | reverse complement strand
TCTGTTATTAAGAAAGTAAATGACATGCGCAGTGAAAATAATCGATACATCCGTCATTGTCAGATATTTCTGGTGAGTTCAGCAAGTTCTTCTCTAACACAAATGAGGCAGACATTGCTCGTGACTGGGCGAGGGAAGTGTGGCGCGGGTGGTAGTTAGATTCTATGAGATACGATACACCCCAATGCCCAATAGAAATATCGCAGTCGAAGCGGCAGTGGCGTTATTTTTTTTTCCAGGTTTGTAATGATAAAAATCATTTCGAATGAAAATATGGCAGATTTTGAAGATTCATACGAAGTTCATAGGATTCTTCTCCGAACATCCTCATCATCATCATCATAATCATCGTGGCATGGTGACTGCATGGATTCCTTTGACCCTCTCTTTCGTCTCTATTGGCCATCGCTCTTGGTAAGTCTTCGAGACAGCACTCAGTGTCCGCACTGAGCTGGAGACTCTACGTGTTTCCTGGTCAGCCAACACCGGTGTGTCCATGAGTACTATTCCATAGGAGAATGTCACTTATGAGTTCGTCCTTTCTTCTCTAGCAGTTCCCAGCAAGTCTTAGTGTTATTTGTGATATGAGGTAGAGCTTCTGTTTTGTAGGGTGCTGCTTCTAGGATTTGTTCAAGTCACCACCCAGCATCCTTGTGTAGTTCCCATCTTTTCCACAAAGCTTTTCGTTAGGGATCAAGTGGTGCAACCATACAATAGTGCTGACACAGCTATAGCTTGGAAGAATTTCCGTTTTATTTTATCAAAGAGGTCGGATTTCCATATGATTGATAATCTGTCAATAGCAGTCTATGCCTTAACCTGTGCCATCAATATAATGTACATGTTGTATTATGTTGTGTCAGTGGCGGACTGCTATGTCGGTAAGAACTAATCGTCGATAGGGGAGTAAAAACTGAAAAAGCACTTGTTTCAGCGTTAGGACCTTTTGCTGTTTCCTTCTCTCCGTTCAATCACTGAGGCCATGGAAGCGGAAAGCAAAGGACAACGGACACCACGTGATAGTTTCGTTCTCCGATGAACAGTTTCTTTTAGTATATTTGCTTCGTTCCTTCGCTATTCATAGCAAATGCTTGTCTCCTCACATACCAGCCACCGAAAGAGGAAAGAGAATGCACCCTGAAATTCCGTTATATATATATATATATATATATATATATATATATATATATATATATATATAACGGAATATATATATATATAATCGATGGTGATATTATGGTTTCACACTCATAACTTAAAGTTTCTTGGTAATCTAATCATCAGATGAGAACAGTGGTTGAGATGTCAAAAACCAGTCGTGAAATGGTTGAGATGTTAAAAACCAAATTTTTTAGCGTTTATATGAAGTGTTTTTCACGCGATGGGAAATGTAAAGCTAAAAATTGTTTTTTTTTTTAACTGTGGCTTGTTTAACGTTTATGTGAGGTGGATTGTGTTCACGTGATGTAATGTCATGACGTTAAATTTGTATTTAAAAAACATTATAATCAAACAAACTTGCATTGGTGTTAATGTACGCGGTGTTCAAATGAATTTTTTTTTTTAAATAAATAAAAGGAGAGCGAAAATTCAGGGATCAATTAGGGTCAGGTGGTAAGTGACACAGTAAAAATTTGTTCAAATGCCTACATTTTGAAACGAGTTCACTTCTCTTATTTAACAAGTTATTGCTTGCATTTTGTAATATACACAACTTTTCTTCTAAGCAAAGATCGCAACGTTGTCCGCCTTTGTATGCCTGGGCTTTTTTTATTATTTCCCATTTTATTGTATATATATATATATATATATATATATATATATATATATATATATATACTAGGGTTCGTAGAACACCCCAACCTCCATTTCTGTCTCGGGTGGTAACATCAACCTCCGTTACCACTTAGTGACCTGGTCCGGTGTGCTAGATCGGGCGTGTCATGTTAACGCTATTGCAATGAAAAAGAGATTGAATTATGTCAACTCACGAAAAGAAAACAAGATGTGCTTAGTTCTATTAATACCGCCCCTGGAATAGTGATGTGTTGTGGTGTCTTGACAAAAATTGACGGAGACAAAGACGATATGATAAGATGATAAGGAGTTTATTGAATAGTCAGACACGAAGTCCTTGAAAATACCACTTTATTACTGTCTTAGATCGGTCATAAATTAGGAATATATGAAGTGGTATTTTAAGTCGATGAAAGAATTGATAAATCATAACTCACTCCCAATGAGAGGCGGTTTCGCTAGACCTTAAATTTAAGTCCTTATTTGTCTTCTGTCGGTTACTAATTGACTAACCCTTTAAAAATTGAGAGAGAAAAAAAATTAAAGTATCGCGTGTGACCGTTTCTCGCACCCCCCGCGAGAGTTCCTGTTATTTATACATTGCAGTCGGTCATACAGCCAGGCACCAAGTTCAGTCGGGGGGGGCACTAAATTAAAGTAGCATGTTCTCATCGCACAAGAGGGTGGATCGAAATAGACTCCTTTTGTAACAGGTGTCTTTGTAACTGCATCCATTTCTAGGATTCTGGAGATTGTCGCCATTACTCCAGATTGACTTTAACCCACAGTGATAGTACCTGTTAGAGTTTCATCTGTGGGTCAGATACACCTGTTTGTGATAATTTTTACAGTTATTTTGAACTACATTAAATATTATTTTAATTGATTTCTGTCTAAATCATTAACTATCAGTTATTATTTTAAATTTATTTGAAACAGTGGGAGTATAATCAAAAATAGAACAGCCTGGATGCTAGCTCTTCCTATCACTTTCGTCTTTCATTGCTATTTTTTCCAATTTAACTATTTAACAAAATTAGACTGTAAATATTAAAATTACAATTATTTCTTTTTATTGATAGGTTTCTTTTAAGATTCATCGGCAGGGTTTTTGCTCAAATTTATAAAAATGAGACCAAACAATTAGAAATCAATAATACCATGCAAATATTAATTAAGATCAGATTTTTAAGATCAATATGCGCATCAGCCTGTAAAACGCTATTTGGTTACATATATATAAATACAATGGTGGTTTAGTTTCGGTTACAGATAGATACAAAATCTCCATTATAATAAGATTTTTACATAAATATACACATATATACACGTATATACAGTAGTTGTTTAGCTTAGTTTGACACTGGTCTAAAAATATAAAACACACAGTGAGAATCTGGCTAACGAGCAATGTTCTATTGGTCTAACTCGTTAACCATTACACCATGCAAGGTACATATGTACACATACAGTATATGTTATATTTCGTCACAGTCCTATTTATCTCGGCTAAAGTCACCATTGTTTTTCTAGACCGGTAGGTTTCAAACACTGGGGTCGTGAGGCTGCGTACTAGCAGCAAAACCATTTCTGTAAGTAATATTTTCCTAAAATTTGAGAATTTAAATGAAATAATTTTTATCAATGGGATTTTTCTATCATTTTACTTACGCCCAGGTATTTACTATACATTCATTGCGCTTAAAGAGACAAAACATATATACCCTTTTGTGCCAAAGAAACTAATTCTAGATTTTGATTGATTGATTGGTTTTTATCAGCGTGTCAAACTGTCGGGGGTTATTTCATCCAAGAGATTAGAATTCGCGTTAATTGAACATTAATTTTAATTTTAACCAAATCTATTTGAAAGATGAGATCCTAACAGGTGCTACCTCTCCGGGTCAGGGTAGTAGCCACATTCCCTAGATCTCCAGAACTGGAGCTTCACCATTAGATGCAGTTTTGTGTCATTCCCAGGACATCCCTTTTAGGGTGGAGTCTTACCCCTATTCAAAGGATAAGGTCAACGTATTCTAAACTCCGCCGACAGTGTATTGTTCTAGATTTTATTCAGAAATACTTGTTCTAAATATGAACACTTATTAATTGGTTAGTCTTTACAATACGTTTAAAATCAACTGAGCTTTCTTTCATTCTGTTCTATCGGTTCTTGTTTCGTTATGACTTGGTTCTATTCACGTTTGGATCAACTCCGTTTGGATCAACTCCGTTTGGATCAACTCCCGGGTTCAAATTGATTCATCTTGACGAGATATGTTCAGCGTCTTTTTCAACTCGGCTCATTTTAGTTTGCTTTGGCTGAATTTAGTTTGACTTGAATAAATCTAACTCGACTTCATTCTAACTAGCTTAACTCTGTTTCGCTAAGTTTGGCGGGGTACGGTTCTAGTCGACCTTATGAGAGAAAAAAACTACCCCCCACACCCAACCTCTGCCACTGCTTCGCCACCACCAACACCATCCGCCTGCATGAAAGAAAGCTGTCCACTCCCGCCAAACTCAGTGGCGTCTATCACTGCAAATCCCTCCATTTTCGTCTCTAATCTAATACGATCGGCGCGAGGATATTGGATATTAGCGAGATAATACTTTGTCGTTTCTGAAGTTTCAGCACTGAAATAGCAGTCCAGGGAAAGCTGATAGCGCTTCACCGAGAATAGCAACGGTTCTGAATGCAACTATACAAGCCATTTATAAAAATATTTTCCACTTCAATGCAGGGATGAATGAATACATCGCTGCTCAGAAAGTAGATCGATCAACCAGAAACAGAGCAACGTGGCTGGCAGAGACGTTGGCTCATTCGGTAAACACTGATTTTCCTCTTAAAAAAAACCTTTGTTTGTAAAGTTTTAGGTTCGCACTGTGTTATCTGTTAAGTACAGACGTTTATATTGGTATCACGTGACAGTTCGAGAATTGTTCTTCCGCTCCAAATTTAAAATTTTAAAAAATCTTTTTTTATTAAGTTATTTTTTCATGAATCATAATAAATGAATATAATAAATGAGAAGAAAACTTTCTTTTTAAAAAAAATGTATAAACGATGTATAAATATGTAAATCGTTGTGGGTCTCGACGAAAATTGCCATAAACAAAGATGAGATGAATAGATGGTGATGAGTTTATAGGAAAGGGAAAAAGCAGAATACGTAGTCACAGAAAAAATATAATTCACTTTATTACTGCGTTGAAAGTTTCTTCCGGACGTGTTTCAAAACCAGGGAGACATGAAGGGGTATTTTGAGTCGCTGAAGTTATTGCTAAATCGTAGCCCACAACGACATATCTTGTCTTATATCGGTTAATAATTGACTCATTGATTTTTTTTTTAACTCTCGCGTGCGACAGTTTACAATTGTGTACAATTTGCAATATCAAATTTGCTGAATAACATTTTCATAAAAAGATAAAAATTCAATTTTGAATAAGTAATTTCCCAATGGCCCACCTAGAAAATTTAAAGAAGCTTAGCTGAGGAGTGGGTTTTAATATTTAGTTAGATTTAGTGAGAAGTGAAAAGTTGCTCTAAATGACAAACAAAAGTAGTATCATTTCATTGTAGGGAAGGCTGACCTCTTTAACCTTGGTTAGGAAACCAGTCTAGGAAAAGGAAAATTCTAAGTTCAAACCAGCTTTTCACTGCTTAAAAATTGACCATGACTTCATCTCTGGCAACTTTCGTCCGAGACCCGGCAACACAAAGCAAATATTTATACATCATATTGATCAAATTCAAATATTTTGATTTATATATGGTGATATATGCTGTCTAGAGGACTTACCCAGAGCAATGACCGATTGGTAGGGATGGATGGTAAGAGAATCAAAGGAATCTGTGCTGTCGACACGTCTTGATTATATATATATATATATATATATATATATATATATATATATATATATATATATATATATATATGAATACCACTTTTCAACGTTATTTTCATCTAATTGTCTATCCCTGCGTAATGTAATCTTTCGATGACACAACTGAAATAGAAATATGTGTTATGTTAAATTTGACTAATAAAACTCCATAATTATTCAATGTTGAACGTGGTATGTGCCAGTGACTTTATCAAAATAGAATTGTCTGTTGAAATTACGAACCAATAAAAAGTTATGATTTATTCATCTAATAGATTATCTGATAGAAGACAAGTTACAACATTTGCTGCGAGATATTTTAGAAGCACAATGCAATTGCAGAATAGCTTAAATATGGCCGTCATTTTTTGATGGTACAGATAAACTTGTATTAAAATGATATTTCAAAAGAATTTAAGTAACAAAGAAAGAAAAGAATGAGTCGGAGAGCAAAAAAGAAAGAGAAAAAAGTGTTAGAAATAGAGTGAGAGAGTGGAGAAAATTATAATGAAAGAGAGGAGGTAAAAAAAAAAGAGAGGAAAAAAGAAATAGAATGTGAGCGAGCGAGATGGAAATAGGAGAGATATCAGAGCCTCTATCTGTTTAAAATTAAATAGTCTCAATGCTTAGAGCAGTAAATGAGGCGTTAAGTCGTCGACTCAAGTAAACACAGATAAAAAATAAATTTAAAAAAAGAATGCAGACGTAATGAAAAATCAATGTTAAATACACACAGCTATTAAAACACCATATCAAATGAACCAATTAAAATATTTTCGTTGGTTTTCTTTGATATGTTAACTTTCATTACACAGTCATTTTATAGGAGAAAGAGCGAAAAAAATAAGTATATATATATATATATATATATATATATATATATATATATATACGGGCTGTACCGTAAAAATTCGATGGAATACATGAATGTAATTGCACAATTTTAAGCTGTAAATCACCAATCCGAGTTAAATTGTTATCGATTTTTATTTCTATTTTAAGACTTTCTAAATTAATAACAACACGTATGCTTAACAAAAATACATGAAATAGAAAATTACAATAGAAAAATATTTTTTTTAAATGTCAGTAGAAAAAATGAAAATTTACTTCTATGAAATAATAATGTAGCGATACAAAATAGACAATAGAGAGAAACACCCTGTGAAATTCGAGAAAATTATCCGTATACAGATACGTTTTTCAATTTAACTAGAGGAACCGCAGACTACAGGACGTGTTTGTCTAAATCAACAACGCTACCGACCTGTTACCTCTACCACGCAAACACGCTACCTTCTCACTCCATACCAACACGCTACCATCTTCTCCCCTCATACCACACCAACCCCAGAGTCGTACACATCAAACAGACTCTTAGATATCGTAGTATATTACTTTCCTCTTCCTTTGAAACACTTACGCACACACACATACAAAAGGAATATTTTCTAATTATTTTTGCTCTCTAAGAAACTTTACACAAAAACATTATCTTTCTTTTCAGAAACCTTTCATAGATATTGTATTTTTACAGCTTTATAAAATATGTGTTATTGTTAAAAGTTGTCTTTCCTTTTTACTTTTTACTTATATATGTGTACTAACATAGATATTATTTATCTCTACAATGCCTAGCCCAAACCAATTAACCTCTTCAAGTTGCTCAATTTTATAGATAAATATATTTATCCTATTTTTGAGAAAAATTTACTTAAATTTCTAGGTGAGTACTTCGATTTGCAATAACGCTAACGTTGCCGATTTGCAAGATGTTCTTGGTTGATGACTATATTAGTATGTCTAAGAATAATTAGAATAATTATCAACAAAATAACCACTTAATTTTTTTAAAGAAAAGTTTATTAAAAAATAATAATAAATAATAAAATAGCAATTTTTCTTAAATATAGTTATAGTTTTGTTTGTTTTTTGTTCTTTTTAAATATAGTTGTTTTTTAGAATTTTTTAGATATGGATATTTTTTTCTAATAAACTTTTTAAAGCTTTTTACAAACAAGATATGAAAATTAGCTAACCCCATCAGGTAAAATCGCGATTATATAACAGGCTACTCATAAACATGAAAGTTGTTTTCGTGACACTGTTTTATGTAGAAATTAGCCACTCAAAAGATGGATACAATCAAGCATATTGTTACTGTATTATTATCTAAGACTCTTCTGATACACATGCATATGATTGCCCAATGGTTAAGTTAAATGAATAGTTCTTTAAAGATATTACTCTTGAATGTTCTATTCCATAGTAAACTTATTATCTCTTTCCATTTGGCTGGGTAAATCGGTTTTGACCCTTAGTTGACCTATGGGAATCTCTAGTGACTTTAGAGATCAGTATCACCCATTTTGTATCTATCTAAAAGCTGACCAATCTTTAACTGCTCATAAGATGCATACATCCGAACCAAACAATCACTGGCTTTATTACAATAAGTAACAAAAGTTTTGCTTTTTTTTTCTTAAACAAAACGTTTCCCAATTTCCCAATTGCTTATACTTCAAATAATTGAAAAAGACTCTTCTTTACAACTTTTGCTTTTATGTTCTGTGTAATGAAATCTTCAAACGGGGGAATACAACAGCGTCAAGAACTTCCATGAAGTATAATGTGTGGTTGGGAGGTCAAAATAGTGGTATTCTTAATGTGTCTCCAAAGAATGTTTACTAAATTTCCCTGTTATTTTTCTTTTGAAACAGCAGTGACATCTGGTGACACCTTAGTGCAATACCACAGGAAGCATTAGTCACAACGGATTGAGTTATTAATAAGGATGCTCAATGTCAAGTGTGAATCACTAGTGGACTCCACAAGGTGTTGTTCCGACCATTGCACATAAAATTCGGTCTTATGAAACAATTTATCAGTTATGTATAAGGAGTCTGCTAACATTTAACTACCTTTGAGACTTCTTCCCTAATCTTTCTGAGACAACGGTCAAAGTTAGTGTCTTCATAGGACCACAAATTAAAAAAAAGATCGTGAAGTGCATATAATACCTAAAGAAGTTCAGTGGGAAGGTAAAAGAACATTGGGACCACTTTGTTGTGCTGGTTCAGGACTTTTGGTGTGGAATTGGTTGAGGCTCTTGTGAAGAACTATGGCAAAATGGGCTGCAGGATCTCCCTGAATATCCATAGCCTTCACACTCATCTTGATAATTTCAAGGAGAACCTGGAAGTATACCCAGAGGAATAAGACGTGCACTTCCAGCAAAATATACTGAATTTTGAACGCCGCTATCAAAGAGAGTATAACAAAAACATGATGGGAGACTATATTTGAGGGCTGATATGTGAAATTGATTTACATTACAGTTACAAATCTAAAAAAAAATGCTCACTTCTAAACATTTTTTTCATTTTCGTATATCTTTGTATGAATACATGAATTTTTTGTTTTATTCGAAAATGCGTGAATTTTATAGAAATGTGTAAATTCACCTGTTTTTACTTAGAAAATAAATTTATTTCTAAATTCATTATCTAGGATACAAAAGCAAATTTTGAAGGTAATAATTGCTATTTTCTATACGTTTATCAGTTTAAAAATTAGGAAATAACGTATATATATATATATATATATATATATATATATATATATATATATATATATATATATATATATATATATATATATATATATAAGGGACAAAATTTGTGTTACATAGTGTTATTCAGGACACAAAAGCAAAGTTTTATACTTTGCAACATAAGCAATTAAGAAATAGTACATGCTATACAGGAAGGACATTTGTATTACATAGTGTTAGTATATATATTATAATGTCTGTATTGTTCTTTGTAGAAACAAAGAATATTTTGTCTTGTTAACACTTATTTTTTATCACTTATTTTATAAATAAAATAGGCATTTACAAAGGTTATATTAGTCATAATTTTGTGGCATCCGGTTAGATTGAACTCGTTACAGCAGCAATGGTTTGAAAAACAATTTTCCTAAACTTTATACTCGGTAAGGCGTCCAGGTTTTTTTATATTAACAAAACCGGACCGCACGATTTTTCCTTTAGAGTGAAATGATCTGTTGTGCTTAAAATAATATTTGAGCATAATAAATGTCTGGCTGAATAAATCTCAAATTGAAGGATTTGTCACTCAAGACGATGTTTAAATGAATAAAATGACAATTTATCTGTAATAGATGCCAATAAATCTTCCTTATCTTATTTTGACCAATCTAATTCTCTGCCAGTCATAGCGATGGTTATGGGGTGGAAGTGGGGCTTTTTAAACAGTCGATGTACATCATCAACAACGTTTTACCGTCTGATGCAATTTCTTTGTTCGATGCTACACCTTTTACGTTGATGTTGTTTCCACATACAAAAGAATTACAGCAAAATATACGTTGTTTATCGGCAGCAAAATTCTCAAATATTACGGATATAAAAAAGCTGTATCTAGCTAGCTATTAACTATCTATTTATCTATTTACATGTCTGTCTGTATGTCGCTCTGCCGGTGGGGCTTAGAATACGCTGATTGGATTCCCTGAAGAGTGGTAAGACCCCCCCCCCCAAAGAAAAAAAGTGGGTCCAGGGAATTACATTAAACTTCATATGATGGTGAGGCTCCAGTTCTGGAGATCTGGAGTGTGTAGAGTACCCCTTCATTGTCATCACTCCCAAGCCGAAGTGTTAATACCTGTTGGAGTTCCATTCATGAGTCAAATAGATCTATTTACAAATTAATCGTATTCAAAAGGGCCGTGTGCAAATACACCAAAATGTAAATATGAACGTACAATTAAGGCGATTCTCTCATCCATAGCCATAAAATAACCCTAGCCAGTTGACATGCCTTTAAAACTAGTCAATCAATCTGTATTTATGTTAAACTATCTTAGTTTGCTCACTTTTATCTATTTGAGTCAGTTCATATCTATAAATCTATCATATACGAGGGTCATTCAATACGGGGAATTTTTTGGTAAAAGCAATTTTTTTCAGAATTTTTTTTCCATCAATGTAAAAACTCTGCATCGTTTATAGCAAAAAGTATTTTAATCTCCCAGAAATATTTGTTTTGATGCTATTTAAAATGATGAAAAATCAGCGTGCTCCAGGCATTTGAGTTTTGGTGACTGAGAAGTGAAAACCATGTGAAATTTACTGAAGAATGCGTGATGTTTACGTCATGTTTTAGTAAATAAAAATGTTTAGAAATGAGCTATATGTGGTTTGCCACAACGAAACTGAGCCAAACATTCAGTTCACGGAGTGAAAAAGGTTGCAGCGATCAGTAAAGAAGGTCATGTTGACTGTCTTCTATGACATTAAAATTCGCATTACTGTTGATTTCCTTGAAAAGGGCACAACTGTGAATAGTACTTCCAATTGCCAACTTCTTGGGCAAAATTCACTTTATTTATTGAATGATCCTCGTATATATATATATATATATATATAGAGAGAGAGAGAGAGGGAGAGACAGACAGACAGAGACAGAGAGACAGACAGATGACTATCAAGGAACGATCAGATTTTTTTAAAAGGGTAAAAATAGAAATGTGTAAATATTGCGATAAGTTAAAAAAAAATCTTCGGAAAAGATAAAGCAAAAGAAAAATAACAAAATGTAACAAAAATTAAAATAATTTGAATTTGTTCAGTTAAACTCATAAATTGTATTTTTGTTTTGACTGGGGGGGTAGGGAGTTTGGGGGTTTGTGTCTTCTTGTTCTTCTTTGTGGGTTGTTTTTTTGTTTGTCTGTTTTTTTTTAGGGTAAGAGAAAGGTTTAAAATAATTTTACAGACTTTCTTAAAAATTATTATTTTGTATTTCCTCTAATTGTAAAAAGAGAGGACATTTACCTAGTCCCTATATCACTGGCAGAATTGGACACAATGTTACATTTTTAGGTGGAAGCTCTCCCATGAGACCAGCGAAAAACAAATCTTAGCTACGTTAACAATATTCTAGAGGTTTTTATTTACTAATCTTTACTTAGTCTGACACACAGTACCTGATGTTGCTTAGGTGGAAATCTAAGTATTGAATAAGCTCATCACTGCTTAACTTCGGTGATCTAGCGAGAACTAGTGCTTCTTGTGTGACTTGACCATAAGTCATGTGTAATGGTTGAAAACACATGATTATTTCGAGTATTATAAATATCAATGACAAAAAATTAGTAGCAACAGTGTCAGTATTGGTAATTATGATGCCATTTTATATCATCTTCGAATACCGGGCAAAGAATGTTTATTTTTGTTCAACAATAGGGATCCAGAAAACACATAAAGCAGCAAACACTATCTCACCTTAAAATAAAAATATAAATTGTAAATTTAGAAATAATTTTTATAAATGTAAGAAAAATGCAGTATAACTAGAGAATTTTTTGTCAATGTGAGTCAATTTTTAAACAGGTATGTCATCAGCAAACCAAATTGACCACGGCACATTACTCGAATAGTATGTTATAACAATCAGAAATAATATGTCGCATGCATATTTACTTGGTGTGTTTGGTGAAGTCAACCATAGTAGCCTACCTCTGTATCAGCCATTATAAATGCTAAAAGAATCTCCACCTTAACTGGACCACAGTTAAGTTAGATTTGAATAAAGCTTAAAGTAAAATAATTATCTTGTTTGATTTTTATTACAATAGGTAAGTAGATTTCACATTTCTCTTTTATCTTCTCAGAAAACAACATTACATTAATAGGTGTGGTAAAGTCAACCATAATTGCCTCCTCCTAGATCAACCATCTATAAATACTAAAAGAATCTCCACCTTACCTGGACTACAGTTAAGCTATATTTTTAATAAAACGTAAAGTAAAATAATTGCCATGTTCGTCTTTTATTACAAAACGATAAGCGTGAAATAAAAAATAAATCACTAGAATCTAAGTTGACTGTCACTTATCTTCAATATAACTGATGTAAGTAGTGGAACATTGTTATAGTATTTTACTAGTAAATATGTAACCAATCAAAGTACGTCAACAACTTACCATTCCACTTGATGTGGGTGTCTTTGTACCTATGACGTGCATCATTTCTAAATGAAATAAAATGAAACTCTTTCAAGAACAACGAAGATATTGTTAGAAATTACTTAAAAGTTAGTAAAAAGTAACTTTTATTTAATTTTATTGAGTCGGTTCAGACAATAATAAAATCAATTAAATATTCACATAAAATGTTAATTTCAATGTAAAAATGTTGATGATTCTTTATTAGATTTAATCGACTTGCCGAAAAAAAAAGAATATAAAATAATGATACCAGAAATTTGTTCAGATAATTGAACTTCTTCGTATTCTTGTGGTTGTTAACATAATATTAAGGCCAATTCAATGAATAAATAAAATAATAAAATAAGCAAGAGAACATGTCGAGGATCTAGCGGGAACCAGTGGCCATCTTCGAAGATCCGACTAAAAATAGTAATTTTCATTTTTGTTCAACAATAGGAATAAGTACTTACTTCATCAACATATTCCTTTTTTTCTTCTGTTGTTATTTACCAAATTTGGCTTAGATATAACACACCTATGCCTCAGTTTGCTTACTGTATCTGATGTCGCTTAAGTTGTCATTAATCTAAGTGTTGGACATGCTCATTGCTGCTTAACATTTTTGTTTTAAATTCTGTACATTTTTTCTTGGTATCTTGGAGATAATAAATATCCTGACATAATCACAAAGGTTTTGCAATATTTTGACACGTGCTAGTTTGTGGTGTGTATATCACATGACCGAAGCAGTTCAAACCGTGGTAGGTACCCGTTATGATTGGTAGTGTCGTGGTAGTTGGTGAGCTAATACGTTGTGCATTGCTTCACTCTGTATGTTATATGAAAGGCACACAGATGAATGTGCTTTGAACTGGACCATAGCACCCCCAAAGCAACCGAAAAAATTGTTATGCAAAGATGAAAGTGCAGTTGATCATAGTACAGTAACCATATGATTGACTATTAGGCAAGGTCAGAAGTCTAAAAGTGTGGATTCTGAGACCGTGCTCCATACCATAGAAGCAAATCCAGCGTGTAGCACATGGAGAGTATCAGGCAAGTGCGACATCTCATTGTCCAGTGCGGTTGATCAACTTAACGACCTTGACAAAATCATCTGGCGTTGACGAATTATGCCCCACGTTATCAAATAATTGCAAAACATTTGACTCAGTCTAGTATTTTGATACTCTACTCCTGATAATTTACTGGTGAGTTAGTAACGACGCTTTTTCCCTTCGGATTAATGATGGCGGATGTTGACTGCAGAAAGTGTCAGACAATCACATAAGAAATTAAAAAAGAAAAAGAAAACATTTCGCGAAAAATTTCCTTTTCATAAGATATCACCCAACAATCATCTTGAGATTCGATAAACACCAGTCAGCAGACAAACTTCGATAAATAAACCTCTTTTCTCTTAAAGCAAAACTAATCATAAATGTTATGAACATTAGTCACTGTCAATGGTTATAGAAGCTATTTTACTACCTAGTCAGGTAAGTTCATTTATGGGAGAATAAATTGTTCATGCACTCATCCTCTCTTTTCTCTATCTGCTATCGTGACATGTCAATTAAAAAATAATATGATCAAGCGAGACAGAAAGTTGGATTCGTGCATTTTTGTAAGCGACCTCATACGAAAATAGATTTCAATTTCAATTCAAACTCTGTAAAGGTCCTTAACCAAGGGTTTCATCATATCTTTAAAAAAAAAAAAAAAAAAGAAATCTCAAAATAAAATTTGCCGACAAAATCTAATTTGGTAGGAGTCCAATAGACTAAGGAGCCGCTGAACGACGATAACCAAGTTTTATCCTCAAACGAATTCAGGACTTGCCCGCAATTAAGTAATTAAAAAAAGAATGCTGAAAACATTTACGTACATTGTGCATGTCAAAAATAATAATCATACAAAATTCTATTTTGTAAATTATTGATTATTGTCAAAATGATACACAATAACTTCTGATCAAATCAAACTCCTGTTATTTGTTTTACTGTTTGCTTATTTTATGCGTACCTGATACTTGACACATCCACATTTCAGCATTATTTTTTTCTGGAAGACTCGTTTGCTACATTTTGTTTCAAACTCGTTACGCTAAATTGCTAAAGTCACGCTACTCTCGTAACAACTATTCACTAATTCTTTGAGCTGCTTGATACTGTCACGAGTAGGTGTTTACTTAAGTTGGTCTGGTACAAGGCCAGTATAGTAGAGAGTCCAATGAAAATGTTAAAATCGTCTACGTAATTACTAAATGGTTATCGCTACTCAACTGGTGCCTCATAATTATAGAAGAGATCTTCCTAGATCACGACCCATCGCTATTCATAGCCAATGATTTATTGCATCGTCTAGCTTCGTATCAGTGAGGCTCCCACCTGGCAACACTCTCCATTATAGTAAGAGAGATAGTGTCAGGATGCATACAAGAAAAAGAAGGAAAAAAATGTAGAGAACTCAATAAGGATCGAACTTACTAACAATGGCTTGCCTATGTTCCTTATGGTGGACGCTCAGATCACACGGAAAATAATGAGGAGGGGGGTAACGTTGGTGATATCAATCTTTATGGCTGATGCTTTTACAGTCATGTTAAAATGAACCTGTAGATACATACACATATGCATACACAAAATAATTCTACATACATACATACATTCACATGTATACACAAAATATGGCTACATATATACATGCATAGAGATATACATTTAATAGACACAGCGACCCGAGTTCAAATCCTGGACGAGGCAGTTTGCATTTTCGCATTGAGAAAGGTATGCCTCCAACTGTTCTACCTCTAGCTAAATAGTAGGACCAATAATAGAACAGACTGGTCTCTTTCACCTAGGAGAAGGAAAACTCTGATTTCAAACCAGTTGAACTCCGCTTTAAAATTGACCTTCTGTTACATCCTGCTCGTGTGGAGGGATTGGGAAAATACATGTATACCTAAAATAATTCTATATGCATACACACACACATACACACAATGCGCGTAAATGCACACACGCACACACACACACACACACACACACACACACACACATGAACACACGTGGTATTCATTTAATTACTTTTTAATTACTTAAATATTATATTACTCTGGAGATAAATTGTCCTCTCAATAACTTGATAGTTTCTGTGCAATATTTTATTGCCTTTTTTATTATCTATTCTGGCTCGAGTTTTTATTTTTTTTATTTCCATATACTATTTAATATACACGAGTATCTGTTACTTTGTAGCGCATAAAATATCTCACGTTATGTTTTTTAACTTTCCTTACCCATATGTGATGAAAATCCGCTTAAATTTACGAGCGTCTCGAGAGAAGTATTGATAACTAAAAATAACATAATCTTTTATTACCCATAATAACCCAAAACATCATCATATGACGAGAAATACTTTAGTTTGTTTTTATTTCTTATTTTTTTTTGGGGGGGGGGAGTTCAGCTGTCTTTGTTCTCTCCTCTGTATCCCTATCGTCCATGAATTGCTGTATCAACATAGTCCTAATTATTATTATTATTATTATTATTATTATTATTATTATTAACTATGTAGGACATTTTTGTAGGTGGGACTTGTGAAATTAGAACGGAAAAGTAAAAATTTAATATATATAAGGATAAGTACACTATAATAAGTATGTATAGTTATTTCTCTTGAAAAATTACGATGATCAAAATGAGAATAAATATCGACCTAACAGTGATCAATTCCTATTTATAGAATTTCTAAGAGATAGCAAATTAAATAAACAAGGGGAAGTACTCTATAATTAGCATTTAATATTTATCTCAGTTCAGAAATTACAACGAACTAATAAACTGCAAATTGGATTGGAAATTGCTTTATTCTCACAGAGCATTATAACGCTGCTCACAAAAATGTCGCTACGATCTGCCATTATGGGAATTGTAAAAAAAAAAAAAAAAAAAAACAATGCCGAGAGATTTGTTTCTCGTATTCTCTGACAAAAGTAGATGGAACTAGTTTTCACGGCGACAATGTTCATTTTTTCATTTTATCTCAAACAAATGTCCATTCCATGCGCTCCAACCAAATGTCACACTTTTTCTGGTTCGCTTCCAATGGTCGTCGACTCAAAGTCCATATGAACAGAAAAATTTATGCTTTTTTATCAGCGATAGTAATATTAAGGACTCGAATACGCGCATTCGCGCAAATCACATTACAAATGGCCATTTACATGGAAAAACACGCGAAGCAGCGCGACTTTTTTGCTTTAAGTGGAAATCGCCATATGAATTCCGTTTTTTTTTTTTTTTAGATTGAATTTTGTGAGAGGTTAAGAAAAGTTGAGAAACAATATGTCAAGTATGTTGAATTGTGTAATGAACATTTCATGGCTTTTAGGCCATTCTCTTCTTGGTCGGTTTGAGAACTTTTCGGCAATCCTTCGTACATTAAAAAATGGACTTTTATATTATGGGTTCTTATATTAATTTATTTTATTGTTAACATTATAAAAGTTTTCATATGTTTCTTTTATAAATATTGTTCGAAATTAGGACACTTAATATATAATTTTTTTTTTTTTAGCTTCAGCTTTTCTTTAAAATGAGGATTCATTTTTTTTTATATTATCGAAGAATCCTGACATATTGTTAACAGCGTCTTAAACAAAAGCACTGTGTTTTCAAAAATATCTTTGCATGGTCACGATACACTCAAGAACATAACTTTTCTATGTCATGGGAGAGAATCATTGGATCAAATGAGTTGTTTCATGACAAAATCCGCCTTACCCTCCCTACACCCCTGATTCCAACAATCATCATCATAATAATAATCATTTATCGCTGATGAATAAACCCTGTATGCTATGATCGACAAGATAACGTTCCACGCTTATCATAAGCCGATTAGGAAATACTCGATTCTATGGACAATCCTCAATCCTCTTACAAAATTATGGTGGAGAGAAGAATTTAAATAAACTATACGATGTGTCATCTCGTATTTTCAGACTTAAAACAATGAACAGGCAACCGACAAGACTTCCCGACTAGGGCAATAAAATATGGAAAACTTTGCCGGAAAAAAAAGTCTTAATTTCAAACCAATTTGCAAAATACATTTTCTAAACGATAAATGCTACTAGAGTGAGTCAAAAGTTTTGCAATATTTTGGTAACATGAGGCACAATTCGACATCACTGGATTCTTTTGCCAAGGTCGTGAGAATGACGAACCACACTGGACTATGTGATGCCGAGCTCGCTTGATACTCTCCGGATTTGCCTTTATGGCTTGAGGAATCTATGCTGTAAGGCATTACCTGATACTTGATCGTCGAGTTTTTCGCAGCCCAAGCGAAATTTCTCGAACCAATTAGTTATTGGGCTATTTAGCCTAAGTTAGGAAACTAATCTACGAATAGGAAAATTCTGAATTCAAACCAGTTGTACTCCGCTTAACAAATTGACATTGTATCACATCTTACCCATAGCGGAGGATTGAGTAAATACGTACACCTTTATCGATTATAGTAAATTTTAGAATAACAAAAATGTACTGACTTTGATGAGGATTCTTGTCGATGAGTGTGTATCATTGATATTAGATAATTTTAGATATTTACCAACTTGATATTTATTTTTTTTAAACCCCGGAAGCAAAACAACTTAGAAGATCCCAAATATCCAGGTTAATTTATCGAGTTATTTTTGTCCGCTTGAAGGCAGAGAGACGGACCAATTATAAATTAAATATTTGCCGTGCAAAAGTAGAAGATATTATTGATTTATATATAATCACTTCATTTAAAAATCGATATGCTATATCAACAAATATGAATGTAATTACTGTATATGAGTTTCTAAACCATCGATACTTCATGACAAAAATGTTCTATTTTTTAATCAAAATTCTACCGGTAAAACTCCTAGGTAGAATATTATTGAAATATTTGGTTCACGACTTAAGGATTTGATTTAGTAGATGGATGCAAAAGTTTTATTATATTTTGGTAATGCGAGGCACAATTCAGCAAATACGGAGGCTTTTGTTGAGGTTGTGAAGATGACAAACCACACTGTATTGTGAGATGCCAAGCTCGCCTGATACTTTCTGATTGCTACTCGCCGGATTTGCACTGGCTCGGAATCAACGGTTTTAGGCCTTACCCGACTTTTCGCACAAAAAATGTGTTTGGTTGCTTCCGCAGTGTTATGGCCTAGTTCGAATTTATAAAGCATAGGATCCCAAATAAAACTACGTTGTACATTCAGTGAGAGAGGAAATGCAATGTGTGGATGCACCAACTACCATGATATTACTAAACCCAATGGATAGCTTGATCTTTTTCGGTCACGTAATATACTCGCCGAAAACTAGCACGTTGAAAAATATTGCAAAACTTTTGGGTCACCCAAGTATTTTCTAACGCAAATTGAACAGTTCTTCTACTTTATATACTAGTTGAAATACCAGTCTATGCTGGGTAAGAGCTACTGATAGTAAGATGATTATTTTTTAATTTAAATGAGAGACAAATCTTTTTCAATTCAAACATGTTTTGTTCAAATTGTTAGTCCTAACTAGAAAATAATAGGGTGTTATTATTTTACATCTCTAGCTTAATGAACTATGAATCTCATAAATAGATTTAATTCAATATTAATAATTATTTTAGACTGACAAAAAATTGTTGATATTTTTTAAATTTAGAAATTTAGATTCATGAAATTCATTTAAATTCTATGTCATGCAGCAATATGGCTTTCAGTTGATTGTTAGATATAACCCCTCCCCTCCCCCACAATTCCTTTCCCTCAACATTTCCTCTTTCCCAAACAAATTACATTAAAACCTTCTCCGAAATCCAGTAAGAGTGAATATTAGATTTGGTAGATCGATTGCTGTTCAAACCTGAGTGTGATACATGTAAAGAAACTATTCTTATTTATCAGTAGTGCATTACTACAACTCCTATCGAAATTTTACAATTTCTCACTCATTGTTTCGAGTACTTTTGATATTTTTTATTGTAAATAGTTAATGCGATTTTTTTTTTTTTTTTTTTGGGGGTAAAAAATGTTCCCAATTTCTTTCGAGTCCGCTGTCTGATATGTATGTTTTAATTGGTATAACATTAATTTTAGTATTTTCAATCGTAGTTGAGCTTTTGGGGAGGAGGTAGAGGCAGATTAAACTAAAGATATAATTTGTGGAGTTTTTCGTTATAGCGTTTAGCGGTTAAGTTAAGTTTATTGTAAAAATGTGTGCGAGAGTTTTCGTTTTCTTTTTAGCGGTTTTTAACTAATCCATTCGAAAAATTAATTTATTTGATTGTACTTTAATGTGTAAGAAAAAAATTAATCATCAGGTGAGATTTGTCCTGTAATGTGAAGTTTCGGAATAGTTTTCCACGCAATAAGTAATTTTCCACGCAATAAGTGTTTAACATTGCTCCTGATTCAACACTTAACCAGTTTGCTAAAATGTTTATAGTGAAACCCAAATGTCCCACCAATTCAAATACGTGAATGGATTCTCTGATGAATAATATTTCTGTCGTCTGGTTGGTAACATAGCTAAATATAGCGGCAATGTTCCGAGTTTGAACCAAATCGAGGCTTTATTCAATTCGATGAATAATAGTTTCTATAATAGAATAGAACCAGTCGAGGAGAATCGATAACGAGCTTTATTTAGATATCAGAGAATCACTGGGAAAAGCGCATTACTAAGCTCGTCCCTAACTCGCAAACTGCATACGTTGTTTTTATTAAACACTATTCGCGCCATGTTACTTCTGGCCTCTGCATAGTTCCACATTTGACTGAGGAGTACAGGTGAACGCACCTGATGTTCAGCAGTATCACATGCGTTACATGAATTCTAACTTTGCTGTTTTTCTACATAAAAATAAAGACGAAATATAGAAAATATTAAGGAAATTCACTGCCGTTAATGTTTGCATTTAATCTTTTTTGCAGGGAGGAACTGTTTTTCTGTTTGTTTGTTTGTTTTATTAATAATTCATTTCAGCATTAACCCTTTCATCGCAGTAACTGGAAGACTCCTTTACTACAATATTAAGCTACATTACAGTAACTCGTTACACATAATTTGCTAAACTCATCCTGCCCTCGTAACACACTCTTTTTTCTAGTTTACACGTACTTTAAATATAGTAAATTATTTTCTTCTCTTTTTCCCCAGAATCTGTTGACACCTTGTTTATTAATATCAGTTACTTTGACTTTCTCATGCCATCCATCTATTGACCGTTGCTCTTGGTAAGTGCTCTACACGACATCTAGTGTCCTTACAGAGCTGATAAATCTTTGCTGATTATTTTCGGAAATTATGACACATATGGGTCTATTTCTATTTTTAGCTTTAACTAAACTCTTGGCTTAAACTTTTGAAAGATTTTAGCCCAATTCCAAGTATTCTCTTTTCTGGACTCAAAATGTATGTGAATAGTCGTTGCATGTTAAAATAAAGGGCTGCTAATTCCGACTTTCGTGGAGGTATTAACCATTTATTCGTCAAATAAATATGTTAAGATAACAAGTTGTTTTCCTTTTCTCTTAAACAAATTTTATCATGACTCCAGTTAGTCTACTGCACCCCTGGGGGGTAAAAAATATGGGCCAAATTCCAGCTGAATCCACCCACGAAGTTTCTTGGTCTAGTCGGCGGACAAGCGGTCACACAGACACAAAAACACACACAGAAACACAACTCAATTCTAAAACATTTATCCTTTATGAAACATTGGATTCCCGTTGGAACAGCCGTTCACGATGATATTGATGTTTGTAATTAGAAAGGCGTGAAGGATTCCAATTAACATTTTATAGTTATCTCCATTGTATCGGGAATTTGATGATTAAAAAATGACGTTCATCACGAATCCAATAAAATTATCACTTGGTTGTAAATTGTGTAGGAAATTGCTTTTTTCTCTAAGTTAAAACATTTTTTATCTCGATTAGATGTCTCTCTCTCTCTCTCTCTCTCTCTCTCTCTCTCTCTCTCTCTCTCTCTCTCTCTCTCTCTCTCGCTCTCTCTCACACACACACACACACACACACACACATACACACACACACACACATATATATATATATATATGCATGCGTGGTGTAATGGTTAAAGTCTTGGGAAATGGACCGAGGTCATATCCTGGACGTGGTAATTGCATTTCACTTAGCGCTAATACCCTTGGGAAAGGTATGAATCCTACTCTCCCTCCAGCTATGGGTAAATAGTAGGGCAGACTGGGCTCTTTAACCATGGTTAAGCAACCGGTCTAGGAGAAGGAAAACTCTGAATTCAAACCTGATAAACTCGCTTAAGAAATTGACATTGTGTCACATCCTGCTCGTGCGGAGGGGTTGGTATATATATATATATATATATATATATATATATATATATATATATATATATGTGTGTGTGTGTGTGTGTGTGTGTGTGTGTGTGTGTGTGTTTTGTTGAACTCAACGGACAATTCTTGTCTGGTCATGTTTAAAAGAAAAGATGCTGCCAAAATATACATCATAATAATATCGTCCAAAAGATTCAGCGTCTTTCGACTCTTTCTCTGTTTGTTTGTTTTTTCAAGAAAGGTGCAATTTGTTTTTATAGAATTAAAACGACGTTAATTTCAATTGCCTCAAGCAATTTAAAGAATATCCCGTTGCATATTTGCTTTTAATCGAAGTTAGTGTTGGCTACTGACACATTGGTCCACGTAATACAACAATCATGATTCAAATGAAAATAGTATTAGCCATTTCCCCAATATAGATGCCGTCTATTTATCAGATTTTAAAAGATCAAAATAAACGTTCTTAACAAATCTTATTTCTTTTTCCACTGACAATGAATTAAATAGTCCGCTTCTCTAGATCGAACTCAGAACCATCAGCATTGGTAAAAAGAGGCTAATAACGATGCGCAGCTCCTCTTAGTGAGTTGAAATTTAAAGCCCTCCCCCCCTCCCCTGGGGGGAAGCTGACAAGCAGACAGATTGGCAAATACACTGGATGAACCTAAAGAAATCTATTTATTTCCGGTCTGTCAAATTCATTTTGCTGGTCATCACGCATTTTGTGATTTGATAATGCCGTGACCATAAAGATGTGATCGACATAATCCCGCCTTCATCTTAGGCCAATTAATTCATTGGTCGTTAATCTCTTAACTGACCACTTAAGTCCTTTTCCTCATTCATTTTTCTTTTTCTTTCTTTCTTTCTTTCTTTCCTTTTCCTCCTTTCACTTCTACTTCCACTTTCATCAATTTTCCCACCTTTTCTATTTTTCATTTAATTGCTTTGTCTCTTGCATTCCTTGCAGACCCCCCCTCTCTCTCTCTCTCTCTCTCTCTCTCTCTCTCTCTCTCTCTCTCTCTCTCTCTCTCTCTCTCTCTGCTCTACTTTTTTTCTTATCTCTTTAATTTTACACATTGTTTCTTTATCTCCCACTCTTTTACTCATATTGATGTCTTCTTCCTTTTCTCTTTCATTTCCTTCTTTCCCCTTATTATTATTATTATTATTATTATTATTAGCAAATAACAACAAAACACCTTCCGGGTGGTGTAAAAAATCAATTTTTGCCGCGCTCTTTCGTAAAAAGACATAAAAAATAGTTTTGCTGTGAAAATTCAAATAAATATGTTTTCTTTCTAATAAAATCAAGTTTTTAACAGTTAGGTTTAAATTAATTCAAATATTCAAGGCTTTTCTTTTGGGGCATCAAAACTGTTCTGTTTTGATTATCGTCTTAAGACAAAATTTATTATAAACAATAATCAAAACAACTTTTTTTGTGTGGTCCATTTAATGTTGCATACTTAATTTCTGAGTACATATAATACATGGTTATTCTTCTATGTATTAATGATTTTGATTATGAATTAATTACTCATTGATAAACTTACGAAATTCCTGAGGATATTGTGACATAAGCAGGGACATAGTTTCGGTTACATAAAGACACCATTATATATAGATTATTATTTTAAAATCTAATATTTTAAATGCTGAATTTTAAGACCATACCCTGTCTACTCGAAAAGCCGGGAAAATACAATTTTCTTTCTCCCATTTAGTCAAGTACCACATTAGATTAAGCTTAGGATATACGTGTGTATATATATATATGTGTGCATGTAAAATAGTGCTGGTGCATGTTTCTGCTAGTAAATATGTGTGTGTGCATGTGCACGCTTGTTTCAAGATCACGGATAATTACTTCGCAATAATTATGTCATCGCTTGACAGTTTTTGGTTAATAGAAGAAGAAGAAGAAGAAGAAGAAGAAGAAGAAGAAGAAGAAGAAGAAGAAGAAGAAGAAGAAGAAGAAGAAGAAGAAGAAGAAGAAGAAGAATGATAAGGATCATCATCATCTTTAGAAATCCAATGTTTGTTGATGTTCATATATCAGCTTCCAATTTTTGTCAGTTTCGCTGAATAACAACAGTTTAATCAGAAATGGCGGATTAACATTTGATAAATGAACGTTTCTGAATTGCTGAAAGACACGAAATTTGTCCCAACGATCGTCATGCGGGCATTTGTAATTGCAGCTCTCCCTTAACTCAGTAAAAATCAGTTTTGTCTTTTCTTTCTTTCATCCTTCTTCTTTTTAACTTTCTTGCCTTCCCTTCGTATCGCTATCGATCTTCTTTCTCTCTACATTGTTATCCAACCCATTTCTTCTTTCTTATTCCTATTCATATATACTTCCACTCTTGGAGGCGACTGGCTATAGTCTTAGGAAAATAGGCACGACCAACCGAATTCAAATTTTGGATTAGGCTGTTTGCGTTTCACTTCGCCCATGGGAAAGGCATGAATCCATTTCTCCTCCCTTGTCAGCTATAGGTAAATAGGAGATCAGACTGTGTGCTTTAATCTAGTAGACAGGCAAACTAGTTTTGGAGAAGGATAAATCCTACATGCAGAACGAGCGAACATAAGACCAGCAACTTCTCATAAAAAGCTACTTGCTACAGACGAGATGTGGCTCATCCCTAGAGTCCCCACAAAGGTGTCAATTTGCTCGTCCTGTAGATTCTATTTAGCTAACCCCTCTAGCCAGTATCTGACTCAAGATCAATTTTAAGTGGAGTAAAGCTGGTTTGAATTCGTGGTTTTCTTTCTCCTAGACTATTTGTCTAACCAACATTAAAGAACCCAGTCAGCCCTACTATTTACATCATTATTACTGAGTACTGAGTTCGATTCTGACTGGCTACTCGATAATTGTGGCTTGTGCCAAAGTTAAATTAAGCTTAATATATACTTTTATATGAATCAGTGGGAATATTTAGATTTTTATTAGTTCCTATTGCTCTCAGTTTATTCGTACTAGTTTGTTTTTGTCTATCAACCTCTGTCTGTATGAATCAATCAATTGGCCTTTTTCAGTTTCTACAAATATCGATGTATTGATCGATATATTCCAACCTTGATCCAGCTTTTTATACCAATTTGTTCGCATAGATTTTCCGTTTATTCAAGTCTGTTTCTAGATTTCTAGTTCTCAGTTTTATTTGCATCTTTCGATCTCCTGCCTTTCCCACTTATTTCTTGCTTACCTATCCCACTTCGTCCGTCTGTCTTGCTTCCCCGTTCATGGTATGTCTATCTCGGTCCCTGGTTCGCGGTCTGTTTGTCTCGGTCTCAACATTCCTGGTCTGTCTGTGTCGATCCTAGCAACCTCTTTATGAATGATGCCAGTGTTCAAAAAATATATATATATATATATATATATATATATATATATATATATATGGGGGGGATAGTTTTATCTCTCTCTCTCTCTCTCTCTCTCTCTCTCTCTCTCTCTCTCTCTCTCTCTCTCTCTCTCTCTCTCTCTCTCTCTCTATATATATATATATATATATATATATATAATTGTAAGCTATATATATATATATATATATATATATATATATATATATATATATATATGAACTGATCAACTAATTTCAGAGGCTTGCTATTTCATAACTAGAAGGTGCCATCATGATTAAAACTCGCGAACTTTATTTTATCTGAGTACACGTAGAGACCAATGCTTCTTACTGCTTGGTCCAAGCTATGCAGCAGATAATAGGCTTGAGCAGGTATATTTAGAAGAAGATCAAGATCATTCGCGTAGTCTGTACCCGGTCATAGTTTCCATGAGATATAGCCAGATTCTTGTCCTTTTTTGTTGTGTGAAACCGTTTTCAGTAAACTAAATTAATTTTAATAAAGACCAATCACCAACGAATCGGAAGTTGTTGTTTTGAGAAGAAGAGAATTATAATCGATTTATTGATTAATCGATTCATTAACTGATTTAATATCGATTTGTCGTGTTCACATTGAAGTGCATATCTGTTAGCCATCGAAATTATCTCCGATGCAAGAGATGCACTTGTAATACAAAGAAGATGCACAAAATATCAGCATCGCATTCCACCCTACCTACCCTCGACATTCCACCCTACCTACCCTCGACAATTACATCCTCTGTCCACGTTCACAAGATTTTGGTACCCATTACTGCAATATATTATCGAATATAAGATATTGCCTTCTGGGTTTTCTTGTAGAAAGAAGTAGAACATCGAATTAAAAAGAAAGGATTATTGTTTCCAAAAAGTACTAATTCTATCAAAGAGAGCATGTGCTTATCTAATCCATTCCACCAGGAACAGAATGCAACACAAGATAATTAGTCCAACTATTTTCCTATGGCTGAGGGGAAAGAAGAAATCGATGCATTTTATTCCAGGAGAATTAGCGTGAAATAAAATACAAACGTACTCATCCAGGATTTGAACTCGGTTAGTCAGGTCCATTTTCTACAAAGATAACAGTTAAGCCACGGTCGCCTTAAAACTGCATGTAAGTTCTGCAGATATGGGAATGAAATCCGACTCTACCAATACTTAAGAAATGGGCAAGTTATGTCTGAAACTGCTTAGTCACCTGCCTTAATGCAAAGAGTGCATTTTTGCCATTTAATAATAAGAAAATATGACACAACATCATTGATTTAACGTGGGAAATCCGTAATTCACCTGCTAAAGCCAAATGCAAAAATGTTGTTTTGATTATAGCAATTACCTACATCAGATTCTTACATCGTTGTCACGAGTTAGTGGAGTTTGTTGAAATATCTACAGATATTATAATAAATATAGTTTCAATACCAAAAATAAAATTACATAAATATATACAACGGAAATACGATTTGGACTGACACACATTCAAACTTCAATATTTTAAGGTTTGGTAATAGATAATACCTAATAATACCCGTTTTCATTGTATAATGTTTCACTGGAAATAATAAAACCTGGTATCTTTGGTTTAGACGAAAATTAACTTTTTAGATAAACTTGTTTGGTGTGTACTTATTTATGAGCGATAATGTATGTTACCATTGACATTGGTATTGGATTGTTCAAGTAACTGATATCAAAGGTGAATTCTCTAAGAAGAAATAAAGTCAGAATTCAGTTTAATGTAAGAATCACACGAAGTGTAATTTTAAGCAGAAAAATGTGCAACTTTACCTTGCAATTGGACTCTGAAGGAAATCTGTCTGTTGTCGTCATTTTGGTTGTGCGTCTGTACGTAAGGATGTCATGATGGTTCGCTAAAGGTTTCTTTTAAACTGGGTTTAAAAATGACGTAGATATACGTTTTGTGTTTTCAGCCAAATTTTTCAATCGATGATACATCACTCCACACTTTTAACTTTGCCCTGGCCGCATTCAGTCGAAAAGAATTAGAGTTGACTGGAGTTTGGGAAATAGGCATTTGGTCCTTGGCAGGACTCGAATATATATATATATATATATATATATATATATATATATATATATATAATATATATATATATATATATAAAGGAGAGATTTTGGTATGTACGTGTCGATGTATAACTCCAAAACGGAAGGTCATTCAGATTTAAAATCTTGCATACACATTGATATCGTTCTAACTAAGAAACACTCCAAATTTGGTTATTGATTTTTACTGATTAAGGGATATAATTAATTAATTAAGTCAAAATCAAACGATTTTTCGAAATCTATAAAATAGCCGCTACTGCTGAAATTCCAGCTACAATCAGCAGGCACACCCCACCCTGCTGCCCGTCCGTATGTACGCTCTATTTCTTATGCGTTGTTGAATGCGTGTAAAAATATTGATAAAAAGGTTTTCATTTTTCTTTTTTACATAATGTAAAAAAGAAAAATGAAAACCTTTTTATCAATATTTTTACGAATACTTTCATATTCCTTAGAATAAAATATATCCATTTTTAATCAGCGAATCAAATTTGAATTAATATGCGAATTAGCAATTACAAAAACTGAATTTAAAATAGTCTTACACACGAAAAAGTTTTTGAAAAAATCCTTCAAGCGATTAAAAAAAGGGGATTCTTAGAATAATATGATTAAATATATCCAGTGAAACTCAAAATGTTTTTGAAAGAAGAATAACGGTCCATCTTTTTTCTTGCCTATTTATGGTTCAATCTTCTTTAAGATATCTATATGGTTCGAAAGAGAATGAAATAATCTCTCTGAATATGTAATTTGATTGAGTTTTTATCAATGGAATTATTTTTTACAGCGAGTTAAAAAAAATTGTATTTTGCTTCAGTCAGCCTAGAATTCGTAGTATAGTTTTTTCATACTAAAATTTTAACATAAAATCACATCTTATTTATCGCATATTTCTGTTTCTATCTTTAAAAATATTTATTTGGTTAGAAAAAAATCTTTCTAAATATGTAATTAATATGTCTTTTCATACATTGAATTTTTTACAGGGAATTAAATAATAAATCAAATGAAAACATTTAACGACAATTCAACTTTGTTCCCGTCGGTCGTCAATTGTAAACAAAACCTTTTTTTATTTTCATAATCGCGTTAATTTATTTATTTTAATATTAGAGAGACACATAAAATCATGATAATAATGTAGAATAGTGCACAAGAGATAATACCATTAGATTACTTAATACGTTTCACGGAAATACCTGAAAACTCAAAT
The DNA here is from genome assembly GCA_023376005.1 of Doryteuthis pealeii. NCBI lineage: Eukaryota > Metazoa > Mollusca > Cephalopoda > Myopsida > Loliginidae > Doryteuthis > Doryteuthis pealeii. Next base: position 36,468,972 of record CM042146.1, on the reverse strand, counting down.
TGTTATTAAATTTATGATATAGTATACTTTACTATAATTATTATAGTAAAGTATACTATATTGGATCTGCTATGTTTTGAATGAATAATGTAATTTTTTATAAAGATTATTTATCGTTTTACATAAATTTGATTACTTTATTTTTAATTTTTTTTTCTTTTTCAAATATTAATTTGAAGTTTAGCAAATCGTGTTTATTTAAAAGAATATAGTTAATCTTTGAATTAAAATTTCTCACTATATAATTATGTGATGGGCTAAACTTGCAAATCGGCTGAAAAATTACGCTTTACTAATTAAGGGATATAATTATTTAATGAAGCCAAAATCACCCAATTTGCGGAACTGACCGTATACCAGTTCCTGGTGATGATAAAATATTGTTCGTTTGCCTGCTTGTTCTTACAACGATACCAGTAATATTATTAGATATATTTAACACTTTAAGTCATTCGTCTGGAATAATCAAGCAAAATAAATAAATCTGTGTGTGTGTGTGTGTGTGCAATGTTTATTGAGAGAGAAAAAAAGATAATACTATTGAACAGAAATAGAGCTCATATAAAATGGTTTTACGTACAATGTACAGATGGTTTGCATAATTTGCATATTACTTTGAACAATCATAGTTTAATAAATAATTATTATTTGTAATTGACTTCTAATATCATTGTTTTATTCTCAAACGTATTCAAAGTAATCCTATGTATAATTATAAATCGAAATTAATTTAAATTCCATTAAAAATTTCAATGCTGAATAACGTGTCTTTTATGAGTTATATGATGAAACGGAAGTACTATCATATTCTGTTATATAGAGATTAGAATAAACTAATGAAACTCTACAAGACCGGATATAAAAAGATTACAATTATTTTTATTGAACTTTTAGATTTAATTATAATCTTGATTTGCTTTCGATATAGAATTATACATAGGATTGTTTTCAATACGTTTGAGAATAAAATAATAATATTAGGAATCAATTACAACTAATAGTTATTAATTAAACAAAGATTATTAAAGGCATTATGCAAATTATGCAAACCTATATATAACTGAATCGACTGACGATATTGGAAATGCGAAGATACATTGCTATTGTCAAATTTATAAGTTAATTTGGATTCTCTCCCTCTGTTATATTCTCGTCTTCAATTACAATTGCCCATTCTCCTGTCTTTATTTTCTTTTATCGATCGCCGACTGTTGTCTCTCTCGTCGCCATCTTGTTTCGTCCATTCGTCGTCATCTCGTCACGTCTCGTTGTAACAAGTTCTTACTGAAATGATAAATAACAACGAATAACTACGAGGAATTCATCTTGTGCACATACATTTAACATTATTACTTCGCCGACGTTTTTTTTATACATATTACCCGGTTCGCGAATACCGGGGAGCCAGTCAGATCAGAGATGGAATCAATATAAAGCCTTCAACAGCTTCCAACTAACTTTACTAGGATTACTCCGTCACGTGTCTTTCTCGTCCAATGAAAGCCAAGCTTTCAAATAATCTAAAAAAATAATCTTAAAAATAATCTTTAAAAAAGTATAAATATAAATACACGATATGTATTATTTCCTAACCGTTAGGCATGACATAACCCCAGACGGGTTGATATGCCGTTAAAATTAATAAACAAACAAACAATCAAATAATTTAGGGGTCATTACCTATCAATTACAGAAGATGACACCTTGATGGTTAGAATCTTTTTAACTTACCAATTGTTCATGCTAAATAAAAGATTCCAACAATCAATCATTCAAAATCTGCTTTAAAATTCTTAACGACCTCTGCAGCTTTATGCAATAAAAAAAAACAGATTTTGTATTTGCTCAGATATTTATGAGCATCACTGCTTATATAGTACTTTCTCTAAAAGTACAAATGTCATGTGACTAACGAACACTAAATCTAGGGTGGTGGTGGTGGTGGTGGTGGTGGTGGTTGTTGTTGTTGTTGTTGTTGTTGTTGTTGTTTGTTTGTCTTTGTTCTTTGCTTTGTTTTTTTTTTATTTTCGTTATTGTTTTTTTACAAAGATTACAAAGGTGCTTTTGGGTATTCAAATTACTTCACTTATTTGACAAACACTTCCAAATAAATGCTGAAAAGAGTTTCAAAGATCAAAAAAATTGTTTCATTTAACAATTTAATTCTATTTAAAAAGAAATTCCAGATATTTAACATTTAACATGAATGACAGACTTTTTCTTTTTTATTGCAATAAAAATTGGGTAATGTTCCTGTTTTTAAACTCTCAAAACCAAATGATTAGAAGCAAATCGTCTATTTCTTCAAATAATTGTGAAAATTACTATATATATATATATATATATATATATATATATATATATATATATATATATATGTGTGTGTGTGTGTGTGTGTGTGTGTGTGTGTGTGTTTGAGAATCTGAGAGAAAGAGAGAGATAAGGCAAACCGAATATTTAAAGCAGAGATAACAGCACTTCAAACATTTTTTTAATTGATTCCATTATTGAGTGTCGGTTGGTTAGCCATTAGCTTTCTTCATGAAAAATCAGGTTACATCTGTCATCAAAACTGCACGTATTCGCTCATTTGCAGAAACAGCACCGGAAATGAAAACGAAACAAAACGGAAGTATCAAAAAAGATTTCGTGGTGCATGCTGGGATGGGGAATTTTTGTGGAAGAAAAGTGTTTGTTAAAATGATAGGAATCTTTTCGATACATTTTTTTTATATGCATCTTTCTCTTAGTCGAATTTTTTTATTCATTTTTAGTTTTCTTTTTGTGTATTGATTTATCAAGTGACGTCAGTTGATTTTTATTTCAGATCTTTCTTTTTTTTTACATTTGTTTTTCCTCTCTTATCTCAACGTTTTTTTTTCTTTTGTTTTGTTTTAATTTAGCATCAATGTTTACTGTTAATTAACAACATGGGGAAATGTTTGCACGACGACAATTCAACGTACCAGTTGCTTTCTAAGCATCTTCAGTGTTGACATAATGCAAATTCTGATACGAGGGTCATTCATAAATAAGGGGATTTTTTTTTAAAGCAGAATTGCAAACCATGTGAAAATTACAGAAGTATGTGTGATGTGTCCGGAGAAGCATGTTTTATTTTTAAAAATGTTCATAAATGGGCCAAACATGGGTTTGCTACTATGAGCCTGTGTCAACAAGACCATTGAATAGAAACACATTGACTCTCCAGTATAGAAAAGGTTCCGTGTGCAGCGGTCAGTGAAGGTCATTCTGACTGTCTTCTGGAACATGAACCATCACTATTGATTTTCTTGGAAAAGGTGCAATTGTAAAAATGCTTCTTATTGCTAACCCCTTAGGCAATATTCACTTTATTTATTGAATGACCTTCGTATTTGGCCTTTTCTGTCCATTTATTTGTGTAGCCGTATTAGACCTCCATTGTTATTTCACTAGAAACAAGCTTGATATACATATCTCCTTTGCTCGTGTCAAATTAAGGAATATATCTTATTTCATTTGTATATGTAAAAAATATTCAATTAAATTTCACGAATCTTTAATATAGATAATATTTATGTACACTCTACAAGACAAAAATCTAAACCGCACTGTCGGCCAGGCTTACAATAGGCCAACTGCATCCCCTGCAGAGGAGTAAGACCCTGTTGCCTAAAAATAGGTGTCCTGGGTATGAGACTAAACTATATCTTATGGTGAGGCTCCAGCTCTAGGATCTGGAGAGTGTAGAATACTACTTCATTGCCATTACTCTCAGGTCCACTTTAACCCGGTAGTACCTCAACTATGGGTCAAATAGATATGCTTAGTATGCATTTTTAATACGAACGCAATTCTCTAACCTCTAAGCGGCGGGTTGACATGTTATTAATATCAATCAATCAGCCAATCAAAAATCTAAATAGAAAAATATCTTTACGAAATTGTCATTCAACTGATATGATAGTTTGGGTTAATGTCGTTTAAATTTTTTGGGTTTTTTTTATCCTGTTTTGTTCCGGCTATTTATATACGCTTGTAGTTGTATTGTTACATCATTGATGGGCGTACTATCAATTTTGAAGAGTTAGTGAAGAAAACAGTATTTGAATTCAAATCGAAACGGTTGGAAAATATATTTGAATTTAAATTTGGTCATTAGATTTTATGGGAATTTCATAACCTTAGCTCAGACCCTCCGCTTCCGTTTGCGATTGAAAGCGTGAGAATAGATATTTCAGTGTGCTGCCAATCGTCAGAATGTTAAATAGGCTACCACGGGTGATTATAGATCTAAACCTTAATAACCCAAGAAATAAATATGGGAATTCACGAACAACTGTTTTGTGTTGGTCACTAAAAGCAAATGACAACGCAAGACGTCTCAACGAACATCTTAAGATGAAGAAACCACCAGAACCAGAGAAACATCTAGAATCAGAATCAGAATCAGCCATCGATGATAGATAGCAGACCCCAGCCATGAACCGCCCTGTCGGCTGGGGCGTTAGAATGCACCGACTGCACCTCTGCAGAGGGGTAAGACTCCCTCAATGGGGCCACCTGTTGGCCGTGGGTGGCGACCCGTGATGCTTAAGGATAGAGCCCAGGTGGATGAGTAGTTCATGACATGCAATACTCCACTTTGGCCCTATCTTGGACTAGACGAGCGGTCGGAGAGGCCCCCCCTGATCAATCGTTTGGTCACGTCAAGCCCTAGCACCTATATGATTTTCCCAACCCTATTGCCCTTATGGCAAGCCCCAACCCCTTTTTATCATATGGGTGCTAGAAGGCGTTGGCTGCGGGTCTATGGGTCCTGGGAATGACGTAAAACTCTATCTGTTGGTGAGGTTCCAGTTTTGGAGGTTTGGGGAAATTGGAGCACCCCTTCATCACCATTGCTCCCTGGTCCACTCTGACCCGGAGTGGTAGTACCTGTTAGGGTCCCATCTATGGCTTAAATAGAAAAATGTATTTATAAAAAAATTGTATTATCCATTAAGAATTGATTTATTTCAAAACTTTATTGGCATTAAATGACCCACTGAGGTTGATATGCCGTAAAACAAAACAAACCAAACCAAAACCAGCCATGAAGAAAGTGCGACGCAAAAATGTAAGAAGAAATATATAAGTACAGACGAAGATTAAAGTAAAGAGGAAGATTAAATGTGAGAGATACAACCACGGGTGTTCCTCATAACAGATATGTATGTCAAGACGGGCATACCCAGAAGTATGGGTATGCAACAATATATGTATAAAGACATGGAAGATTTAAAGCACATATCTTCATTGATATAAACCTACTTTTGTATTTAGATTGTGTATGTTAGTGGTGCATCTAATTCTTTGAGACTCGACTGAAATTCTGATTTTACGTTTTCAACTCGTCTAACAGCATCGATTATTCAACATTGTCCGTCACCTGCATGAAACATATCAATCTATATACATATAAATATAATGCTGTCAAACTAAATCTTTATACATATAAATTGACTTTAGTGACCAACACAAAACAGTTGTTCGTGAATTCACATATTTATTTCTTGAGTTCTTAAGGTTTAGATCTATAACCACCCGTGGTAGCCTATTTAACATTCTGACGATTGGCAGCAGACTGAAATATCTATTCTCACGCTTGCAGATAGATAGACAGATAGATAGATGGATGGATTTTGATCCTGGCAAGGGTCTAGCGCCTCTTCCTCAAATCTCAATTAATTCTTTCTAAAATCATTTTAACCGTATGGCGAGGGCACACGCTGTAATATAAAAAGTTAAAAGTGTAGAGTGATGAATCATCATTAGCCGAATTTTTTAAAAGTCTTTTAGATAATCAATTAAATTGTAGGTTAGGCTGCATGAAAAAAACTGTTCGACCTCATTCTGACGTCATGCTGATCAGTCATCAATCGTGGATACATTTTATGCGGATTTTACAAAAGTGACACATTTTTAATCAATTTTCTCCGCATAGAAGACATTTCAACGGAAAAGTTTTCATTAGTCAAAAAAGAGCATCATCTGAGCTTTCCAAAAAATCATCTATTTATCTTTTTCCTTCTCGGAGAAAATCGCAGTTTAATTTGGCATCTTTAAAGAACCAAAATGTAAAATGATGAAAACAAGAAAGCTTAACTTCTGGCTTGTGGGCCATTCCTGGGTTTATAGAGTCCAATTGTTAAGCGACGGAATTGTGTTATACATATCCCCCTCCGCGCGAATAGGATGTGACACAAGGTCAATTTCTTAAGTGGAGTTTAACAAGTTTGAATTTAATTTTCCTTCTCCAAGACCGGTTGCTATACCAAAGTTAAAGAGCCCAGTCTGTCCTACTAATAATTGGAGGGAGAACAGTTGAATTCATGCCTTTCTCAAGTGTATTAGCACTATGTGAAATGTATATGAGCTTTGTTCTGTTTAAATTCATTATTTAAATATTATTCAAAGATGAAGTTTTATGAGTTATGCAGATTGGCTGAGGATCTAAAATTATCTTTAACCGAAGATGATGAGTTTATGATGATTAAGCAATTAATGATAATTGCGTGAGAATTTGCTTTTGTTTAGTTGCAGCATTTGTATTTTGGAGTGTAGTGTTTGTCACTGCATTTGTATTTTGGAGTGGATGTTTGTCACTGCATTTGTATTTTGGAGTGTAGTGTTTGTCACTGCATTTGTATTTTGGAGTGTAGTGTTTGTCACTGCATTTGTATTTTGGAGTGTAGTGTTTGTCACTGCATTTGTATTTTGGAGTGGGTGTTTGTCACTGCATTGTATTTTGGAGTGAGTATTTTCACTGCATTTGTATTTTGGAGTGGAGTGTTTGTCACTGCATTTGTATTTTGGAGTGTAGTATTTGTCACTGCATTTTATTTTGGAGTGTAGTGTTTGTCACTGCATTTGGAGTGTAGTATTTGTCACTGCATTTGTATTTTGGAGTGTAGTATTTGTCACTGCATTTGTATTTTGGAGTGTAGTATTTGTCACTGCATTTGTATTTTGGAGTGGAGTGTTTGTCACTGCAATTTCAATTAAATAAGATTTTCTGCAAAATTCTCTGAAATTTTCAATGTCTCAAAATAGAAATACTTAGCATTTCGCGGTATTTCACTTTTAGTTTCAGTTTATAAAGGAATATTTCGACCGAGAAACTTGCTTTATCTACAGTAAATAATTCTTTTAATGAAATCGAAAAAGCCTAAGATCTATGACTGAAAGAGACATTGTAATACAACCATTGAGGTTGCATTACAGGGTAAAATGTCGTCTAAATTGCACAAAACTGAAAATCTCACTTTATTAAATATAATTACCAAAATTACATGAAAATATCTCAAAATAATATAGATTAGTTTCAAATTCAATATTGTAATGGTAAGCAAGCTAGATTTGCATACCATTGTTAGTGAGTTCGATTCTCATTGGGCGCCCCATACTTTCTGGCCTTGTGCCACATCTAAGTTAAGCTTAGTAAATGACTATTTTCAAATTCAAAGGAATTGCCATTGGCTTCAACAACGGCGTCCTGATGACTTCAAAATCTCCTGCAAGCCTTTTCGACTGCCTTTAGTTCATTTTGGTGTTGCATTTTTGGTCTCTCGCTCAACTGCGCCCAACACATAATTGAATGGATTGCAATCTTGGGAGTTAGGCAGCCAGAATTTCGGGGTGGGGGTCGCTAAAATTTTCTCACAGCTAAAACTGGGTTATCCTGCTTGCGTGGCATGGTGCAGTGCTGTTGCCTGACGCAAAATCTTCCAGTAGTCACCCTCTCGATCCAGAGTAGCACTTCCTTCTCCAGGCATTTGATGTAGGCCTCCGTGTTGAGTCTGAGGCTATGTGGGAAGATGAACGAAGTTATGTCACCATCGCTAGAGACCACCAAAACTCCATTATGTGTAGTGAGTGTTTGTTTTTCATCACTATCGGTACATATTGTGGGGACAGAGCAAGCCAACGGTTGCTCTGTGAGTTCAATATCTGATTCTGGTAAAAAGTTTTCTCATGTGAGAAAAATACAAGCATTTTCGGTTGGAGGATATACTTGAGTTTGTTGAAAAGCTTTGCAGCACAGTCTTTCCTCTTTCTTTCCTCTTTCTTTCCTAACCTGTGATAAAAAAAATTGGCCTTTTCGCATCTTGTATGAGAAACAGTAAATGTTTTCATGCACTATATGTGGGATAAGAAACTCAGTCACTCCCATGTCACTGGCTATGGACCTAATTGACTTGCCAGGATCATTGTCAATCATAGCCCAGATCTTACCAACTCATTTGGGAGTTCTTTTCTTATCAGAACGATCAAAGGAAAGCTTCCGAGCAGCCGTACTTTTGTAATCACCCAACTCTTTTCAAATCTTCTACATTATCCTCAGATTGACACCTAAATACTCTGAAATCTTCGAACTGGATCTCCTTGTGTGAATGCAAAGCAAGTACAGCAAACCGTTTTCAAAGTTCCGAAAGGGTTAATTGTGTCATGATGATGCTTACTGATGTCCAACTAATTTTATGTTGCTGCACAGTAGACAAAAGCTAAAACAAAGTGCATACACGAAATTAATAATTTAAAATGGCGACAATTTACCCATAGTTCTCTATCGATGGATATGAACTGAATGAGCTAGCTATAGGATGGATAGATGTGGACTGAATGAGATAGATAGATAGATAGATAGATAGATAGGCAAGCAGGCAGGCAGGCAGGGAGAGATTGAAGACGTTATGAACAGACTGAGATAAACAGATCATATTACATTCAGAAATGTTGTGAACGTAAACAGATTTTTTTATAATCCATATGATCTTCCTCGTCTCGGAAGTCATTAGAACAGTAATATAATTTTGCACAATTTAATACTCATATGAATATATTCACAGAGAGAGAGTGTGTGAGAGTGTGGGGGGAGAGAAGAGAAGAAAGAAGAAAAGAGAAGAGAGGCATTTGTGTATTCATATATGTGTGTGTTTGTGTGTCCGTGTGTTTTTAACCTTTCTCTGTCTTTCACAGATCTTCAATACTGAGCTGCTATTTGTCTCATGTTTTCGCCGGAAATGTTCGCTTAATTAATTTAACCTGTTCGTGTCATATCTTTAGACATCTGAGATGCTTTCCTTTTCCTTTCACTTCTTTTGTGGTTTTAGATTTAAGTTAAAGAGAAGGACAGAGGGTCACATGCTTTGAGGTTTCAATTAAAAATTTGATAAGAAGCTCCAAATATCTGATTCGGTTTTCGAACAGCCTTGGCATTATTTGAGTAAATTGATTAGGAATAATGTGGATATGATGGATAGGAGGCCGATCATTATGTATAAGTTCTGTGCCTACATAAACATATAATAATAACAGCTATAATCTTTCCCTGATTGAAAGATCTCAAACGTTTCAACAAGACAAAAAATGTTTCTATGGAAGTTCCTTTATGATATTATGATTTTTAAGTTCATTAACCCTTTCAACACATTATTGGAATCTTCCCCCGGTGGTTTCTATAATATCTGTTCTGATTTTCTAATAAAGATGCTCACAAAAAGGTGTTAACATTTTTTTAACCCAATATTATTTTTTTTAAAAGGAGAAAAAAACATTTTTTTCTTTGATTTATAAGGACTGTGATGAGTAGATCCCGTTATGAAAATATATTATGTTAATATTCCAAAAACCCATTCTTTCTGGCGAACTGGTTGATAACAGTGGATAAAAGAAGTTGTCAAAGACATGGAGACACAGCATCTTCCCGGAAGAAAGCCATATAGCAAAATGAAGAAAATGAGAAGACGTTAAACCCGAACTTCCTCTCCGTACAAGACCTTCTCCTGTAGCCGTGGTGATAAAAATGATGAGCGATGATCATCTGTGAAATAATTTTATCGGAATTTTAATCATTGAAAATTTTCATTGTTTCTAAATTGACAATTCGTGTCATTAAAGTGAATTTTATGAGTTTTGTTGTAAAAAAAAGGGGGGGGGGAGAGTTGTTAGGTCTATATAGAATGGAAAAGGGGTTAAAACTATTTGATTTCGAATCTGTTAGGGTTATTGAACTTGAGAAATTGTCTTTGTTTCGCATCTTGCTTTTGGCAAAGGCGGGTTAGTCAAAAGTTTTGCAATATTTTGGTACGTCTTAGCTTGCAGCGCGTACATCACGTGATCGACGCAGTCTCCAGCCGTGGTAGGTATTTACTGTGATTGGTAGAATAGTGATGAGTTGGTACATTGGTGTGTTGACATGTTTGCATTGTTTCACTCCGTGTGTGATTTGAAAGTCGCGCAGATGAACGGGCAATATAGTCTAATTCGGGAATTTATGCTTTACGAGTTCGAATTGGACCATATAACCATCGAAATAACACGAAGCATTTGTTGTGTGTAAGGTGAATGCGTATTTGAAAGGTGAAGGTGCAGTTGATTACAGTTCCTTGAAGATGTTTCGCTCGAGTTGAAAGATCCTCGACGATTAGCCAAGGTCATGTAGGCCTAAAACTGTGGATTCTGAGACCGTACTTCAAGCCAAAGAAGAAAATCCGGTGAGTAGCACTCAAAGTATCAAGCGAGTTCAGAATCTCACAGTCCAGTGGGGTTCGTTACCTTCATGACTTCGGCATCCAGAGCTGTCAAATTGTGCCAAACGTGACTAAAATATTGCAAAACTTTTGACTCTCCCTAAGAATAAAAATGAGGCATAAAAATCTTTCGATCTGGGCATTGTCAAGATCTGAGGCATAAAAATTGTAAAAAAAGGTGGGGATTTTAAACCCTCATGTAACAACAGATTTTAACGATATGCCAAAATCATCTTGGATAGTATTTTTAATTATTAATTTGTATGCTACTCATCATGTTAGGTTTATAATTTTTGGTATAATTTTGTTTCTCTCACGAGTGAACAAAATGTCATCTATGTCGACATTTTCAAATAGACACTTCAAATTATTTGCTGTAAATCTCCGCATTCTATGAGAAAATTTTTATCGGTCTAGCGTGTTTGAGAAACAGAGGTTCAAGTTCACATAATGGCCAGCAAACGAACGGTTAAGAAGCCGGTATGTGAGCCAAAAAATGCTGAAAATGATCCACAAACAACGTCGACTGAAATGTGTAAGATTTCATCAAACGTGAAATGAGAACAAGCGGATGGGATGAGATCTTCACAGTAGGGAAGAAATTAAATCTGTATGTTCCAAATGACCTCCAGGGTTACTGGAATGACCCATAGTCGCCAAAGGAAACCATTTCGAAGTGTGGAACTGGTCGGCTTATGATTTGGACCTCTGTAGGATATGACAATTTTATTCGTTGACAGGCGGCTAAGCACGACAGGATACGTGAATATGTTAAGAAATACGAATTTAGTAGCCGAAGGCGTTCGGGTCAGTCATCGACAGTTTATATTTCAGCGGGATAATGTGCCTGTTTATGCAAGAAGATTCCTGCAGTGATTTCTTTAAAAACAACGTGTAAACATTTTGGTCTGGTTGGCTAATAGCTCAGATTTTAACATTAGTGGAAAATTTCTTCTTTTTCTTTTCTTTTTTTTTTTAAGGTGGGAGTGCAGGATATCAAAATCGTTATTTTATCATCTGGGGATGAAAATCCTAATAAAGTCAAATGTGCCAGATCAGATTTTACAAGGAAATTAACATTAATAGTAATGCAACAAAGTATTAATGATAAGATTTTATCGTCGGTCGCTACTGAGCTAAAGGGCTCACAGAATTTCCGAAATTGGCCGTCAAGATCGGATTTTCTGCATCAACCAAGGATTGCAGGGTCTCTACATTTGCTGAAAGTCTAACCGAATGCCCACGTTGTGCTAAGATCTCAAACGACTAGAAATCTGCTATAGAAACTGATTTCCAAGGTTAACGGCGGCCTAGTGAACGACTCTTTTTCTTCTTTTAAAAGACTAAACAACATTTATATTCAAATAACAAAATACAAAATCAATTCTTACTCAAAGCTATGGGAGTGATGGACCTCACATTAATAACTTCTGGTCTTCTGCGAAGTATTGTGCAAAACAGTTCGTAAAGTTGACTAAGTTTTCAATTGTCTTAGCTGAAGTCAGTTTCTCTCGACTCTCAGTATTTGTATTAATCTTCTCTACTAGCCCAGTCAGCTTGGCTTCGTCTCCTCAAGCCCGCTTTGGCTTCATCTGATTTTTCGTCAAAAACGTCTCAGTTAAATAATATTTTCAACCGGATATTCTGATTTCCGGCTGACGTGGGGGTATTAGAAATTTTCTCTGTACCTCCCACCCTGGCAGGGTACCACCCTCTCCTCATTTCTAACTACCAATAGAATTCACTTCCGCCAAATCGACAGGGGTTCAGTTTTTTCCGGTGTTCCCAACAAAATGTGTGGTCTTAAATAAATTTTATTTTGTTTCTAATTCATCTCTTCCGGTCATTTATAAAACAAAGAAGTTATCTTTTTCCTAAGTGGAAAAAGGAAAATAATAAAAAGATTTTCTTCAAGGGCCCAAGATAATCATGGACAACCGACTTCTGGGTTATCTTTTTCTGCACCCTTTGTCTGGTCACATCAAAGGACTGTCTCCATCGCAGCCGATTTCAGTAGCCTCGCTTCTGATTCGACTTGAATGGTTTGTAGATCTAATATCAATAATGATATCTCTCTCTCTCTCTCTTCTCTCTCTCTCTCTCTCTCTCTCTCTCTCTCTCTCTCTCTCTCTCTCTCTTCTCTCATTAGAAATCCTCTCCTTTCAGCTGCCCTGTCGGCTGGGGTGTTAGAATGCACCAACTGCACCTCTGCAGAGGGGTAAGACTCCCCTAATGGGACGACCTGTTGGCCGTGGGTGACGACCTATGATGCTTAAGGATAGAATCCAGGTGGATGAGCAGTTCATGACTTGCAATACTCCACTTTGGCCATATCTTGGGCTAGACGGGCGGTCGGAGAGGCCCCCTCCGATCAATCGGCTGGCCACGTCAAGCCCTAGCACCTATATGATTGTCCCAACCCTATTGCCCTTATGGCAAGCCCCAACCACTTTTTATCATATGGGTGCTAGAAGGCGTTGACTGTGGGTCTACCCCTTCATCACCATTGCTCCCTGGTCCACTCTGACCCAGAGCGGTAGTACCTGTTAGGGTCCCATCTATGGGTTAAATAGAAAAACATGAGTTGATAAGCAAAATTGTATAATGCATTAAGAATGAATTTATTTCACAACTTTGTCGGCATTAAATGACCCACTGAGGTTGATATGCCGTAAAACAAAACAAACCAAACCAAACTCTCCTTTCAGCTAGGTTTGAGCACAGGAGAAAGACGTCAAAATGATTAATTGTTTGATTATTCTAGGGTTATTTTATGCCTAGATGTTAGGGAATCGCGTTCATATTTACATTTATTGTAGTTGGTTTAGTTTTCTTTTGGTCCTATCGAATAGGAATGATTTTTAAACAGATCTATTTGACTCACAGATGAATTACTGCCACAAAAGGTCAGATTGCACCTGGGATTAATGGCAATAAAAGTGTAATCCTTAATCCCCAGATTTATAGAACTAAATCCTCACCATCAGATGCAGTTTAGTGTCATATCCAAGATTTTTGAGGAGAGGGTGTTGTCCCTTTGCAGAAGGATACGTCTTTCAAGCCCCGTTAACAGGGCGGGTAAAGGAGTGAAAGACATAGTTTATCTCAATAACCAACCAGGCCTATAACTAGATGGATAGAGAGATGTCAGTTTCTGATGTTCTTTTTTATGGAATGGATTTTATGGCGCATGAAACCAGCCGGGGACAGATTTGGTTTTATGACCGCGACATTTTCATGACCGATTCCTGTGAATGTCACGTCGCCACTCATTGCAGAAAATCCTCTTTATATGTTTTACTTTTTGTTCTTTTTGCTTTTACAATTCAATTTATTTTATTTGAACATTATCATTTTCCTTGTATTTTCAATCACACGCCGCATAGTCATTTATATTCATTTTAGTGTTCCAAGTTTTTTTCTAAGAAGCAGACTCAGATTGTTTAGTCCGCTCGTCTCACACGCCATTATTATTAAAAAGTCATTACTTGTCAAAAAAATCGCCGATATATTTAAATTTCTATGAAATGATCATTTTTTAAAAAAGACAGATGTCTTAAAATAACGAAAAGTGAATTTGAAATTTTCTTTGAATTTTTATAAATTTAGTTTTCGTTATTTTAAATAATATTGTCAGGTTAACGATCATATGGAAATCTGATCTCTCTGATAAATTAAAACGGGAATTCTTCCAAGTTGTAGCCGTTTCCGTACTACTGTATGGTTTCATTACTCTAACTCTGTCGTAACGCCTGAACAAAAATCTACATGAGAACTACTCAAAGATGCTTTATGTTGTTTGGAAGAAATTCTGGAAGCAGCACCCTACGAAACATCAGCTGTACGGTCACTTTCCTCCGATCTCACAAAACATTCAAATAAGACGAGCAATACATGTTGAGCACTGCCGGAAAAGTAAGGACGAACTCATAAGTGACATTCTTTTATGAAGTCCTATAATGGTTTACTAGATTAGTTTGCTAAGGCGTCAATGCACCAAATGTTATTTTTCAATCTGTCGCTCTTCATACTTGTAAAATCAGTAGAGTTCGGTGAGATAGATGTATATGTAATAGTCTTAAGCTATGCAAATCGATGAAATATTGTTGTCATTATTTCACCCCATGAGGGTTTTTCATACCCGCCTTAGCCGGTGGTTCACTGGAAGCTGAATGACAGCAAGTCTTCACAGGTCTCTAGGACTCTGCTGAGTATTCTAGCGGATTTTTACTATGCTGTTTTTTGGATGGTCTCGATTCTTCCTCTGATTTCCAGTTTATCCAGACTCTTTTTCAAACCCTTGGGTGCCGTTCCAAGGGACCCAATTACAATTTGAACGACCTTTATTTATCTTCATGTTCCACAATTTTTTTCAGTTCTCTGGCGAGGTCCAAGTATTTGTTCATCTTTTCGTTTTTCAATCGGTGATCCGCCGAGACAGTAAAATCTACTAGATGACAAGTTCTCTTCTTGTTGATTAAAACTAGGTTTGGTTTTATTATTATTATTATTATTATTATTATTATTATTATTATTATTTTCACTCCTTCTGAGTTTTTATGCCATGTTTTAGCGCTGGCTGATAAGAGATAAGAACGAAGGCCAAAGTGAGTATTGGCCGAAACGTTGAGATAAAAACAACAACAAAATAATACTTGTTCGACATATGTATTGAATATTGTAGGTATTTTTTGTAGAATGTGGGTAAATATTATACGAAGGTCAAAACTATTTTTTTAAACAATTTCATTGAAAAAATAAACAAATACGAAAACTGAAGACGTCAATTTTATTTAATAAACAATCTATAATAACAATCTATATAGATTGTTATTATTAACAAAGCTTTTCATTAGTCTGTCACATATACCTTATGTTGTTGATTGATTGTATTTAATGGCATGTCAATTCATCTAGGGTTATTTATACCTAGAGGTTAGGGAATTGCGTTCATTGTACGTTAATATTTACATTTTGTGTAGTTATTTCTTAAGCGATTTTGGCACACTGTTATGTGATATCAAATATCCCTATATAATGCAAATAATTTGCACACGGTTGCATGGTTTCAAGTATTCCTAATTAATATTAATAAACATATGGTTACAAGAAATTATTTCTATCTACTAATAGTCATTTGTTTGTACACAGTTATATGGTTTCAAGAAACTAATAACAATTCTTAGTAAACAATTATAGCTTCAAGTAACTATTCTTAATACAAATAATTATATTGCATGATATTGAATTCCTGTGAATAAGAATCATTTTCATAGAGATCTATTTGAACCCTAACTGGTACTATCACTCTGTGACAGAGTAGACCTAGGAGTAATAGCAATGAACTGGTACTCCACACTCCCCTAGAACTCCTGAAATGGGGTCTCGCTATCAGATGCTATTTAGTTTCGAACACAGGACACCCCTATTTTGCAGCGGGGTGTCTTACCCCTCTGCAGTGGATATAGTCAGCGCATTCTAAATCCCACCGACAGGGGGAGCTTAGGTTATTTATAATACCTGTTGTAAGTGGTCACTCGTCTAAGTACTGAACAGGCTCATTGCAGCTTAACTTCGGCAATCTGACAAGAATTTTTCAGCAGGGCCTAGAATACACCGACTGTAACCCCTGCAGAGTATGACACTCGACTGCATTTAGTGATGAGGCTCCTGTTTTAGAGCTCTGTGGTGTGTGGAATCACCCCTTTGTTGCAATTACCCCCTAGTCCATATGTTCAAATAAAAAGGGAACTTCAAACGGCTAAATTACCCTACCGTAATTACTAAACAGGAAGTAAATAATTGAAATTAATCACTTTCCGCGGAGGTGGAGAAAAATGTAAGTAATTGGTGTCGCTGAGGAGAATCAAAACAAAGCAAAACATAATATATGATGATGATGTAAACACATTCAACAAAGATTTAAAACTGTCATAATAATAACAAAGACTTTTTTGTTTTAATAATTGTTTCATGTTTATTCCGTTCTACTTTCTCACTAACCTGCTTACTCTTATTTCGTTATTTGTTATTATCATGTCTCGTTTGGCTTTTGGCCACTTAGAAGATTAGACAAAAAGCTATAAATGGCATTATAATGTTTGAAATCTACTTAGGTGTTCTTAAACAAAGCTGACATTGTGCGTTATTTTTCTCTGGGTTTAAACCAGTTTGAGTTTACTGTGGCGAAATAGTTGGGTGCGGATAAATGTTTACTTAGGGTATCATAAGGTAGTTCAGTTTTTGAAAAAATGTTTACACACCATACCTATTATGGGTTTTACAAGTATCTGAATGATAAAATGGACCTCGTTTAAAACAAATTTTATTTCTCTCTTTTGTAATGTTTGATGGTAGGGAATATATTAAGTCGAATCCCCACTCTCCAAGGACCAATATTAGTATTATTATATCCGTGATATACTAACACATAAAAAACGGAAGAAAATACAAACTAATTTACACATACAAGAACACTTAATATTTTATATTCACACTATACATTCAGAGGAATTACAATGAAGGATACATAAACGTGCCTCATAGTAGAATTATACATATATTGTTCTATGAACAAGTAGTGTGTGAAAGGAGTAAACAAATGGAAAAGGTTTACTTGATGAGTATAGAAAATATAGCCATCCAGCTTTACCGTTCCCTGGTAAGATCAGAGAAAACGTCCCCACTGTTCAAAGAACAGTGGCAAAAAGAGGTCGAGAATGAGTTTCTGAAACTGTCATGTAACACCTTATATTATGACATCTGACTCCATAACGTCATAAATGACAATTCTCTAAGGGAGAGAGATATTCATTATATCTCTATACTTCCATTAAATTGTTGTTATTATTGTTTACTAAGCGTTACTTAGTCTGGTACACAGATTTTAGGTTACTTATAATACTTATGGTTACTAAGTGGAAGGCTGATCGTTGTTATATGATAACTTGGCATTAGAAAATTGGAGAGATATATGTGTGCATATGAGCGTGTGTATGTATATGTATGTATATGTGCATATAGAGGCTGGAATCTCAAGTGTGTCTTGTTCAAAAGTTTAAGAAAGTAATAAAATCCGATTCTATTGAAATTAGGAACAGCCAAAACTTCAAAAGGAAAAATATAATGTTCTCTTATTTGGGGGAAATCGGAGACGAGTTGATCAGAAATAATTCTCAAGTCAGTCTGATTCTGAAGTTTTAGTTTAATTAATGGATATTCAATCGGGAATTTAAACAGGACGGGTGACCTCTGTATATATTCCACTCGCTCTGGACCTGGTATCTGTTACAGTAAGTGTGAGTCGGTGACAGAGTTTAGTGCCATTCGGGAGAAGTTGGAGTTTTTAGTTTAGCTAGGCCGGAATTGGGCAGATGGAGTTAGACAGACACTAGAGAACAGATCGACTGATAGTGGAAGAAACCAGGCTCCGAGGGGAACTCCCCACTTGGGTCCCTTGTGCACTGTAGTTAAGAGTCCAAGGTTTGAGAGTGAAAGAGAATAGGGAATAGTATCAGACGGTCATAGTTATAGAGAATCAGCTGCGCTGACTGTTATACACCATCTCTCTGTGTCTTAAAAGTTCGCTCTCTGTTTTGTTTCTTTGTCCATTTTACTTTCTTTTGTATCCTCGTCTCGGGTTCGGCTATAGCTTTGACTGCACACAATGATGGCGTCTGGTCACGACACGACATGACGTACAATACAATGAGCGAAGAAAGGAATGCACTGACTGAGAAGCATTGTCACAACTGGCGCCGCGTTTAAATTTTGTCATATCTGTGGTCCTATAAATATACCACATATGTCTCCGGCTAGCTGCTCTTTCCATGCCTTCTGCGCTCCACGTCGTGTTTCTTTGATCCGCAGAATTGAGATCGATGCAACTTGGTCGGAGTGTCTTTGTAACGGGTTGAGAGATTAGTGGAAATGAGCTGCCGTGGTTGCTAGCAACTCTAAGAATGAGAACACACCGTTAACAATAACAACAGTTTTATTATCATATATAATGGAGAGGAATATGTTTTGCACACTAAGTCAGAGAGAAAAGACGCGGTGAGGAGCTTTGTCTGGCGTTTTGTTCTATGCTAATTATCATTGAGTGATTCAGCAAATGTGAACAGTTCTTTATCGGAGTTTTTTTCTTGGCGGCAAGGTCTATTTCTTCAAGTAGCAATTTTCTTATTTCAGCAATTCTGAAGAAGTCCTGTGGCCCAGTGACAAACTTCATTCTGGTGATCCAGTCTTTTTACAATTCAGAGCATCTTTTTTTTAGGAAAAAAATTGTAGCTATTTTTGTGATTTGGACAAGGTTAGCGAGTGCTAACCGTCATCCCAAAAACAAGGCTACCCAGTTGGTTTTTGACAGTTTGATAAACACATCCTCTTAGTGGGGGCAGTGACCTTTGCTTTTATCTATTAACACAATAAGTAAAATCAGAATTTATACAATATTTTGATTTTCCCGTTTTAACAAAACCATTTGCTTTAATAAAAAGAACTTTTTTTCGTTAAAATTTAGTTGACGCTACCAAAAAAAATGAGTTACTAAATGGCCACCCATCTACATACTGAACGGATTCGTTACTGCTTAACTTTGGTGATCTGGTGGGACGACGTGTATTAACCGTGACTTGACCATAAGGCACGTTAATTTGTTATTCCGGCAATTACCATTTGTTTTTTTATTTTCCGACCGACTTTTCCATGAAAGGGAAGGTCTCTCTCTCTCTCTCTCTCTCTCTCTCTCTCTCTCTCTCTCTCTCTCTCTCTCTCTCTCTCTCTCTGAAACTAAAAGTTCCCTCTCATTGGCAAGAGTAATTACTTATCAAAGATAGGATGGAACATGATTTCCAATCCTCTCAATTATCGATTTATGTTCTCTTCTTGAACTCCAAGGTTAAAGTTCACTTAATTACTCCGCTTATTGTAATTAATCGATGGAGGCAGTTAGAAAATAAAATAAAAAAGGTTTACATCCCCGAAAGTTCAGACACGAAGTTAGGGTTAAAGAGTTAACTTAATCACCGAATTTTATTGCTTAATATACTCATGTGTAGCTGATTCCTTTGAAAATCTATTTATTAGTGCGAGAACTAAAACTCCAATTATGTTTTCATATGTGACATACGAATTTTAATTATTAGTGACTTTTATAAATACATAAGTTTCTTCACTTTGATCTTCATTTAAATGACTTGATAAGATATTTTATAAAGCTCAGTTGCCGTCGAAATTCTATGTTGTTTTTATATTAAAAATCCAAAAGAAAAAATGCAAAGCACGTCGGAAACATGATTTTCGGGTCAGTTTTTATGTATTCAATTTATTTTTTAATTTAATACAAGGAAAGGAAATAAAAAGTAGATACCTAAAATAGGGTGACCAGACGTCGGGTGCAGGACTGTACGGCATTTGCGTCAGCCATCATCCATTCGGCGTCAGCTTAAGCCGGATCTGTTTTGATATTTACATATTGTAACAGGACCCTAATTTGTCACCATGGTCACTCAAGGACTCCATATTGAATAGCCCACAGCGAATAGTAGAAGGTTACTCAATTGCAACATTCCACTTCAGTCAGGTCTAAATTAAAAGGTTGGACATGTTTCTTCCCCTTATTCTTATAAACAGGCTGAGTTTCTGTAGAGATCATCTAATGTTTATGTTTGTATGCTTATTTGCCCCTTGAAAAAATGCTGAAAAGAAAGACCAAGTTTAACTATTAATGGACCAAAGAAATTGGATTTATATCTAGAAGCAGAAAAGATTATATTCATGTCTTCTGTACAAAGTGATGGGGAAATTGTAGGTTATTGATACAACATTACAAATAATAAGTCCTCCTTTTCCTGTCCAAGTCCTCCTTTGGGAATACCAATTTCTTCCTTTAGGGAAAATTATAAATGGTCAACTTAACCTAAAAAGATATTAAAGTTTTCTATTTTCAATTTTTTTAATTATCTTTAGAAAAAATAATTATTTTGTAATGTGGCCGCCATAATTTCCCCACACGATTGTCGATGATGGAACAACAGCAACAGTGTCAGCAAGAAACTTTTGTCGTAACTGCATTTTATAAGCCAACTGGAAGTGTTACCTACGACGCAAAATCAAAGCGAAATCACGACCAGCTCCACACATCTACTTCCGAGACAAATGTGAGGAAAAAATATAACGGTTAATAAAATATTTTCCAACCGATCAGCAACCGCTACGCGACTTTTAAGCAAGTCGATTTCTGAGCCGATTCGAGACAGTCTATATGCATATAAATAGGCTGATTTGATTCAGGAGTCAGAAGGGAATGGACGCTGGTGGCGGCCAAACGATGACTAAACAGCAGCAACAACCTTTCACAGAGATCTCAACATGAGCATTAAACAGTAGCAGCCACTACAAAGAGATGTCAAATGATGTCTAAGCTATCACAGTAACTTCGAAGAGATCTTGAACAGTCACTAAGAAGCAGAAGCAACAACCTGACCAAACAAATTACATTTTGCGGTGATAGCTAATCCCTGTACATCAACCGATAATAAAGCTGTTTCCTTTATTTATCTCATACAAGTCTCGTCTTCCATGTGTTAATTCTCTTTTACTGTTAGCACGAATTATGGTATCCAAAAATGGTGAAAAACATACAAAGCCTCACTTGTCATTTTGTCAGATGATAATCCTGTGGTCAGGCATAATTTAAGGCTAGGGATTAATGCTATTGCTCACCTCCAGGTACTTTTTTCTGGTTTCCGTATCTTTTTGCCATTATGCCCATAAGTGATTATACAATTGATATACCGAGTCATCAAAAAACATCTTTAACTGCAGGGGAGGGGGCGAAACCGAAAGAGCTGGTCTGAAATCAAAGACTGCTAGCAGAACAGCCTGGATGAAATCGTCTGTCACTTCAGCCCTCGTATCCGATGACCCCCAAGTTGAGGAACAGACTAATGTCATGTTTGTCAATATTATATTCACAACGTGTCGGGTGTTATATCTTTTGGGAATTTCAAATTAAATTCTTTATTCAATTCACATGCCTAAATTGTTTCTATTCTGCTTAATAAAAAAATAACTTTTTCTAATGTTTTTGTAATCGTATATCTTATATTAAAAAGACGAAGAATTATAAATTTTCAAAGAATCGTGAAATCCCAGAATTTCAATAGAATATACAATTTATATAAGATATATTATATTTTGCTATTGCAAAATTATTGCAAAATTATTGCAAAATAAAGATTAAGAGTTATTTCCCTTGAATAATTTACTTTTTATATATATATAAATAAAATTATTCAAGGGAAATAACTTTATAAAAATTTGTTAGAGTTACTTCCCTTTATTGGCCTTTTTAGTTTTTTGAAATGAATTAGGAGCTGGAGTCCTTAAGGTGGTGTGATGCTGAAATCCAGTGCTACTCATTAACTCCTGGAACACTACCGTTACCAAACTGCATTGGTCCCTTGCCTTTCCTTTGGATCACAGCGGCAATGTGGAGAGGGGGGATTTGCTGCACGGGCAACAGCTCATCCTCCATATGAAACCGCCCAGGCTATGTTGTTCAAGTTAACAAAAACCTTGACACTACTCCATCGTCTTTCGTAGATGTTATGGAAACTAGATGTTTATTGTCGACGATGCAACGTTTCGGTCTATTAGACCTTCTTCAGGACTTGAATATAGTTCTTGCTTCAATGATGGACATTCTCAAAATGGTGAAACAGGAGGTTGTCAGTAGGGGCAGGTGTGGTTGGGGGTGGGTAGTGGATTTTCTTCTCTCTAGATGGGGAGTGTTAGAATGGTAATGCAGGTGTTAGTCCAGAATGTTGGATTGTAAGGATTGGTTAAGATAAATGTGTATGTGTATGTTTGTGTGTCTGTTTTAATTGTTTTTATATATATATATATGTGTGTTGGGGAACTGGATTTGTCATATGTGTGAGTTTTTGGGGGTTTTTTTTGTTTTTTTGTAAAGGGAGAAATGTTAAGATTTGTTAAAATTGTAAGTGAGTATATGTATAATGTTATATATTATTATTATTATTATTATTATTATTGTTATTAATAGTGGCAATATTATTGTTAATGTTATTATTATGTATCATATATATATTGTAATATACACCTATCTTTATCTATTTTGATATATCTAGCTATCTTTAATCTGTTGATATCATCTGTGTCTGTCTATCTTTCTATAATCTGTTAATAGCTGTCTGTCTATCTATCTTTTTCTTTCTTTTTTTTTGGGGGGGGGTGTCTGTTAATATTTATCTGTATGTCTATCTATCCGTCTATCTATCTATTTCACTTGAATGTGTTCATGTCTATCAATCCATCTGTCTTATCTATCTTTAATATGTTATTCTCTGTGTGTCTGTTTATCTATTTTTTATCTTTCTGTCCATCTATCTATCTATTTTTATTCAGTTAGTATCTATCTCTCTGTGTATCTGTCTATATATTTAACTTGAATGTGTGGCTGGTATGTTTGTGTGAGTTTTTCTTTTTTTGTGTGTGTGAAGGGGGAGATGGTAAGATTTGTTTAAATTTGTAAGTGAGTATATGTATAATGTTATATATTATTATTATTATCATTATTATTATTGTTATTGTTATTAATAGTGGTGATATTATTTTTATTGTTATTATTATGTATCATATATATTGTAATATACACCTATCTTTATCTATTTTGATTTAACTAGTTGTCTTTAATCTGTTAATATCATCTATGTCTGTCTGTTATTGATAATCTGTTAATATCTGTCTATCTATCTATTTTTTTCTGTTAATATTTATCTATATGTCTATCTATCCATCAGTCTGTCTATCTATTTAGCTTGAAAGTGTTCATGTCTGTCAATCCATCTATCTTATCTATCTTTAATATGTTATTATCTGTGTGTCGGTTCATCTATTTTTGATCTTTCTGTCCATCTATCTATCTATCTATTTTTGTTCTGTTGGGGATGATTATTTTCATGATATTATTGAAGGTCACTCAAGAAGAGTTAAAATTCTGATAGAAAATTTGTCCACTTTTAGTTTTCCTGTAAGGACATTGCTCTTCATTTGGCCAACATTTGTGACCAGGCCTCGACAGGGCCATTGACAGTCTCCCATCCAACCCTGGCCAGGCCTTGACAGGGCCATTGACAGTCTCCCATCCAACCCTGGCCAGGCCTCCACAGGGCCATTGACAGTCTCCCATCCAACCCTGGCCAGGCCTCGACAGGGCAATTGACAGTCTCCCATCCAACCCTGGCCAGGCCTCTATAATAATGTAAAAAAAGATCATTTTTAGCAGCTAAGGTTTTAGAGTTGAGTTTTTTTATTAGCTTTTTCATGTTCACAAGTGAGATATCCCAATTGAGGATAGACATTTTAGTCACTGTCCAAAATCTCTGATTTTGTGACCTGAGAACATTTGACTGTTATTGGTCATTGTCAAGGATGTGAGTACTAACTCTAAACCCTTGTTTGTCATCTTTAATAAAATATGCACACAAAAAGTCTTATTTATTTATATGATAGCAATGAAAAGACAATACATATTTTATTTTTTATAATGGACATTAAAAACTAAGAGGTGAAAACTATCTCACCAGTTTTGTTCCTCACTTAACAGAGCTAAAATCAAAGACTATATTCATGATTAAGAAATATATAATGGAGGGGGGTATTAAAGACTAAATAGAAATATCAAGTCCAAATAAACATTCTCTCTGAGAATTTCCATGATGAAAAATAAAATATATGGTCTTTTCGATGCTATCATAAAATTCTGTAACCCTAAAAAGATCTTTATAGATATATATACTAGAAAAAAACATGACCTGTTGGGTCACCCATTGAGCTTGGGTTAGATTGATAGAAAAATCACATGATAATATTCTTTTGCTAATTTAAAGTTTTACAAAACTGTCCAAATAAATTATTTAAACTGAAGAAAACATTTTCATTTAACAAAAAGAAAAACAAGAGAAGGGTCACTTAATGAGTTAATTCCTAATTACCAGTAATTAAGATTTTATTCACGGTTATAATAACAAATTTGTAACTTTTTTGAAATGTAAATTTAAGGTATCTTCATAGAAAAGAATTTAAATCGTTGACAACTTACTTTTAATATTTTATGCAAATATTTTTTTTAATTATTATTTTTTTGGGGGGCGGGGTGGTCTATCAACAAAAATTTAAAAGAATTCTAATATTTTTCACACAAAACTTATTTTTAAAAAATAATTCATTTATAAATGAATAAGTATTGAAAATTTCATTAAAATTGGACAATCACATGATTTTAGTTTTTGTTTTTTTTAATTATAGTTTTGGGCAAAAATTTGAATTTCTAATTTTTAATTTGTAATTTTTACATCCCTTAAAATAAACGTTAATTTAAAACATGATTTCAAGAAATTTTATGATATGAAAAAAATCTTTTTTAAAAATATCGGAGTTTTCTTTAATCTTATTTCTTTCAAATGATACAAAGATTTTTTTAAATAAAATTTAGAAACGTATTGTAACTTTTCATGTCATGTGTACATTTATCACACAAAATCGATTGGACATCCCTACAAGCAAGAAAACAATTTTAAGACACATTGTGTATGAATCTTATTTATTTTCTTTTTTTTTGTTTAGAAATCAAACAATTATCATGTTTCCCTTCTCTTGATGAATTTTAAACAAATTTTTGAGCTTTGTAAATTGAAAGTCTAGTAAAAAAAACTTTCGAAATTTAAATATCAAAACAAACTTTAAATCATGTAAATTTCTGATTCTCATGCACTGTCAATAAGGAGGATCACATGAAATACTTTAAAAAGTCAACTAATAATCCGATTTAATTTTAATAAAATTTCTGGTATACAGAGTTAATATAGCTTTATCAAAATAACCATTCCTTTACTAAAACAATCTAATTTTCATCACGGCCTTCCATTTTTTTTAATGAGATTTCAACCCACATATATTTAACAGAAGGTTACTACTCAGGTTTCACTGAAAAGGATCCTCAGGGAAAGTTATAAATATGTACAAGAACATAATAGAAGTAGAATAGAGGTGGAATAAAACACATAGTTAACAATTTTTGTGTCTAAAAGTCAGTTTTGTTATTCATTCATTTTTTTTTTTTTTATGGCAAGTCATTTTATATATATATATATATATATAGCACATCAA
This sequence comes from Doryteuthis pealeii, assembly GCA_023376005.1. NCBI lineage: Eukaryota > Metazoa > Mollusca > Cephalopoda > Myopsida > Loliginidae > Doryteuthis > Doryteuthis pealeii. Next base: position 36,443,221 of record CM042146.1, on the reverse strand, counting down.
CAATAAAACATAAGAAGCTTACCACATGAAGTTTTAGATGAAATCAATTTTATTCTCTTTTATACACATCACTAAACAAGTCAACAATAAAATAAACAATTTTTATCAATTTTTAAACAAAGTTTGAAGAAAGAATTAAGACATTTTGCTAGCAATACATTCTTTGTCTTTTTCTTTTTGATAGAATAACACAGATTTGATATTGAACAATTGATTTAAAGTTCTAAAGGCAAAAGTTAAAAGGTAAAAAAGAAGTTGTTTATATTACACCATACAATTCTAAAGACTTGTAAAATGTATGATACTCATCTACCATGAAAAACAAAATGTTTTCTTTTTATTCCATCTCATAAAATCCAAACTATTTCAATAGATAATTAGTTACTTGTATTATTACATTGAATTTGAAGACAAAGATTTTTGGAGGGCAACACATTTATTGTGAGGATATCAAGACTTAGAAGTATTCAGAGGATAAAAGCAATTTCTTCAAGGGTCACTGTAGAAAATTTTGTCAAATAGAGGGACAGCATTGCTTCCTTTTCTCTGCTGACTGTAAACACCCTGAGTCCCATACATTAGAATATATATATATATATATATATAAACTCAGCTTAGTCTAGTATAAACTCTCTAAAGTAGGGCACTTAGAGTCAAACTCACAACAAAAATTCTAGCTTGCAAGTCATCACTTAATTTTAGATAAATTTAGTTTAATCACAATCACAATATATCACACTGTTGATGGGACTTAGAATAACCTAACTGTATCCTTTACATAGGGGTAAGGCCTCCCCCAGCTAAAAAAAACCCTATGTCCTGCATGTAACACTAAATTGCACCTGATGGTGAGGCTCTGGTTCTGGATATCTGGGGAGTGTTGAGTACCCCTTTATAGCCATTACTTTCAGGTTCATCCTAACCCATAGATGTAGGTCTTATTAGGATCTTATCTATGTATCAAATAGATATATTTGAAAATGAAAATGATTTATATTTAAGAGGAATGTTTGAAAAAAAAAAAAAACTCTTAAACAATTACACAAAAAATGTAAATATGAAAATAAAATGAATTTGATTACAAAATAATCAAGGCACAAAATAACCCTTGATAGCTTGATATGCCTTTAAAATCAATGAATAAACAACCACAATAAATGAACTAACAATGCAAATCAAATTCTCTACTTATATTTACAATCTTTAAGACTAAATTCCTAACGACTATTTCAGGCTAAAATTCCCCAGTCCATCTTCTTCTTCTTCTTCTCTTCCTTTTATTATTTGTTTTATTAAAACGTTTATCCATATGTATTGTCTATGTGTTCATGTCCTGTCATGGTTGATAATGAGTGTAACAATATATTTTTATAGTTATTTCTGCCTGAATTGTAAGACAGATTTATTTGTGGATGTAATTGACATATAAAATTATTTGGTGATTTTGGATCTAAAATTTCCATTTATAATGTTTTATCTGTTAGGGATTGCAAAACCTTTCAGTATAAAGACATCCTATATTTTACAACTATTTGTGGGTCAGTGTATGGGCATAAGAAATTGAAACAAGACCTCATTTTAGAATTTTGCCTTTTAGAGGTTCAAGGCCACAATGGTCATTCATCCCTTAAACAGTACAACAAAAATGCTGTATTAAATGTTCAAATTTTAAACTTCAAGTGACAGCATTGGATACTTTGAACCTATTATAATTTTGGTCAATGAATTACCAAAATTCAGCATAACTGCTGCCAACAGATTTTGAGATTCAAAACTCAAAACATCTACTACGTTTGGGCAGATATAAATTCAAACACATCATGCACTCTTCAGTGGATAGAACTGTCTCTCTGACCAATTGGGAAAAATATTTAAAGTTGCTAAAGGCAAAATAAAATCTTGTCACAAAAAAAATGGCACCTGTGAATTGTAATTGGGAGATTCCTGATTCATATGATCAAAATGAAGAAGCATTAAATGTATAGACAAAGGAGATTATATTGAAAAATAAATATTTTTTGTGTAAAATAATTGGTGTTTGTTTGGGGTTTTTTTTGGGGGGGGTTGTTTGTTTTGTTTTTTGGATGGCATCATTCAGTACAGATTCATTAATGTGCTTATGTAAAAGATAAATATTTTTTCTTTATACAAAGTTATTATTAGGTCTGTTTGCTTTTTCAGTGGTTTTAGTTAAAACAGATTTGTTTTACAAGACAGTTAACCCTTTTGGTGTGGAGAGCAACTTGAATCACCTAAATATACTTAAAACATGAGGATAAAATACAACTTTAGTTAAAATCACTTAAAAATTCTGGACCTTATGCAATACCCCCCCCCCCCAAGTGCCTCTTGTTTGATATACCTGGCCTTTAAAAAAAATTAGATACTTTATTACAATTAAGAATAGTTAATTGAAGCTATAATTGTTTAATAAGGATTATTATTATTATTTGTTAGTTGAAACCATACAACTGTGTGCAAACAAATAACCATTATTAAATAGAAATAATTACTTGAAACCATTTAATTAGATTGGAATTACATTGAACTACTTAAAGCCATACAACTGTATGTCAAAAAAATCTTAACAACTACACAAAAAATGTAAATATAAATGTACAATGAATGCAATTCCCTAACCCCTAGACATGATATAACTCTAGACAAGTTAACATACTGTTAAAATGAATCAATCATCAAATGAACCAAAAATAGAAAAAAAAAGAAAATAGGAAATTCAAATTCATAATCACATCAAAAAATGTTTGTAGATTATTTTACAAAATTCATTTTAATTTTTACAGTTTATTCACAAGATTTTATGAAAAAAATCAAGTTTTTTATTTTTGTTGTTTTTATAAAATGAAAAAGACAAATGTTAATAAGAAATATTTCATATTTACACATGAAAAGAAAAGAGGGAAGAAAATGATAAAAACTGACAATTTATCATTTATGCCAGATATTAAAAATATACAACCCACTGTAGAACAATTTTTTAAATCAATATTTTACTAAAATTTTGGCATTTAAATAAAAAAACAATTAAATTTCTTTTTTTTTTAAATTCAAATTGGACATTTTCTACAAGTTTATATATCCCAATACATTTACTGCTATATGTACATTTATTTTTATAAATAAAGTGTCTCTTTATTGCAATTCAGCCCTAATAACTGGCAGAAATGGTGGGATCCAATCCTCTTCACACTTTTGATCTGTTTTACCACTTTTCCCAGTACATAATGACCACTTTTGTATCCTTGAGTTTGGGACCCATAATTCATGCTATTACTTATATATTAATTATAAGTAAGCCATTAATTGTAGACATTCAAAACAAATATCAAACCATCAAGAATTGTAAGTGGAAATACTGTTAGTCCTTAATATGCAATTTTTAAAAAAGTAAAATAACCAATAGAAAAAAATTCTTGTAACAGATTTTGAGCATTTTTCCCCAGAACATAAGAAATATTCCCATTATAAGTAATCTACAATGTATCACAAGTTAAAAATCAATTGCAGTTTTTTGGTTTTTCTTTTAAAAAAAATATCAGTTCATTGTCAGTTGCAGCAGATGTGAATCTAAACATTAAGATGCAATTAATTCAACTTTATGGAACTTTGATTTTAATCTTTTTTTTTTCTTAATTTAGTGTTTTAATGAGTAATGAATGTTTGACAAGAGGAAGTTTCAGAGTTAAATTCTATATATAGAAGAAATAAAAAAAATGATAGATATTGAAGAGAATTATTACATATAAAAAATTGAAATTTGTGTGTACACACTTAAATTTTCATCATATATAAGATGTTCCATTATATGAAAGAAAGGGAGAGAGAAAAAGAAAGGAAGAAATGTTCAAATACAAACACCAATACACAGTTAAACAGTGTGTGCGTGTGTGTAATATTAATGATGTAGTATGATATATTTTATAAAGACGGCTCAATATCAGTGATAGAGCATATGTAGGTCTAAGTTAGGATTGTGTAGACACATCAATGTCATCCTAACTTTGTGTGTGTGTGTGTGTAGTGTAGTGTAAAATATTAAAATCAGATTTTTAAAACAATTTTTAAAAAACAAATAAAAACATATCCCTTATGTAACTGATAGTTTCATGATATTCATCAATCACCAAGCATTTGTTTTTAAAAATCATTATGAAAAACTCAACTTTAATATACTCTATCGTTGGATGTTGAGCACTAGAAAAAAATAACTGAAAATTGTTGTCTTACATATATATATATATATATATATATATATATAGCAATCCTTCATTAAGACATACTTGATTAAAGGCTACAGACAATAAACTTTTTTGTTTTTACCCATTCATATTTCCACAAAAGTGAACATAGGTAAATGGATTATGTATATTTTTAATATATATATTACCAAAAGGGATTGATAAAAATACAGTTCTTGCATACACTGACAATTGGGTTATGTTATTCGGACATACAGAAGAAAAAAATAAAAATAAAATATAAGTGATATATTTTTGTTTGGAACCTTTATAAGTTTGTTATGGATCCAACTGGAAAAAATCAAATATTTTATTTAAAAAAAAAAAAAACGATCTGCAAAATAGTTTGAATTTAAGTGAAATATTTTTTTTTTATAAATTCAAACTATTTTATGGATCTTCTTCTTATACAGGATGTTCAGGATAAATTTGACATACTTATATTTGGTTATTTTTCTCCGTAGGTTGAAGGTATTGACACACACTATGCATCATTTAAAAGCTTGGACACTTCTTCATTCATATATGTGATGACAGATAGAATGGATGACTGGAACCCACCTGAACCATGGAAGAGAATAGCTTGTATCATGATGATCTGCGCCGGCCATCAAAATAAGGAGAATATGGTTGCTGGCCAATTCTCCCTGAAACTGTAAAAACAGGCTATGGCTAGAAGAAAGCAACATAACAGACGATCTGATTGCATTCATACAGCATTTTGTCAGAGAGGGTATCAAGTTGAATTCAGATGCCTACTTGGAGTTGCTAAAACTTAGTCAAGCCCTGGATAACAAGGGTAGCCAATGGTAAGCCATATGTATGGCAGCAGGATTCGATCCCCTGCCACACCTCTGGGAAAAGTCAAAAATGGTTGTCGGCAAATTTTGACAACAACACCAGTCCCAATGTTTGGCCTCCGAACTCCTCAGATCTTAACTCATGGATTATTATGTATGGGCCACTGTTTAGAAAGACACCAATCGCCATGCCAGTACTACAAAAGCCCAGTTAATCAACAAAATTAAGGTAGTTTTTGAGACCCTTCCCAGGGAAACTGTAACATCAGCTTGCTCGGGTTCCAGAGCAGGATTGAGGCTGTGATCATGCTAATGGCGGTTATTTTGAGTGAAACTTGTTGACAGTAGTGTAATTTCTGTGCCTGTTGAATTTCTTTAGAATCCATTAAATTTTGTAGTTACCAAACACTTTTTCTTTTTCCTTATGAAACTGTCAAATTTCTCCCGAACACCTGGTATATATATATATATATATATATAATGAAGCCCACTCATGAATATACAAATACCCACACAAATTAGTTTTTGTTTTCAGTTGCAAATTAATAAAATACTTTAGATAATTTCAATAAGTTTGTATTTCAAGATATAATAAATTTTCTTTTTCTTTTGCTATAGATTATTTCAAATCTTTTCAGAATTAATAATTGAGATCATATAAATTCATTCACATAAATAAATAATTTTCAAAAATATTAGAAAAATATGTAAAACCTTTTCAGTTGCCTAATATTTTGAATTGTTTAAATCTTTATAAATAAGATTTTTTTTCATTTAAAAGCCATTTAATGATAACAGTAAGGCTGAGATTTACAGCTGATAATAAAGTCACAGGAAAAAAAGTCACAATTAATTTATGGTGGCCGGTCAGGGATTAGAGTTAAGCTTTGTAGGGAAATAAGTTTTAATTCAAATGAGGCATAAACATGAGTAAACACTTTTAGTTTAAGATAGTTTTTTTTTTTCTTTTTTTTTTTTTTTTCTTTTTTTCAGTGACTTTTTTACCTAGATTCAAGATTTTGCTCAAAACAGACTTTTAAGTTTATGTCATATTGAAAGCCATAAATTTTGACAATAATATTTTTGTTCTGTAGGTTTGAAAGTTAATTATTTCAATAAAAATATAGAATTACAAAAAGAAATCCTTCGTTTTATCATCTGAAGGTCAAGAATTTCATAAAATAATCATTTTAGTCCTAAAAATAACCATCATTTTGAATGAAAATTGCCTTTATAAAAACAGTTTCAGTGAAATCTAAATGCTAGCATTTCATTTTTTTCATTCACTCTTCAAGAAGCAAAATATAACGTTAAATTTTTTTTTTTTTTGGATAAAATTAGTTATTCGTTCATTTGAATATTTTTATGACATACACAGTTTATGTCTTATGTTTTATCATGATGGTTGATTGTGACTAATTTTCTTGTTTTAATATTTAGATTTGAAAACATTTCAGAATACAATAGTCACGTGAGAAAATCCAGAGTGTATACGGCCGAAATATTAAAGAAAACAATAAATCAAATAACTTAGAAGAGGAAATAAGTCTAAACTAATCGCATACAATGAGGAATTATTTATATTTCGTTTTAAAAGATCGCACTTAAATTGAATATATTTTGAGAGTTACGTCCCTTAGACCATCATATATACAAAAGGCAGGAACCGCTTAAATTCGAACATTGTTTTTGTTTTGTTTTGTTTTGTTTTTACTAAATATGGTTTTGTTTTTGTTTTTTAATATAAATATATCTTTGTTACCATTACTATTTATAGTTTATAGATAAAAATCATTAGAAAGAATTACATACATTATATGCATTATCTTTCAAATTCTCACTCTGTAGTTATATATTAAATTCAGCTTAGTTATGACGTAAAACTAGAAGTATGGAGCAATCAGTGAGAATCGAACTCACGTTAAAATTGGTCTGCCAACTTAGCTTGCCAACCATTATAGATACAAGGTGTTCACTGTAGGATTAAAGTATTTTGTTTAAAAAGTTAAAAATGACTTAATTGGTGCCACATTGACAAAAACTAACCTTTATTTTTTGTCATGGTTGAAAGCTTTTTACTTTATGGTGGAAGTAAATAAATGGAAATTATTTTTTTGTGTGTGTGAAAACTTTGGCTTTAGAAGAACAAATATTTATAACATTTGGGAATTTATAAAAGATTTATCAGAATGAGAGTCTAAGAAAATTAACCAAAATTTTAAAAGGTTATTTCTCAGGCCTCATCATTTAAATGAGAGAAATAGTTGTAAATGAACACTGGATATTGTATAGTTTAACTGTGATTAAAAATGACAATTAAAAAAAAATTATTTAGCATAATTAACCCTTTTACTGGCAGAGCAACATTTTTGTCATTTTTGCAGTAATTCATTGTAAGGCTTTTTCTTACTTATTAACCAGTTCAATGTTAATGTATAGAAACATTGCTAGGATGCCTTACTGTGGTGCTGGATTGTATAAAGTTTGTTTAGCAAAATATTATAATCAAAAGTGAGTGATTTATTGTTTTCATGCTATTGTATTATCACACACAATTGCTGATCAAATTATTATGTTTTATTTGTTTTGTTTTATATATATATATATATATGATTAATCAGCTTGTTTGAACATAACTTCTTTTTTTGAAAATTTTCTGAAAATAATTCACCCATTCAACAAGGATTCAAACTATTTTCTACCTGGGAAAGGGTTTTCTTTTTTAATGATGTGCAATCATGATTTAACAAAATATTAATGTTTATTTATATTTTAAGCCGTCATTTTTAAAATACAGGTTTATTTATTAAAAAAATAACAGACACACCCATACATTCAGTATATTCTAATATTTTCACTGTCTTTGGTTTTTATCAGATTTTTGCTGGTATTCAAATGACAGTTTACTACTCTGCCCCCAGCCCCACAAGTTGTCAAATTTTCTTAGGTTAGCATTTAGGCCAACATTTTAAAATAAGCATCCTATTTTTGAGGCACTCAGTCTTTCTGGAACCATATCCTTATTTATAAATTTTTCAGTACACACACATATATATATATATATATATATATATGAGGCACATGCGATGAGTAATTACACAAGGTAGACAATATACTAAAAATCCACAGCAAATGTCAAGATGAAAATAATAATCATTTACTGAATTGAATTTAGTGCATTAAGTACATTGAATTTGAAATCTTATTTTCTTTTTATATTCAGTAATTAATCTTCTTTTTTTTTTCACTCAGGATAGACACTGCCTACCTTGCAGACCCAGATGGTATATGATTATATAATATAATTTTATTATAGATGTGCATGTGTGGTGTCTACATATATAAATCTATACTAGTTCTGTCCCATAATTAGTGTACATTCATTTCATACACTAAATGTATGAATCATTATGAGACAGATAATATAAATCATTTTTATATAAATCAATTTTACTTTAACAACAATCATAATTTCAAATTCAGTATTTTTTTTAATTCAATTAAAATATTTAAAGTAGTTATTTACTAAGCTTAGCTTAGTTGTGGCACTCCACCAGAAAAATATTTTTAAGATAATGCAATATATTTTGTGTCACAAACTTTAACATTAGCAATTTTTTTTAAATTATTGTTTTTTTAATTCCATAATTACCTCTGTCCCATAATAGACAACATTTACTGTATTACATTTATATGCCAATGTAACTATTGTTATGAGACAGAGGTAGTATAAATATTTTCAAAGGCTGAGAATGAAACAATGAAGTTTTAATCATAATTAGGGTGGTGCTGTGAGAGTGCACACATTACACTTGGTTTAAAGATCAAATGTTCATAACTTTTTTATCAAATATTTAAAATCAAACATAATATATAATTTGGAATTATTGATGGCATCTAAAAAAGATGTTCAAAAGATTTTAAAATTCCATTAAATCAATAATTAATCATATTAGAAATATAATTTGAATTATACACAATAACATAACAATTCAATTCACAGGTTAACACAAAGTTTTAGATATTCCATAAAAATACAATCTCAGATTAATCTGAGTCAACATTAAGAAGTTTTGACAAAGTTGGCTTATTAAGATATAAAAGAATAAAAACATTCATATTTGTTTTAAGGCAATGTCAGGAAAAGTAAAAGAAAATCTTGTAAAGCCATTAACATGAAAGAAAATGAAAAATTGTTAGGGAAAATTTTTTTTAAATCTTTTTTAAATAAAAAAAAAATCCCCAAGCTCAATATAATTCACTGATACAAATAAAATTCATGTAAACTTATTACTCATATGAAACAAAAATTTGCGTTTTAATCGACATTACCTTTCATGTCATCTTCACTTCTGATAAATATCAAAATTCAAAAAAATTGAAACAGCAAAATCAAAATACAGGATAACTGTCATGCCAATAGTATTTAGAGCACTTTGTTTCATCGCTAAGACCATTTAGCTGATTTTTTAATCAGCTTCCTTTGAAAAGATTACAAAGATTTATTCTGGTTGGTACGTTTATATTGGACAATTATCCACTAATAAAATAAAATATCTTGGAGTAATAGACCCAATAATGCTGCAAAATAATTGAAGATTTGACTGCCCAACTCATAAAATGAAATTATTTCACATGAGAATCCCATTCAAATGAGATATTTCTTGTTCCAATTGCAGAATAACCAGAATAAACATAAAATTAAAACTGACAAATTATCTCAAAACAACATTAATGGATAATAATTAAAAAATATATAATATTCAAAATAAAAATAATAAAAGAAATTAATTTGTTTAAACAAATAAATTTCTTTGTTGATAATTTGGGAAAGAATCCAAATTTTTTTTTTTTTTTTTTGGACAGTTGGATGATTGATTTTATCAACAAAATATTTCAGCAGATCACTTCTTCAGTCTTCATCTGTGAAAAAAAATTTTTTTTTTTTTTCAGAAAAATTACTTGGAAAAAAAAGTTCTATTTTTCTAAGACTATACCATATATTCTCATGTACATATCAAATTTTGAAAATCTATTTTCATTATTATTATTAGCATCAACTTATATTGTACTTTTGTAAGGTTGAAATTCAAATAATATATATAATGGAAAGACTAGGAAGAATCCTTGGCTTCAAAAATGAATGCCATAATTTAATGATTTTGTGACCAAAGTCGACTTATGAGTATCGACAGTAAAAAGTTACTAAAGAATCTGGGGGTGTTAATACAATTTGGTTATAAAAGATTTAGGGTTTTTTATCCCCCTAGAAAAAATAAATGTTTCTCCTGTTTTTTTTTCAAGAATTAAAGACTTGACAAGGACTGAAAAATGAATCAGCTAAAACATTGTTGCATTAAGTAATAATAGTAATTGTAGTTATTATTATTATAATAAACATTAATAAAGCTGAGGTAGATTGATATATTTACAAAATATCCATTAATAAATAAAGAAAATATAAACACAAGGGGTTGATAATAAATCAATATATATTTCTTAAACTCTTTTGAGTTATCAAAGAAACAAAATAAATATCCTTAAAAATAAATTGGGATTTTTCAAGATTTTCAACACTGGAAAACCTCATCATGTTTGGAATTTAAAGCATACAACTCATAACAACTTATTTATATATGTTGTATTTCCATTTCCATTGATAATAATTGGTCTTTGATGTCCATTTATGTGTAAGTCTTTTTTTAAAGTCATTAATATTGTTTAGAGGCGCTCGTGACATAGTTGTTATTGTTGTAGGGAATGGACTCAGCTACTCAAGTTCAAATCCTGAATGAGGCTGTTTGCATTTCACATAGTTGAATTTATACACTTTCCAAAGGTTATTAGCATTATGCATGCTGCAGCTATGACAGAATAGGGTCTTTAACCTTGGAATGAGCAACCAGTCTAACAGAAAAAAATTCTGTATTCAAAACCAGTCGTAGAGCTGAAGAAGCCATCAGGCTATTCATGTTTAAGACTTGTTAACCAGCTTACAGGATAAGTTAAGAATATTGTTTTAAAACTTTTTTTAAGCTTCTACTCTTGGTTTTAATACAAAATAATTGTAATATATACATAAATAAAAATGATATTAGATATAAATTAAATATAAATTTAAACTGAAATGTAAAAAATAGGGAGATCTTGTTCCTAGTGGAGAGAGTATGAAGTAAGAATGAAACTCACAGCAGTTTGTGAATCTACCTGGTAAACCATTATTCAATGTCAGATATTCTTCTTATATTCTTGTAGCAGAAACAAAACCATTTATTCCAAACATGCCTGCCCCACAATTGTTGCTATTATTTAAAACTAGAAGATAAACAAGTCAGTATTTGAAATAAATTCATATCAAATAATTTAAGTCTTGATCCCAATTAAAGGGAAAAATCTTTTTTTTTTTTTAATTTTCATCATTTGCTTCATTTATTTATTTTTTATTGAACCATATGAAATTTAAGAAATTTTATATCAATATTTGGTGCCAGAGTTTTGGTTCATTTATTAAAACATTAAAATCTTCAGCACAGATTTTGGCAGCAAACTTTAGAACTCTGGTACTTCTGAATTTTAATTCAGCATAATGGAAGATAATAGTAAATATTCTTATATTTTCTCCTCAGTTGTTGTTTTTTTTTTGGTGGGTGGGGGTACTTTTTCTTTTTTTGCTGTTAATAAATTTTGCTTTTTTTTTGTTTAGAAACATTTTTAAAAATGAAATAAAAAAATTGTTGAATCATTTTGTTTAAATAATGAAAAAGATTCATATTAGCTTAACTGTTGCAAATGAAAAAATTCAGACCAATAATAATTGAATTGAAAAGGTCAAATTAATAATAGCAAAAATTCATTAGTAAAAGAATTATAAACAGTAAATCAAGAGTTGGAAATGGCATGAAGCCATTTTACTTTATCCCATTAACAAAAATTTCAACTCCACTAACCATGATGGTTGACAAGTCAGGATTCTGGTATCATGTAATCTAATAAAATCTGTTAGATGATACTCAAATGGAAACAACCAATTTACTTTTCTTGAATTTTGGGGTGACATGAAAGAAAAAAAATAGTCCATTATGAAACCCTAATAATTTCTGGATTATAGGATCAATTTGAAGGAGATAAATAAAGAATTTGAATAGATAAATAAAGAGGTAAATTTGGCTACTACAAAAGTTTTATTATATAAAAACCCGTGTCACTTTTTGTCTGCTTATTAGGTTTGTTGTCAGTGATAATTGCAAAACAAATATATAAAAATTATAGACAAAGGACATATACATCTCTATTAGAATACAAAGTGAAATTTGCTTGCAAATATTGTGTTTTTAATGCCATTATTTAATGAATCCTTTATATTTCCCTATTAATATTATGTTCATTTCAAAAGACATTTTAAAATCTGTGATAGATTTTAAAATTTTGATTCGAAGTAAAATAGAAATAAAAAGCAATGTATGAATGAGAAACTGAGTTGATAGAATAAACATTCAATTTGGCTGTAAAGAACTATTTTCTTAATTTTCTATCCCTACCCCTTCTCACCCCAGATAATATTACAGGATTTTTAAAAGCATCCAAAACTTCAATTATTTTTTCAGCTTTGAAATGTTCCTCATATTTGTTGCTTTTATTTTCACTGAATTTTTATATTTTAACAGAAAATCGAATTAGTTGGATTTATATATATTTATACATATATATATAAATAAAATACACACACACATACATGTGTATACACACACATATATTATAAACACACATATCTATACATAAACATATATCATACATATACTCGAAAACACACACAATATATATTTTTTTTTTCTAAAAATGTTTAATTCATACTGTCGGATTCACTTCTATTTACTTCATATATATATATATATATATATATATATATATATATATGTGTGTGTGTGTGTGTAGAAATGTACACAAACACAGGATGTTACAATGGATGAATATTTATTCCATAGTAATACCCATGTTTGTCTACATTTCTCCACATACTGTCAGATTGATTTCCTCATTTTACTTTCATATATATATATATATATATATATATATATATATATATATATATATATATATATATAGCAACAGCATAATCTTTAAAGATCACTGCCGTCCCTCACAATTCTATAACCCCACCACCAGGACGTTTCCTCTCATGAGCCCTCAAATGACTCATCTAACACTGCAGATCCACAAAGTTTGATGCAAATATGACATAGGAGGGACGTCCTTCCTGTTGTATCAGATGATAAAATTTTATGCTTATGCACCACCATATGTCTCTTAAGACCAGAAGCCGACTTACAGACTTTGTTACAGATTGCACAAGACACATTGTTTGTTCCTGGAGTCTGCATTGTCCCTGATGAGATTTCCTGTGATTGATATATCCAGCATAAGAAAGCAGAATTCGACCACATGTCTGACATTTCCAACCCTCCATGTTCTCTCCAATATGACAGGGGTATCCTTTTCGAAGTTGACACTTGAGGTTTTCATGTTCAATTCTTTCACTTTTAAAACTAATACAGCCATCATCCACATGAATTCTCCAGTCAGTTCTCTTCAATGCCAGCTTTTCCCAGTTGTCAAGATCTATTTTTATTTTTACAACGTTGTTTTTTAAGCAATCCTTATACCTCTTCCAAGGCTGTGGCCTTTTGCCATAATTTTTAATTAATTCTAGTAGGGCACCAGATTTAGATGGGCTTCCAGTAGAATTGTTGAAGGTAAAAAGTATTAATATCAAACATGCTCTGTTTGATCTCATCACTCAATTTTGGAATGGTTCTCTTCTACCAAATGAATGGATTGATGGTGCTTTGGAGTGTTTATACAAGGGCAAAGGAGAAAAAAGTAGTTGTGATAACTACCAGGGAGTCACACCTCTCGATGCTGTTAGCAAGATTCTCTCAAGAATCTTGTTGAATCAATTGCTTTTGTACATTTGTCCTGTAGTCATTCCTGAATCACAAAGTGGTTTTAGGTCTGACAGAGGAACAAATGACATGATATTTTCAGCTAGGCAAGTGCAGAAGTGTATTGAGCAACAGGTCCCCCTGTATCAAGTTTTTGTCAATATACATACATACATACATACATAAATAATATTCTCAAAATTACTGAATTTGTATTAGTATTGAAGATTTGAATAAACATTTGTTTTTGTTTTTTAGAGATAGGAACATTTTGACTAAGATGATGTTCTCTTGTAACGATGGATGAAGAAAGGTGCATTTGATAACCTGAAGAAATTGTTAAGATGTCATATTGGTTGAGACTATCAAGATCTGACATATTTCATATGTGTATAAGAAAGATTACTTGACAGTGATCATTTCCACACCCAAGTATTATGTGACTGATGCTATTGGGTTATATGATTTCAGTAATAAAGAATTCATCTGTCTGCCAATAATAAGATTTTTATGACTAGAGATGAGATATAACTAAATCACTTGGATTTATGCTTTTCTCAAACACAATAATGAAAAAAATTTGCAGTGTTAATTAGAATTTAAACTTGAAATTTCCAAGATGAAGAATTATGATGTAGTGATGTGTTTCGATAAGTATCTTCATTTTGGTTATTATCAGAAATACAATATTTCAGTCTTTTTTGTATTTGGTAATTTGGGATTTTCAAATTGAACCAAAAAGATTAACTACAAGAATATTGACTACTAAAGATATCTGAAGAAGATCAGAGAGTTTAAGATGAAGAACACAGTCTGAATGTATCAGTGTATAAAATTTGAACTTACCAAATTTATTTTCCACATTTATAAATATCAAACCACCTGACACTTTGATAGATAATCATGAATCATCCTTGTGTACTCTTTCAACCCTTTGCTATGATAATCACGAAAACTCCAATTAATATCTAAAGTTTCCTTGATGAATACAAAAAGCAAATAGGACATTGTTGAAATCTTTACAAACATCTTTTTTTTTTTTAAATATAAACAAAATGAATTTGTTCAAATAATTAATCATCAATATAAAAAAAGACATGAAAATTATCAATAGAAAAAAAATATGAAAAGATACAAAATCATTAATGTCAATATCTTCATCTCATTAATTATTTCAATTTCATGGGGTTTTTTTGTTTTGTTTTTAAATTGAAAACTAGTGAGAAAAAAAAGAACCTAAATAATTTGATATAATTAATGCAATGACTAACATTAATGGTTGTAGTTGATAAAATATGCAACAATAAACTAATATCAAAAACAGTAAAAAGTATTGATTCACAAGGCCAATAAAGAGTAGCACCTGGTGAGATTAGATCTCACTATTAATGGCTTGCAAGACTAACATGCATAATCCTTTGAACACATTACACTGGTATACCAGGGGTACTTTTATTCCCCCCCCCCCACACACACACACCTTAGCACTGGTTTACTGGTGTGGAAATCATGCTTAAAATGGCAGAGGGTAAAATTTAGGCTCAGGAGTTTAAAAGATTTAATACAACACAACCACAAATACTCAATAATGAACAGTTATATATATTATATTATATCATATTATATTATATATGTCTGCATTTTTAAATCATGACATCATTAATATTTGTAGAAAAAAATCACGTCTTTGGTTTGCTATATTCTTGGAACATAAAAAAAACTATTAAGTGTCTGGCTTTCAAAGATGAAGAATCTACTTATATACAAAAAAAAATGTGACACACGCACACAAATGTATATAAGACACACAATTTGGTATCACAACACAGGAATGAAAAACTTTATTATTATGGTAACATTTTAGAAATTCTAACATACAGTATTGAATAAAAACAAAGTGAAAAAACTGAACCATTTTTATTATTGCCACAAATTTTAATAAAACTTCAATGGCTTAGACACACCTAGGAAGTGATTATTTTCTTTGATTATTGTTGTGAAATTTCTTTTAGTTGCAGTGAAAAGTGATAATATTCTAAAAAAAAAAAAATCCTCAGAAATACCAAAAGATAGGAAATAATCATTTCCAATTTTTGTCTAAACTATTGAAGTTTTAAAATTTGTGGCAATAATAAAAAATGTTTCAGTTGTTTCAGTTTTTTGTTATAGTTCAATACTATATCTTTTCACAGGTAGACTACACTACTTAATCTTTTTCCCCTCACAATAAAAATAGTTTAGTCTTCTCTCTTTTTGCATTACTTGATATTCTGTTTTTCAATTCATTCTTTCTTTGCTTTCTTTCTTTCTTTCTTTCTTCCTTCCTATTCTTTATTAAATGTGTTGAACCATACATAAATAATCCAATCATTTATCACATGAATTATGCTAACAACAATATAAGTTATAGAGCTGAGTGCAATCAGAGACCATACACTTATTATACATTCTTTAAGTTAGCAGATTTTAGAAGTACTTTGATTGAATATCGCTACAGTGCACTGTTTCAGCTCATCTAAGAGTACAAACAAGCAGAATGAGAATTTTACTGTTATATAGATTATTATATTGTAATAACTTACCAAGTTTCAAATATATCAAGACTTTCATGTTCAGTTGAGTTTCTTAATATTTATAATAAATATTATTCAAAGATTTATGAGAATGATATTATGAGAAATAATTAAATGACCAATAGATTTCCTATCAAAGTCAGATTCTGAGGTTTTATGGGCAAATCAAACTCTGTCAGCCTGTTTAATACATGGATTGTCATCAACAGAGAATATATATATATATATATATATATATATATATAACCCTTTCACTCCCACTGCGACACTTGGGTTCCAGTCAAATTTCATTTTAACCCTTAAAACATTGTACACAAAACATAATTTTTCATATAAAAACAACAGAAAAAAAAACAATTAGTGAAACAGTTAATAGGTTCCAATGAATAAACAGAAACAACATATACATGGATGTGGTATTTTCATACTGTAATGAAATACAAACAAAACCTGGTGGTATTTTGTGAGGTAATGCCGGGTCAACTTGGGTGACTGGTAATAATGTTTCCCAAAACCTTGCATGACCCCAGGGTCATCATCATATTTAAGTTACATTGTATTTTATCTATAAGTAAATAATGAACCAAGGAGATGAATATTAAATTATAGAGTAGTCTCCCTTGTCTATTTACAAGTGAATATAATCAACAACAAGAGAAACAAAAAATCAGAAATATTAATCTTTAAAAAACTAAAAAAAAAAAAAAAAAAATGTTTTGATCTGTTTGTTTGGGTTTTTTTAAATTTATATTTCTGGTTTTTTGTTTCTCAAATTGTTTTTTCAATTAAATTGTTATTTATCTTATTTGTTTTTCTTCCTAAATTTCTAAAACCAAACAAGAACATCCAAGAACATGTTCATTTTTTTTAACATCATTTATAAACAACTATCTTATCTTTATATTAAGATTGATCAAAAAGTTCAGAGAATCAAATATTAGAAATTTTAATTTAAATCTGCTTTTGAAAAATTCTAAATTATATGAATTAGCCTTTATTGTTACTTTTTGTTTCTAACATCCCTAAGATATTATAATTAATATAGGCTATACAGCCCCAGGTATATATTTTTTTTAATTCTTTTTTTTTTTCTTTTTTTTTTTTTTGTAGGAGATATAAATGAAAACTTTAAAATTGCTTAAACTATAGAAAATTAAAATTGATATTTTGCATTTAAACATTGGTATAATTTTTTTTAAATTTTTTCATACAAGTATTCAATAGTGAAGAATATCTTCTTGTAACCTTATATATATATATATATATATATATATATTACTTTACTATATTTATAAATAAAGAGTGCTCAATATCAGTGATAGAACACACACACACACATATATATATATATTAGTTGAATAATCAAATTGTTTAAAAATGTTTTTTAATATATCAAGAAAGTAATCAATATCGGCCAATAAAGCAGTTTTGATTTTCCAGCAACTGATATTTCATTAATTCTTTTAATCTGGACAAAATTATAAGACACTTGAATTTCTGTCTTAATTTTCATTTATATTGAGCCGTTTGAAAAATAATGGCCAATTTTATGAAACATTCAAAAATAAAGTCATTTTTCATATTTTAAAATAACCTGACATTTGTTTAGGTTTTAACAATCCTAATGCTTTAAAAAGAATATGTATGGGTCAAAGGTTGATTATTGAATTATTACCATCACTTGAACTCGCACATTTCTGTAAGGGTGCAAAAAAATTGATGGTGTACCTGTACTGGGTTGAAAGATGTATCTATATATGTGTGTGTGTGTGTAAAAATATAGACAAACAAAAAGTGTTCCAGAGGAGAAATTTTTCCACATACTGTCAGATTGATTTCTCCATTTTACTCCCATATATATATATATATATATATATATATATAATGAGAGGGTGAGCAGAGTGTAATGAAAATGTGTCCATCTTTGGTTGTTTTGTTTTTTTTTATATAAAAAAAACCCACAAAAACTGTTTCCAAAAAGTAAAAAAAGAATTCACACTGTGGAAAATAACTTTAATAAATAATTTTGTTCATTTTTGGTTTCTTTCACAAAGACATCATAATGAAATAACAAAACTGCAGTAATATTTTTTTAATGTTCAGTTTTACCAAATATGGTAAAATGAATAAAAAATATTATTACACAAGAAACAAATTTTGTATGATTGCTTGGTGGGAGATTTACAAATATTGGAAAACAAATTTTTGTAAAATTTGAAAAAAAAAAAAAAATAGTGTGGTATGAATGAACTCAGGTGTTTTTGGGTTCTTTGGGTTTTTTAAGGATTTATTTTAAGGAGAATAGCAGAGCAAATCACCAAACAGGAGTTTAATGGATTTAATTTTTTTATGTTTACCTTAAATAGTTCTTTTAGTTTTAGAGGCTTTAAAAAATCAAGAAAAAGAATTATAAAGTGTTTACGTATTATTGGATGGAGACTGAAGAAGGATAACATCCTTATGATAAATTTTGTTTTCATGATTTGATATTTTGAAGTTAAAGAGAAATTAAGCAAATGTTAATTATTTGAAAATTTAGACCATTGAAAAAAAAAATTTAAATAAGAACAGATCTTTGTTCACAGCTATACCATCAGTTGCTTTTTTGTTGCTTTTTTTGTTTGTTTGTTGTTGTTTTTTTAATACTGAAAAGTTATCAGCCCAACCAATTTATATTATAGTGGGGAAGTGTTAAATAAACTTGAGAAGCAATGTAGCAAGTATGTATTTACCCAACCTCCTCACCACAGGCAGGATGTGACACAAGGTCAATTTTTAAGTATTGCTGGTTTGAATTTAGTTTTCCTTCCTCTAGACTAGTTGCCTTTCCAAGGTTAAGAACCTAGTCTGCCCTACTATTTACCCATAACTGGGAGGAGACGAAATTGATGCATTTATCAAGAGTATTAGCATTATGTGAAATGCAAATAACCTCATCCATAATTTAAACTCAAGTCACCAATTCTATTTCCAACAACGATAACCATTACACAAAATGTGCCTCCCACAATATGCCAAGTAAGTTGCCAAATGAATGTATGGAATAAAATGTCTCACAACTCTAAACCATTCACCTTTTTGGTTAGTCCCAAGAACTTTTCAGCATCCACCTTTACATGGCTAAGACATAAAACATAAGAGTCTCTTAATTTTCTGGTTTCAGCTTTTGACCCCCAATAATGATTTTGAACCATTTGAAATACCTCATTGTTCCAAACTCAATGACCTCTAAAAGTTTTAAGTACAAAAAATATATACTCTACACAGAACTGATGATACACTTTATTCTACCCAATTTTCTTCTCATCAATTCATTAAATGCAAATGGAAGGAAGTTCAATCATTGTAATATGATTCAATTATGAATGACAGAAATTTATGTTGATGACTCATCTCAAATGAAGACAAATTTCCATTTTTTTATGATTGATGACAATTCAGTCCTATCTGCGAGGCATAAAACAGGCAACTCTCTTCCTTCTTCAAAGCAACCAATACCCAGAAGATGATTGGTCAAATGTTTTTCTCCCCCCACCCACCCTTCTTTGGCAAGTTTATTGATGAAAGACTTTTTAATATCTTTGCAAAAATGTTTAATAAAGTTTAGATTCATCATTTGATAATGAAGAATAATTTACTAATGAGGTTAAAACTGATTATTTATCAAATACACAAAGTATGATTTCATTTCTTCAATAATCTTGAGAATTTCATCAATATCTGCATTAGTCTCCATCATAGTTTTATTTTCTTAAATTATTTTCACACTTTGAATGAACAAAAAAAGAAAATCTCTGAAATATAATCAGGGTTGATTTTTCTTTATTTTGATCCCCAAAATTCCAAAATAAAAGCTTAAAAAAATTGTTTTGCTTCTCATGAGTGACCCCCCCCTCCATTTGTAATGTACTTGATGTATTTGTGTTTGTCATTCAATTAATTTTTTGTTCGGCTGAAGACCAGAAAGTATAAATGATTGGCAGTTAATGGTATAACGTTAGGTCTGATCTGCTTCTGCTGATGTTAATGGATTAAGCTGATGTTAATGGATTAAGCTGATATTTTTGATCTGTGCTTGTGAAATACATGAGTTTCGGCTGATAATTTGAATGCATAAATAAAATCTTTATCAAATTCATGATTTGTACATTCTCCCCAATTGATGCCAAGGCAAATAAAATGATCTGATGGGCAACATTAAATAGAATTTCTTTACTTTTATTGAAAGAAAGAAAAAAACATCCCAGAATAAATAATATTAAGTAAGCAGCAACAGCAATGAACCAACAAATCATAAAGCCAATATATTTTCATAATTAATCAATCAGTATGATACAACCTGAATTTCAGCTTAATATTAAGAGGTAAACATGATTTGCAAGATTGTATGAAAGTCAAATATATATGGTATTTAGACACACTCAGTTTTTATCTTACAAATGGTGAAAGCCTCTAATATAAGACTAAGATTTAGGTCTCAGAAAGTCACATGATACACAAGTATATATGGTATCTGCTGCCATGAAAATGTCATGATACTGCATCTTACTTCCATAAATTTTTAACCTGTCCAATAACTTTTTTTAATATTTTAGTTTGGGGAAGGATCTCTATAATGTCTTATCACAGGTTTAAAGTTCCTCGCTCCACAAATGAGCCTTTTTTGAAAATCTTTTATTTGTGATGAGTTAGATTCACACTCACAATAATTTCTACAGTTCTTGAGTTAACCAATGTTAATGAAGTAACAACAAAGACACACTCTCAAAAACTGAACAACTAGTGAAAATTAAAATTATAACAATAGGAAAAAAAAACTGGGTTACCAGAAAAAATAAATTTTTAAATTATATTTGCCCAAGCATTAATAGGGAGACATTTCAAATATAATAACAATCTTATAATATTTGAGAAAAAATGTTTTTGATTCAATAGTTTGTGCTGCCTATGCAGGTCATGTGATGATATTTTTGTCATGGGGGCAAAATTTCAACAATTTTTAATATTGAATACTGAAAGAAAAATCCCATTTTTTTAAATAACTTATTTTTATCTAATTTATTCTTTGGAAATTTTAAGTTTCCACATAATTTCTAAATGGCTGAAATTTATTTGTATATTGGCCATTTGAAAATTACTGCAATAAAGGAATATATTACAAGGGTGAGTCAAAAGTTTTGCAATATTTCACATTTTTTAAACACAAAAATACCAAGCATTAGTTAACAGAAAGGAAGATCTTCTGTAGCAAGACAATATAAGACCTTATAGCACTCATACAACCCAGAATAAACACCAGGAACTTAAGGGAATTGAACAGGTGCCAAACTCAGTATATAATCTGGACCTAGTTTCTTTGGATTATAAATTGTTTCAATCCATGGATCCTTCCTGTACTCACAACACTTCATCAACCAAGAGAAGGTGAAAGCTTCAGTGAAGAAATTCTTCTCCTCAAATGATAAGAATTGTATCAGTATGAAATCAAAGAACTGGCAGAAAATGGCTTCACATGGTACAACATGATGGCCGCTACTTTTAATGTTGGGCTACTTTTTTGTAACTTGAAGAATAAAGCAAATAAGATACTAAAATATTGCAAAACTTTTTACTCACCCTAGTATTATGTTTAATGGTTGCAGTATTTAGAGAGAGAAACTGCTCAATATCTGAGATAAAGCATACGTATGCAGATTAATACAGAAATCAAAACTATGTAATAGAAATAACTACAAATATTTTTATGTTTTCATGATTATCAGGTAATAATTCAATTTGAAAACATGAAACTATTAGTAGCAATATGTTATATATATATATATGTGTGTGTGTGGTGTGTGTTTGATGTATCTTACTCTCCCAAAATTTATATATTTACATATCTATATAGATAAATTTAATCATTTTGATTATGGTCATAAGTGAATACTAAATATAAAAAAATAAATTAGAATAAGATTTTTTTAAATGGGATTTTTAACATTCAGAATCTATCAATATTTAAATAATTTTATGTTGTCAGTCTCATAATCATATTTAGTTGTATTCAATATGAACATATAATCAAACACAAGTTTCATACTCAATCTTTGGTTTTGTCTTCACTTGTTTGAAACTCTCATAGCAGCCTTCCCTTATCAAGAACCGTTCAGTATCTTTTTGACCCCTAAAAAAATAATTCTTCAATGTTTCACGAGATGGTGGGAAGAGAGCTTGATGAATCCGCCGAAGATTTTTTTGATTCACCTGAAAGGTCTGTTTATTCCATGTTAAAAATATCCCCCGCCCAAAGTTATCTGCAGGGCATATATCCTGCCAACCTGCAAAAGGTGAAACTGATACTGTACGACCATCAGGAAAGACAGGGAGATTATTGGTCCAACCACCATCAAGATATTTCTGAAATGAAATAAAAATCAAATTATAACTTGAATGAGAAACAGCAAATATCTAAGGGAGGTAACTGCATTTGAAATAATCACTTTATTTTGTTGCGAAATATTGGGCAACAAATTTAATAGCTCAAAAGCACTTTTGACCATAAAATAAAAAAAGCTTGCAAGTAAAGGAATTTATTAAAATTTCACAATTACCATATTACAATACATTATTGGTGTTGGGATGTATATCACACTAGTGTGTTTATAAGAGCATATTTTATTCACTGATACTTATAAAAATGACTGGTTTTTGAAGAACTCAAGTATTTGGTTTTTTTTTTTTTTTAATTTTAGGGCCATGGGATATCAAATAAGAGACACTTTTGTAGGTATATCACAGAAGATCCAAAAGTTTAAAGTAATGTTAACTAAAGTTGCACCTTGCCTTAACTCATTAATTATATTTGGGTATGTTGGATATCTCCTGGGTATAAGCTATACTAACAACCAACTTATATCTATAGACTGTTCCAATCAGGAGAAGCTGAATTGACTAATGAAAAACGCCAAACATGTATTTCATGGCATTGATAAATTGTCCTAAAATTACTTTCTTGATGTACTAATTCAGGGACAGATCAACAGACAAGGATTAAATCTAATACATCTTTCTACTGCAAGAACAGATCAACTTTAAGCCACAAATAATATCCACTGTGAAACTGCATTCAACTACAGGCCTAAAATGGCAACTCAAATCGTAACAGGTTCTGATCAAAGTGAAGATTTTGTAGAAAAAAATGCTACAATATTTGCTGAGTTAATTCAATGCTTGCATGATAGAAGTTTATGATTAGTAATGTGTGATGCCAAAAACAATGGGTAAAAAGCATTAGCGATATTAAGGGCCCATTATTTATTGAAAGGTAAGCCAAAGATTATTTCTCTCTACACAGAGCTAACCTCTTTAAATAGATCAGCTTCTGAATCTATCACTGATTATATAATATGGACAGTAGATATTGCAAATCCTCTAAAAGAAGCCAAAGTGATTAGTGATGATTTTGTAATCACCATGGTTTACTACCAGCAGACAAAGGCAATGCTACTGTGGTGATGGATAAGGTTGAATACTCTAACAAGTTAACAGACCTAATTTAAAACGGTGGCTACTGCAAGGTTAAAATGAAACCAACCCTGAAGACGGAAAGATCCTTAGAAAGAACAAGAACCTTATACTACAGAAGAAATACAGACAGCTAATTCAACATTACAGTAAGCTACCGCACATATATAGTCTTCCTGAGATTCATAAGGATAGTAATTCCATTAGACTCATCATCAGCTGCCAAGGTTCAGCGTGTCACCCACTGAACCATTACCTTGTTGAGATAGTCACCCCACTGACTGGTAAGTCTTCATCATACATGAAGAACTCTGCTACTTTGTGGAAAAACTCAGCAATGTTCCCATTTATTCCAACCAAATGGTCAGTCTAGATGTAGTGAGTCTATTCACAAAGATACCCACTAATGAGATTAACAGTGATACAAGATAAATCAGCTGCAGATTCCTCATTGGAAGAACGTACCTGTATCCCAATAGATAATCTGATGGAGATGCTGACTTTCTGTGTAGAAACAACCTACTTCAAGATGGGTTCTGACATACCGACAAGAAGAGGGCCTGGCGATGGGATCACCATTGTCCTCAGTGTTGGCCAATATATATATGGAATACTATGGAGAGACGGTCTTAGGATCTACATCAACGTGGATTAGATACATGGATGACACATTCATTGTGGCCCTGTCAGGAAGATGTTCAAATACTAATGGATCATGTGAACTCAATCAGTCTGTCTATACAGTTCACAGAAAAAAAAACCTTTTTGAAAGTTTCACAGGTTTAAAACCAAACTTAAATAATATGCATATTTTACTACAATTTGTTTTTGTCATGTGCAAAACAAAATGTTAAATAAAGTCTAGCTTATTTATTTTCCTGAAACAAAAAAATTGGATGTGCTAGATTCACTGATTCTTATGACAATAGCTCAAAACCTGAAACGATGGACAAGGATCCAGTAATATTATCAGACTACACATGTAATTGATACGAAAATAAACCATTCAATTGTAATGAAGAAGGGCAAAAATCATGTTATCCAACAAGAGAAAGAAGGAAACCAGATTACCTTGTAGTTGAAAATTTTGAATTAAGGGGAATATACTATTGTTACACATTACGTACAATACCCACTGATTACATTGAAGCTATTAATTCATGGGATGCAAAACTATGGCTATACGCTATGCAGAAAGAATACGATTTTCTAGTTGAGAATATTTTCAAATTAAAAACTGCTCCAAGTGATAAAAATATTATAGAGAGCCAATTGGTGTTAAATCTAAAATATAAAGATGATGGTACTTATAAATATAAAGCAAGATTTATCGCAAAAGGTTTCTCACAAATGTATGGAGACGATTATATGAACATGTTCGCACCAACAACAAATCTAACTTTGATAAGAATTTTAATTCAAATTGCAGTTTAATATGACTTGCTAGTATACTATCTTGATGTCAAAAGTACATATTTAAATGCCCTTTTGGACTTTGAAATCTACATTAACCCACCGAAAGGTTTTGAAGATAAAAATAAAAATTGTGTTTGGAAATTTAAAAAAGCCTAATATGACTTAAAACAAAGAGGTCATTCTTGGAATAGCACATTTCATACTTACTTGATTGAAAAAGAATTTTAAACCATCTATTATAGACACTTGTATGTATACTAAGGATATTAACAATAAAACATCAATCATTTTATTATTATGAGTAGATGATATTCTAATTGCTTCAAAAACTGAAGCAGATTTAATAAAAATCAAAGCTAGCCTAAGTACAAAATTCAAAATGACTGATCTTGATAGGCTGTCCTAGTCTTTAGGGATACAATTTTAATATAGTAATAACACTATTAGAATGAATCAATCAAGATATATTGAAAAGATATCAAAATTTAACATGATAGATTGTAAACCCCCGCCCAACTCCATGCGAAATGGATATGAATAAAATAATTGATAAGTAAGAGTAAATAATAGACAACAAACTGTACCGTGAAATTCTTGATTCCTTAATTTACATCATGATGGCTACAAGACCAGATAACTCTTTTACAGTTTAAAAATTATCTCAATATTTAAACAAAACAACAGCAACATTCATTTCTGCATTATTTGACATGCACAATAAATCAGTCACTAGTATTTAAAATATCCCTAGAACCCTTAAAATTACAGGGATTCTGTGATGCGACTGGGCTAATTCAAACATGGAAAATTATATGTGGATTCTGTTTTAAATTCTCAGACAAAAACTCAATAATTTCTTAAAAATCCAAAAAGCATCATTCTATCTGTTTGTCTACTTGCAAAGCAGAATTTGTAAGTTTAGCATTGGCAAGCCAAGAATCACTTTACTTAAAAATCATTATTTGAAAATGTTGCAAAACCAGAAATTGTTAATAATCCTATAAATATTTACTGGGATAATCAATCCAGTATCATTTTGAAAAAAAAAAACATAATCCACCAACGATCGAAACATATTGATGTAAAATACCAGTTTATTAGGGATGAAATTAAAAAGGGATCAATATTTTTTAAATATATTGAACAGAAAAAAATATAGCTGACATATTTACAAAACCAATGACTAAAATAAAATTGAATACTTTTATAAATGCTATTGTAGGAACCCAATCTTAAATTAGCAGATATTTTTTCCCTGTTGGCTGGGGTTGTAGAATATGCTAACTGCATCTCTGCAGAGGAGTAAGACCCCCCACCCCCAGCCAAAACGGGTGTCCTGGGTAAGACATTAAACTAGCCAAAACTAAACAACTAAATCACCAACCGTATTTCTGTATTGTATTTTTCTAATTTTCTTAAAAGAAAAAAAAAATAGAGTGGGAAAAAAAAAGAAAAAAAAAGAAAAATTAGCAAAAAGAAAAAAATTGAAAAGAAAAGGGAGAAAAAGAAAATGTAAAAATAAATAAAAATGAAAAAAATAAAATAATAACAATAACAAGAACTAGTAAGGTTTAACAAAACAAATAACAATAAAAAATAAATAACCAATTTTCTTTGGTGTTATTTTTTTTTTTTACTGGACAAACCCACCTTATACCAAGAGAGGGGGTTTGTTGGATATCTCCTGGGTATAAGCTATACTAACAACCACAACTTATATTTATAGACTGTTCCAATCAAAAGGAGCTGAATTGACCAATGAAAAATGTGTATTTAATGGCATTGATAAATTGTCCTAAAATTACTTACTTGATGGAATAATTCGGAGACAGATCAACAGACAAGGATTAAATCTAATACACCTTTCTACTGCAGGGAATACTCTGGATCAACAAACAAGGATTAAATCTGATACATCTTTCTACTTCAAGGAAGGATCAAACTTTATATGGAAATGTCCTCTTGGGGCATTGTAATTATAGTGAGGAGTGAGTGATCTAAAGAAATTACACTGTGTTACACCCTCCCTCTCCATCTGACAAATTTCACCCCCTGTCATTCTCCTGTTCTCTTGTGTTTGTTTTTATTCCCTTGTGACTGTCTCTCAACCAGATGTAGTTTGAATTGATACAACCAAAAAGGTTCAACCATATCCAACACAACCAGCAGATGACATACAAAGAAAAGACAGATGCATCTAGATGAAGATTGTATCATTACAAAATGATTAAAAGAGAAAAACTCAATAACATTGATCATATTTGTAGATAAAATAACATTTAAATAAAATAACTCACCTTTCCTCGAATAACAGGAGGATTGAAGCCAGCATAGACTGGGATATAACTACTTGCAAGCAAACACTAAAAATAAAGAAAACACATTGATAGAAAACAATTACATTTTAGTTATAATGTTAAACCTAAAAGATAGTTTGGAGGGAGGTGACAATTTTGTTAGAAACAAAAAAATAACAAAAAGTTTACTTTCCTAATTTTAAGGACAAAAATCAAGAATCTAGGATATCTACAAAAGAAATAGACAGTTTCAAAAAATATTTTTTAAATATATAAGATATTGACATTAACCATACAGAGTTTTGTGGAGAAACACTTGAAGTTTATTATTAATGATTTTAGCACCACCAGGTGTTCCATTGTCAATCAGGTTGCAGAAAGTTATAGCTGTTAAGAAGGCAATTTGTTTGCTTGAATTAAACAAAGTGAATTCTGTTATGCCATTCAACAGCATTTTAGAACACCTTTAGAGAAACTACCACTAGATAATTCCTCAACAACAGGTAGAAAAAATAAATTAAAATAGGATGTTTGTGTAAAAGTTCTGTGAGACTATCAAAACAAAACAAAAAAATTGTAGCAGTCAGCCTTACAGGTTCAAAGGATTAATAAACTCCTTTTGGTCATTAAACAAAAAGAAAATTTCAAGTTTCAAATCTTAATTGTTTAAAATAAAGCAAATGAATATAAAGATGGTTTTTTTTTTCATCTTGTATCATTTTTACTAGTAATTCTTTATTGATGGCAATCAACTGCTGATCTGAATAGTTGTGATAAAAAGAAACTAAAATTAACAAAAAAAATACTAATAAAAAAAAAATAATAATGTTTAATAAGTATCAAGTTTGTAAAATAAATCAAGAAGGTATTTTTGGTAGTTCAAACTTGTAGATCACCTTTGGTCAAAATGTAGAACTAATTAACCCTTTTGGTGTGACAGCAAATTGAGTCATCCAAATACATTTAATGCAGAAGGCAAGATGTAACTTTAGTCTTAAAATGTTGGACCTTGTGCAATATACTCTACCCAAAAGTGCCTCTTGTTCCATACCCCCCCTCCCAGCTCTATAATAAAATTTAAAAAATACTTTATTACTTTAGTAAAACAGCCGTTTCAGTGAATAAAATATTCTCTTATAAACACACTTGAGCAATATACACCCCCCCAATCCAATAGCATTATAAAACTCCAATGAATTTTTTTTTTTTTTGGCAAACATTTTTTATCTTATGGTCAAAAGTGCATTCCAGCCATTGAATTTGTTCAATGGTTGGAATGCACAGTTGTTTGGTTTCAAGTATTCCTATCTAATAGTAATAATTATATGGTTTCAAGTAAATTTGATAATATTCATTTGTTTGTACACAGTTATATCATTATATAATGAGCTCCAAAAGGGTTAATCTTCGTTATCAAAAAACAAAACAGAATACTCACCTGTACAAGTTCTTGTCTGCTACTGAAATGTGACATTGTCTCATTCCTTCTTGTTTCTAAGTTGGTAACAGACACAAACAGTTTCCCACTGGCCACTTCATGGGCATTATGAGGGAGTTTCTCATTAAGGAATTTCTCCAATGAATGAAGGAGATTGTATTTTGGGGTTAGGGCACCAAGGGGCTGGTTCTGGACTTCTAACGCAAGGTCATAGGTAAATTTGACACAATCCTGAATTAAAAGAAAGTATACATTTTTTTTAAAGAAGAATAACATACATACATTGGGTTTATAATTATTTTATAATCATTTTTCAAATGGAATCCATTGAAAATGCAAATGTTTACAATATTTTAATGTGCCATGAGCATTGCTAATGTAATCCCTATAGACCCTAATTCTTGGATCCTACTGTTCTTCTAATATAAGAAAGTGCCATGTCCCTGTAGGAATTGACCAAATCATGGCTCTCCACAGCTTCCTCTATAAATAAACTACTAATGACTGTTTTTATAAGACAGTGGAATGGTTTGTTGTTGCCATCTCCATAGTTTGAATTCAGTTGACCTTCTCCTAGACTGGTTTCCCAGCCCAATGACTAGAGTGCCCAATCTGCATTGCTATTTGAAATAGTTGAGAGGAAAAATAGATTCAGGTCTTTCTCAAGGGAATTTTGTGGTGGGTGCAACTGAAATTGAAACTAAATCTGTTCACCAATTCCACTTCCTATGCTGATAACCATGCACCCCCCCTCTTCTCATTGTAAATATTAAGTAAAAGTCATCATCCTTTAACAATCAAACTTTAATATCATTCCCATATAAATATTAAGGATTTTACAAGTATTTGATTTATGACTACCTTAGACTCAAAATTTATTTTTTCTCTTTGATGAAGATATGGTAATAAGTATTTCTAAGCAACAAAGGTGAAAAATATGTAATAGTTATAAAAATATGAAAAATTAAAACATCAATCCAGATTCAAACTACAGCCACGGTTGTTTGCATTTATTTCACACTAATGCCCTTAGGAAAGGCATGAACAGATCACTTCCCTTCCCAGTTATAGATAAAATCGATTCTAGTCTTGGTTGGTAACCAGTCTAGTAGAAAACAACACTAAATTCAAATCTCCTCCAAGATAACATGGGCCAAATTGGCAGGGTAAGGGCCATTACTCACATACCTTGAGGAAAGTTGAACTCCTACAGCTGGGATAAAGGAAATGCCATGATCTGCAAAAGCAGTAAGCCCTAAAAATTAGAACCTCAAACTGATTAACATACAATTCAGCACTTTAACCATTAAGCTTTATTTATGGTATAAATTCTTAGTTGGAAAGTTATATTATGCTTGGTAAACTGCACCCTTTTTATAAGATATAACACATACCAAAATGATAGCATTGTATCAGGTTTCTTTTTATATAAACCAGAGACTAGACTTAAAAAGTTATTATTTAAAATTTGTCCCATTTGCACCGTAACAAAATTTGTCCCACTTGCAGCTTAAAGACTTAAGAAGCTTTTTCTTCTGGTGAAGAAAGAATGAAAAAGATCTTCTAAAGTCTAGTCAGTAAATTTAACTAGTGACCAGTCTAAATTTTTGCTCACTTATCTGGTCTGTGTATGAATACCACAACATTTATACAGTCAATAGAGTACCATAATTATTTCTGTATAAAAACACTTTTTGTCTGCATTAGTAAGGGTTGCATATTATATACAAGAACTAAATATTAATTTTTTTATCCAACTATGTGCATCAACATATTCAGAACAGCATGACCAAATGTATGTCATAGATATGACCCAGACTAACTAATGAGTAAAAACACTTCTGTTTTATGCCAATACAGAGAAATAACCACTGAATTATGTATTTGCTTATGAATTAATTTCTCCTAGTGTGAACTTATTTTTGCCACAAGCTTGTTGCATCTTTGTGAAAACTTGTCTGTGTTTGCTCTAAATACTGTGTACATTTTTTAACTTCAAAACATTAGTAAACAGCATACATCTTTTTTTTTTTATTTTTAGTTGATGCAACTAGATAAAAAGTTAAACAGATGTTAAATTTAACTACTACAAATTCTAAAACGTCAGTGCGTATTACATACAAGATATTTTTTTTTCAGATATTTATGTGGGGGCATTGATATGTGTATATGTGCCTATGCTATTATAGGGGTTTCCATGTTAAGTTGTGTGTGGAGTTAGATATATATGTGCAGGTATGTGTGTGATCTTACAGAGTGTGTGGTGGTAGTGGAGAGTGGGGGGGGAAACTGGTCAAAATTTCAGAAGGTCCTGGAATGATGTTTGTTCAACATGGCTTTTTGGCATTTTAGGTTGGTTAGGCAATCAATCTAGGAGAAGGAAAACTTGAAATCCAAACCAGCTGTTCTTCACTCAAAAATGGAATTGTGTCACATTCTATCAATTGCAGAGGGGTTGGGTAAATATGTATATTCCAACAAAAAAGTTAAAGGAAGATGCTTGTTTTTCTTTCAAATTAGATTCTCATTCATATCATCTTTTCATTTCTTCATATGTGCAACCTCCATTCCAGCCTTAGTTCAAAAGGGAAATGTCACAATAAGAGAAAAAGTTAGTGAATGTATAGCTTATGGTTTTAAAAAACAAAATGAAAATGAAAATTATAGTTTTTTTTTGTTTTTTTTTTCTTTTTCTTTAACTCTTTGCTACCAAATTTCCCCCATGGCTGTACCAAATGTTTTCCGTATTTTTTACCTGTATGATGGATATTTCAAAGTTCACTAACTATTCACCTCGAAACTCATTCTATTCAAATAAAGTCCTATTATTATTATAATCTGAATCCGTCTGCTCAATTATAATGAACTAAGCATTAGTTTTTGTACTAATAGTAGAAGAGCCACTGTGAACAGTTTAAAGTAGGCAAAAAGTTAAAAGTTATAACATTCACTAAAAATTAATTTAATACTAACATCTTAAAAAACAAAGTTGTAGCATCAATGAGGAGAAAGTGCATACCTGTATCAGACTTTTGTCAATTGAGAGGACTGCTCCAATAAGAGAACCAGCGGAGGCTCCAGCAATTTTCTCCACTTTGTTGAGGAAACCTGCCCCATGCCGTGCTAGACATGTGGCAACCCCTAGTTGATAAATACCAAGGAATCCACAGCCGCAAAAGGACAAGTTCATCATGGGTGGATCAACAACATCATCAACCATATCAAAGGCATCATTATCACAGGGAGTCTTCCCCTTGTCAGGAAGCTGTAGTGCGTCCTCATTCAACTAAGAAATAAAAGGAAAAAAATGTTCCAAATCACCGCACACATAGAGATACAGACAGACAGACAGACAGACACACTTACCATGTTGTGCTAAACTTGATAAATGATTATGCAATGGAAAATAGAATGTCATTTGTCAATTTTAGGGATCAAATTTTTTTAAATCTGCAAACGACATGTGTATACAAGAGGAAAGGGGGACTGACAAGTTTTCTGTCCAAGAAATGACATTTATAGAATTATTGAAGTTTGTGGAAGGGTTAAAGAAATTTGAGAAAATGTGCCAAGTGTGTTAAGCTGTGAGATGAATTTGTAATAGTATATACATTTCATGGCTCTAGATAATCATTTTCTTGGTTGGACCAAGAACTTTTCAGTATCTCAAATATATATCTTACTCTTAATTAAAAAAAACAAAACAAAAAAAAACCACATACACACTCATTATAT
>CM042146.1:36382758-36407758 GCA_023376005.1 Doryteuthis pealeii | reverse complement strand
AATGCATTGCTTTTCTTAAAAACAAAATCAGTAGATAAACAAAAACAAATGATTTTTTCTACTTGCATTTACTCTCAGGTTGAGACAAGCAAGTAGTTTTATCCACCAAACATTTATATTTACATAGACTCACATAAACATACCTATTATTAAAATTCAATCAACACCACAAATGGTTAATGAGCTAGAATAGAACCCCACACATTTCTAGCTTTATGCTAACATAAGTTAAGCTTTGTAAATGACAATATGCTGATTGTTCCATCAAATTTCAATTACAAACAATTTTCTTCAAAATCCCCCATTATGCCTTTGTTTCACATAGATAGCTATCTAGACCAAAGACTAGTTATATTCTATACTTATATCAAATCAGACACCTGAGTGCATAATTTCTTATATATACTTATATAAAAACATTATGGATTTTTAGACTTTATAAGAACATAAATGTACTCTTTCGTATCAGGTTTTTAAAAAATAAATCTACCCTTTAGTATCCTCGATTTTACAAGGTCATAAGTAAACTAACAAAAATACAAAAAAGTACACAATCATGTCACGTTTTTAACAAGAGAAAATTTAATTCACAGAAAATTCAATATGTAACCATAAATATTTTGTCTGTGCAACCGTTTTTATAGAGAGCATAGTTACTATATTCTGATACAAAGAAGAGACATATTCTACACTCTGATCAGAGTATTTACCTCCCCAAGAAAGCAAATTTGATACAAAGTTTTATCATGAGATTCCCATACATACATGGTGGACAGGACAAAACTGTCAAGTACCTCCAATTGAGGAGGTATTACTTCAGGTTTGGAATCCCACAGGAGCAAGTTGACCTCATTTTTCAGTCATGCCCTGCAGAAAAGCCAGAACACAGCTGAAGAGAAAAAGTAATTACAAGGGAATAGATCTAATGAATGAGCCACTTTACAGAATGTCACCATGTGGTGAGATGAATTCCAATCACAAATGCACAATGCTAACCCTTCCACACCATGATGGTAACTAAAATGGCATGGCTGCTACTGCTCAAAGACATATCTCCCACCTGCTCACTACTACTAGCGGCTGTGAGGTGGTAATTTTAAATCCAAGAGATCATGATACTAGGCCCTATATGTGTGAGTGAGTGTGTGCATGCTTATGTGTGTTTTTAAAAAATGGTATAATTTCATAATAAGCTTGACCAATTCTTGTTCAAATGATCTCCAATTTTAACAACTCAAAATTCTATGTTGGATGTTTAGATGCCTTTTCTTTACCAGTGAATGACATTTCTATATCTGAAAAGAATATATATATATATATATATATATATATATATATATATATGGTAATCTAATAAGTTGACCTATTCTCGTTCAAATGATCTCAAATTTTAACAACTCAAAATTCTATGTTGGATGTTTAGATGCCTTTTCTTTACCAGTGAATGACATTTCTATATCTGAAAAGAATATATATATATATATATATATATATATATATATATATATGTCATAGAATCTTGAGTTGTTTCTACACATGCTGTAAAAATTTGAGATCATTTGAATGAGAATTGGTCAAGTTATTAGATTATGAAATGATATAAATATTTCTGAAACCGCCTGTATATCATATGAGAAAGAGAGAGAAAGATAGAGAGATGTGTGTATGTATACATATGCATTCAAAAAGATTAAAAGTTTTAATTTATCTTCCTCATTTATAAACAAAACAGATCATTTCAGAAAGAGAAAAAACAATCACTTTGTTATTGAGTCATTACAAGAAAACGACACTGTAGTTTTGTATTGTTTACATTGTGATTATTTTTTAATAAAGACAATTCAATGGTTAGATCAGTAGACTGGTGGCTGAAATCTCTAACCTTTTGTCTAATCAATAACAAATTGGTGATTCTCATTATAGAAAACTCTCATAAAAAAAAAATGATTCCAAATAAAGGCAAGGAAATTCAATGTCTTTTTTTTTCAATTAGTCTAAATCTTGAAATAAATTTTCCAACATAAATGCATAATAAAAAGATAAATTTAAGGTAATGAAACATGAAATATATATATATTAAGGTAATGAAACATGAAATATATATATATTAAGGTAATGAAACATGAAATATATATATATTAAGGTAATGAAACATATATATATATATATATATATATATATATATATATATATATATATATATATATATATATATTATACCTTGGTATAAAAAAGTAATGAGAACTTCTCATAGAATGGTAACACAAGGTATTTTAGAAATTCAAATATATTTTCATGTTATGACAAGGTAGACTACACTACTAAATCTTTCATTCCCATCCTTTCAATATGTAAACAATCCTATCACACATGAAGTAAACTACATTCATAGGATATAAATCAGATATCTCAAACTCAGGGACTCAAAAGGGGCCATTACATCCTGGGGGGAGAGGCAAAATAGGCCAAAAGTGAAATGAAGGAATTGTTGTGATTTCCAACAGTTATAATGCTAACTTGTAATACAAATGATAGACAGCTATTCATTTTTATTTGTCAAAATAAATAAACATATGACAGTTGAATAAGTGAATTAGTACAAATATTGAGGAGGATAATTTTTCCTTAATTTCCATTTTACATTCCTTTTTTTTCCTTTTTTTGTATTCCATGGGAAAATTGTGATAAATTGTATGATAGATATTATTAAAATAGAGAAAACAAAAGCAGATTTCAAAGTTTTATAACATTTGATGAAAGAGAAGATATCTTTAAAAAAAAAAAAAAGGAAAATTTAATCTAAATCAAGACACAAATTCCATGTAAAAGTAAAATTGATGACATTTTTCTTTCATCATAACATTTTACAAAATAACTTTTTTCACAAGGAAAGTTTATTGAGTTCATATTTATTTCCTTTGCCAATAATTCTAAATACCTTTGATTAATTGATAACATTGAATTGTTTTTATTTTCAACTCTACCCTCTTACATTTTCTCCTCATTAACATTTGTTCATTGTTTGTCTCATGTCCATCTTAGCAAATGACAGATATTTGTAAAGAAAATAGATTTTAAGAAAACTTATGTAACAAAATTTTAGGAAAATATTAGTCATGAAAATTGTTCTACAA
Source organism: Doryteuthis pealeii (assembly GCA_023376005.1). Classification (NCBI taxonomy): domain Eukaryota; kingdom Metazoa; phylum Mollusca; class Cephalopoda; order Myopsida; family Loliginidae; genus Doryteuthis; species Doryteuthis pealeii. The sequence goes on along the minus strand of CM042146.1, from coordinate 36,404,624 downwards.
TGTTCTATAGAAACATAGCTGTGTGGTTGATCCCCCTGATATAAATAATATCCTACATGGAATTGATACTGAAATATAAGAAATACAATGTAAAACAGTTTGTACTAATAGTAAAAAAAATCAAGAGTAGAATAAAGACACTTTATATGTCCCATTGTCCCAACAACCCTTGAGGACTTAAAAATTTGTTATTTTGAAAACATTTTCATCTTCTGAAATGTTCAAGAACAACACAAAAGATTGTTGACAGATGTTTTGTTGATCAGGCAGAAAAAAAAAACCTTCAGGTCAGCAGAAAGTTTTATAAAGCAAATTCTTGAATATACAACAAATTTTATTGATCTTTTAAAACTTCTAAGTACTGATCAATAATAACAAACAAAAAAGATACAATCTGTTTTCAGTGATTAAACAGCTGCATTTCTTTTGTCCTATAAACATAGTTGTTTGTTTCTTCATAAAAGTCATAAATAAAACAAATCAAATATTTCAGTCAGATTGATTGGTTGATGTTAATGGCATGTCAACTCATCTGAGATTATTTTATGCTTAGAAGTTAGGGAATTGCATTCATTGTACATTTATATTTATATTTTGTGTGTATTTGTTTCTTAAGACTTAACTGTGTGCAAAAAGACTCTTATGGTTTGTTTGGTTTTTTGCACACAGTTGTATGCTTTCAAGAACTTCCTATCTAATGCTAATAAATATATGCATTTAACAGCTGAATTTCTTTCGTCCTAGTTGTTTGTTTCTTTATAAAAAGATAGAACCAGATGTATTTGACCCATAGATGGAACTCTAACAGGTGCAACCACTCTGGGTCAGAGTGGACCTGTGAGTAATGACAATGAAGGGGTACTCCACACTCCTCAGATATCCAGAACTGGAGCCTTATCATCAGATACAGTTTAGTGTCATACCCAAGACAATATTGCAGTCAGAGATTAGGAGGGTGCTAATTATTATTATTAATAAAATTCATTTTTCTTTTTTCTTTTGTTCTAAGGTTAGTATTCTAAGTTTCTTCCTTTTTTATGTTTAAGCTGGTCTATTCTCTAGGAAGCACTCATGGCATAACATTGCTACTCTGAGTTCAAATCCTGAATGAGGCTGTTTGCATAGCACTAATACATTTGGGAAAGGTATGAATCCAACTATTCTCCCTCCAGTTATGAGTAAATAGTAGGGCACACTGGGCTCTTTCACATTGGTATGGCAACCAGTCTAAGAAAAGGAAAATTCTAAATTCAAACCATTTGTAGACCTGGAGCAGTATGTGCTCCACTAAGTTATTCTTACCTAAGCCATGCTACATGATTAGCACTTCCACAATTAAACTAGGTTATGGGATAAGTAAAAAGAAAAATCACAAGCTGCCTACAAAGGAATTTTGTTCTGTGCAATGTTTTACTGTTAGCAAAATGAATTAATCAGTATATGTGATATGCTTTAAAAATAGAAAATCTTATGACCCGACCCCAGTGTGGGGATTAATATCATAAAGGTGGCAGTAAAGAGAGAATGAAGTTGAATTGATAAGGCAGCCTGATGAAATGACACAGCCAACAACAGACTAGATTATGAGCAGTTCCAGACCAAAAACAAAATTCGGCAGACCTGAACTTTCAAAACCCCCCCATCTAAAATTTTCGTTTTTAATTTTTTTTTTTTCAACAGATTATTATCGATTGCACACCAATCTATCCGATTGTAAAAAAAAAAAATTCTAAAAAGTTTCCCCGTATAAGTTTATAGTAAATCGATCCCCCATATCAGAACCACTCTATCTTAACAGTTGGGCTGAATTTGCACTAAGGTGTCAAAATTAAGGTGACACAGAAAAAACAGAACCCACAAATTTTGTAATAAAACTGTTAATTTTAACTAGGGGGGTTAGGTTAGGGATTAGGGTTAGAGTTTGGGGTTAGGGGTTGGGGTTGGTGTTTAAGGTTAGTTTAATGGGAAAATAAATAAATAATTTGGGTTCTGTTTTTTCTGGGCCACCCTAACTTTGACACCTTAGCGCCAGTTTCCTTTCGAGCGGTTCCAATATGGGGGACCGGTTTACTATAAACTTATACGGGGAAATGAGCACCCCTGAAAACTCAAAAAATAAAGAACTTTTTTGAATTTTTTTAAAAAATCTGATAGATTGGTGTGTAATCGATAATAATCCATTGAAGGAAAAATAAATAAATAAATAAATAAATTTTTTTTTTTTAGCGGTTCCGATTTACGATAAACTTATATGGGGAAATGAGCACCCCTGAAAACTCGAAAAATAAATAACTTTTTTTAATTTTTTTTTTTTTCACAGTCTGATAGATTGGTGTGCAATCGATAATAATCCATTGAAAGAAAAAAAAATTAAAAACAAAAATTTTAGATGGGGGGGTTCTGAAAGTTCAGGTCCGCCCCAAATTCTTATGAAGAGAAACAGTGTTTATATACCCTACCTATGAACATTAATGGGTATGTCCCAATCCTCATAAATACAGGAGTATTATGCTGACTGAGTAGTCTGATACCACTAGCAGTGGTTTACCTTCTCCACGCTGTTGGTGAGTATTGTATTTTGTTAATGTTATAAAGATTCCATTTCATTTCCAACCTCCATTTGGTTATTCCTCATTTAATAACCTTTGTTAGGTTACAACATTTTGGCGACAAAGGATTTGGCCGAACTCAAGTAAGAGTTCACCAGTACATTTAGTGAACAAAGGATTTTGACATGAACAGAGACTCATATAAGCATTCACGAATACGATATTCTACAAACAAAGATATTGGCAAAACTCACAAAAAAATTCACCAAAGCATTTTTTGGCATTACTAAAGTATTTCTTTGGCTAAAAAGATTTTCCAAGTATTACAAAATACAACATTCAGAAAAATATTGGATATTATTCCAACTACAAGAGCTGGAAACATAATAAAAGGTACATGAAATTGAAATGAGTATTTTCAAATTACAAAATTCATGAATTGTTGAGAGGATTTCTTGGTGTAAAGGTGTTATGTTGGAAGTTAATTAGTATGAAGATTTAAAGTTTTTTTGAGAGAGAGAGAGTTGTGTAAACAAAATATAATATACTTTTGTGAAAAGTTAGTTTACATAAAGTACAAAATGGGGGATTTTAAAACAGTTTTACTGGAAATATTGAAACAGCATGGAGAACAACAGAGATGTTTCAAAGACTCAAAAAATTTGAAGAATTGTTGATAGAACAACAACAGAAAATGTTAACAAGTAATAAGACTGAAAATTCAGGTGTTTTTTCACAGGATGCTATAGTAAATGTGATTGCTGAATTTAATTACATACCAGATGAGGGGATAACTTTTTCATCATATTTCTGTAGATACGAAGACATTTACAAAATTGACTGGGCAAATTGGTCTAACCACAAAAAGGTGAGACTTGTGCTAAGGAGATTAGGCACTGTTGAATACACAAAGTTTGTAAATTACATTCTACCTAAAAAAAAAAAAAACTAGTGACCTAACATTTAAACAAACAGTTACTCTTCTTTCTGAAGTCTTTACCCAAAAGACGTCATTGTTCCATAAAAGATGGAAATGCATGAACTTAGTAAATGAAGATGAAGATTTCACGTTTGCATTGGGAGCGATTAGTATTAGGGGTTGAAACTGGTAAAATTAAACCCAGACAATTTTAAATGCCTGATATTTGTTCAAGGTTTGGTGTCAAGAAAAAGATGCTGAAATCAGGACAAGGGTTTTAAATAAACTTGAAAATGAATCCAATCTGACTTTGCAAAATCTAGCAGAAGATTGCCAAAGATTTATGAATGTTCAACAAAATGCTAAAGATATGAAAGTAAGTTGTGTTTTGCACATTAAAAAAGTGCATCAAGAAAATAAAGTGAAGAAAAGAAAAATGACTCCTAACCCGTGTTACTCTTGTAGAGAATTGTATTTTTATGATTGACCGTAAAAAAATAAAGAATGTTTTCATTGTACGAAGTGGATGAAAATGTTTTTTACTGAATGTATCAAGACAGGTAAAAGATATTGGGGAGTTGGAACTATCGTCAAAAGAATCGGTAGGATGATATATTTAGTCAAAGGACTGGAAATAGTGCACAAAAGGTACTTGAATCAAATAAAAAGTAGGCAAAAAAGATGAAAAGAACGATACTCCAATGAATGTTGAGCCTATGGAAGTTTTTTTCAACATTTTGATGGGCCCATTCCTCAGAAGAGACAAAAATACAAAAATGACAAAGTAAGAGGAAAAGAAGCGAGACGTAGAGAATTGAAATTAACTCAAAAAAGAAAAGATATTGACTCAGTGGAGGGGGGGGGGTACCCTACCTATGAACATTAATGGGTATGTCCCAATCCTCAACAATATGGGAATATTATGCTGACTGAGTAGTCTTATACCACTAGCAGTGGTATAAGACTACTGGCGCTGGCAAGTATTGTATTTTGTTAATTTTATAAAGATTCCATTTCATTTCCAATCTCCGTTTGTGCAAATTATTAAAATTACCCCTATGTATGCCCAATGGAACATGTTGAACAATTTGGCCTATCACTCACTGGTCCTGCCCACATAGTCAGCATCACATTAATATAATATGATATAATATACACACACACACACACATATACACAATTATACACTCACTAACAACTTACACATATGCAACATTATACATACACACAACTCACACATATGCACAATTATACAGACCCACACATATAATCCTCACATATGCACAATTATATATGCGCGCACACACACACAACTTGCACCATTATGCATACACAAATATATACATATATATATATATATATCATTACTATGAAATAGATAATTACATTAATATTTGGTAATGTTAGAGAGAATTTGGCTTGGAAATTAATTGGACTCAATTGAGAGCCAAACTGATTATTCAAAAAGACTTATTCCTGATTTCACCAGAAATTAACCAATTTTCCAAGGATATCTTCCAACATTCAATTGATTGAGTCCCTTATTAGTTCTTAAGTAGTTTTTCAAGATTAAACATTTGCTCTAAATCACAAAAGCATTCCATATTACTTTTCCTAATATTCTTAAACATCCGCACGCATAAATATTTGTAGATAGGAAAAGATGGATGTTTCCCATAACCAATTAGGTTATTGTGATATGTAATGTCCTCCCACCACAAAAATCCTCCTAATCCCAATGAGCAGATGTGTGGAGACGTTTGAGAGAGAGATGAGGTTAGAGGGGTTTTTGATTAAAGCAAGAAATGAAAAAATCTGTTTCAAATTTTAACAGTTGGAGTACTACAAAGTGGACATGTTTTATGGGCAGTTAACATTTTCAATACCCCTTTTTAGGGACTTTAATATTTTCCTTAGAATATACATTCTCTTCCCTATGAAAGAGTTTTGAAACCTATGGAAATGGCCAGTCTAAATTATTAAAACACTGATAAATGTGAGAATCAAATTGTAAATGAATGTTTGTCCATTTCTTTCATCAGTGAGATCAAGTGACAATCTTTTAATAATTTGTCCATACTTTATCTAAGTGTATATTTTCAGTAGATGTGTAACACCTTCTCTTTCCTTGTGCCTTGATGCAGCACTCTACATCTTCACTATCTTACAGATGGTCATCTCCGGTCAAAAGCTGGGTTGACAGGAATTTCCTCCCTGGAACACCTACCCTGGTTGAGGTCAACCTTTAATCTGATCCCTACCTTCCACGTTGTGTTTTCTGATCTCAGAAAGGAATTCAATCAAAGTAAACGGTTGGACTGAAACTCAGTCATCAAAGGGTGAAGTGACTGTTATGAAATAAACTTGTTTCCCAGATGTAAAACAAACTGAAGGCGGATAACTAATAATAAAATTTTATTAAAATAAATTCTTACAAAGTCAATAAAAGTCCATCCCTCATTATTAATGTGGCATTTGTTGCTAGTAACTATTATGGTCTATAAGAGTTAACTTAAAATATTCAGATTTGATTCAGGAAACTTTTTACTGAGTTTTAGTCTCTTCCCAGTATCAGAGAATTGGCTAGTTCTGCCCTTTAGTATCAAAATACTAAATTGATTCAGGGTTTTTAAGTGGTCTCATAAGATGATGTGGTGTCCACTTCTCTCAGCCTTTCTGCTTGCTCTGCTCTTCAGCATCAGAATTTTCAGTTTAAGTAATAATTCATCCCTGACTAGGAGTGGTTCTGATAATATAGGAGATTCTTCCAATCATCACTTTTCGTTCAATTCCCATTTACTCCTCCTATTTCATTTTAATCTTTAGTTCTTCTTTTCTTTTTCCAGATTTAGGATTCTCAATTTCATCTTTTGTTACTTAACCAGATGATTCCGTTCACAGGGTGTCACCATTAATCCACATTAACAAATTTATACCTTAAGATAAATCATAATTATCACTAAGTGATTTGTACTATCTCAGACATATTTATCAACACCTTTTATTGTCCTTCAAAACAGACACATATTTCTTTCTCTAACAATTTTGCAATACATTTCTTATCTTGATATTATTTTTTCCAAAATATTTTTTGTGGACATTGTTCTGATATGACATATATTTCTTAATTACAATGGCAATTCACGACAATTCAGGACAAACTTATTTTTCAAAAATATTTTATACAATTCCAGGCAGTCAAAAGTTCACTTCCTTTTATCATGTCAGCTGTTTAATTTCTTAATAAAACATTTCACGGATACATCTGAAATTGTGACTAATTCCAGTTCCACTATTATCAAATCCAGTTATCTTTTGTGTTACTTATTATTATATAGCTTATTGTGCTACAATGAGATATGGCTACCAAGGTATATGAATTAGTCAACTAATCTCAGAGGATTGCTATTTAGTGAAGAGATGGCATCATCTTGATTAAAACTCATATTTATGTTTAAACTATTTTATTTGAGTTCACATAGAGACCAATGCCTTTTTGTGTTCACTGGCCATGTAATTAATTTAATATGCCTTTCCTGAAGAAAAGCTTTAAATATACCATTAATTTAGATAGTCTAATTTAGTTTGTTTAAGGAATATTTTATGAAACCATAATGTTCAGCTCTCAAAGAAAAATATCTTGCATCTTATCCATTTATTTACTGCTAAATAAAAAACCTAAGTGAACATCAGCTAAGTGTGCTAATTCCATTAGTTTTACCAGGAATAATACAATCTTGAAGCTGATTTTGTTCAACTCATAACTACAACATTCAAGTCAGAAAGAAGAATAACTAAAGATGAATAGTTAAATAAGTTATGGCTATTGCCATAAGAGAAGCACAGTTTGTGGAACTGAAGGAGTAAGAATGAAGAAAGAGAGGAAATAAAAGAATACATTACAGTTAACAGACTACATTATACAGAAGAAGATCAATGTGACACTATAAACTCTTCTACTCCTGGATGCACATATTTAGGTGCAATAATGTATATGCATGAGCATGTCCATATAAGTATGTATGCATATAGGCATATCATACATGTATGTATATGCATGTGAAGGTGAGTGTATATGTAAAGGTGTGTGTGTGTGAGCATAGGTAGCAAATATGTATGTACATGGATGCTTTTTTTTTTTATAAACAACATGGTAAAGGTTGGTTAGTCAGTGAAACTTGGTGAACCTTGGATGATAATGCTACATATCTTCCTAGATATGATTAATTTTATTAAAATATTTTTCTTGTCTTATTTGTAGTACAGTATTTTTAATCAGCCTTTTCTTTAGATTTTGACACCCAGACAGATGCATTCAAAGTATAAAACAACTGTAATCGTCCCTAACGCAAGTGTTTTATAAAATCTAAAATTAGAAAAAGACCAACATGTGTAATAATTTCCAAAAATTACTTCCTTATTTTACTACCAAAGTTTAATGGATCTGAATAGCCCAAAATATCAGTCCCAAATTTCACAATAACCAAATTTTATCTGGATACTATCATCTACAAAAATTAATACTCACATAAAAACCGATTTTGTTAATCATTTCTTATTGCCAAAAAAATACAAAAGATATCTGTTCAACCAACTTCCTGTTATTTGTTTTACTGTTTGCTTGTTTTATTTATAATTAATTTTAGCATTAACCCTTTTATCACAGTAGCTGAAAGACTTTTCTGTTACAAAATTAAGCTATATTTTGTTATAAACTCATTATGTTAATTTGATAGATTCACACTACTGTTGTAACAACTCCTATAAAATTTGAACATGCTCTTCTGAAAAGTGCTTAAAAGGTTCAACTGAAATAAAAGCTTCAACTGAAATACCAAATTCAGAATTCTACTAGGTTGAATTAAAATTTTGCAATATTTTGGTAGATGTTAATTTGCAGCAAATATATTATATGACTTATACCAGTAGGTAGTATCATGGTAGTTATGGCACTAATATGTTGTGTATTGCTTCATTCCATATGTGATTTAAAAGCTCCACTGATAAACATGCAACAGTCTTATTCAGCAACTTATGCTTTACAAGTTCAAACTGGACCATAACACATGAAGCAACCAATAAAATTTGCTATGCAAAATGTGAAATTACAGTTGATCACAGTAGAGTAACCAGATGATCAAGAAATTTTACTTGGGTTCCAAAAACCTTGACAATCAGGCAAGGTCAGGTAGGCCTAAAACTGGATTGAGGCCATACACAATCCCATATGGGAAAATCCAGTAAATAGCACCTGGAGAGGCAAGTTCAGTATCTCACAATCCAGTGTGGTTTTTTTTTACCTTCATAGGCCCACCAAATGCATCCAGAGTTGCTGAATATTGCAAAACTTTTGACTCACCCTAGTATCAATAAAAAATTACCCAAAGTTCATCCTTCATTTACAAAAATGCTTATTTCAATATCTGCAGTTTAGTAAGGAAATAATTTTAAAAAATTTTTAATGACGGTCATTCTTTCATGTGAAGTGACATAATATGAAGACTTTAAAAGCTTGAAATTAGGAAGGCTCCCCAAGTTAAACTAATATTTGTTGTTCAAATCAAAGTACGACACCAGGAACATTTTGGGCTGCTAACAATCATTTGTACACTTTCTTGTAAATTTTACAGACCAGATTTCTAGTGTGACGTGACGTGACGTAATTCACAAAAACAGCTTTTTTCCAAAGCTCAGTGTACTTACAGTTTTCCATCTGAATTGAGCAATCTTTAATCAAAACTATGGGATTCCATCAATGAAAGAAAGCACAAAGTTTATTTAGGTCACAAAAACAATTCAAAATAATGACCAGCAAGACCCCCAGCCGAGAAGCAATGGATGTGACGTGACGTAAGTGCAATTTTAGGATACAGAATTTGCGATTGTCAGCATAATTGGTGGTCAAAAACCTACTCAATATTTTTAAAGTTAGTATTCATAAAAGATTATCAAATTCCAGACCACATAACCCAGACAACAAATTACTTATTTGCCCAGAACGTTTGTGTATGTACTACACATAGAATTGAAATATGGAAAACACTCGAAAAGAAGTAAGACAAGTCTCATCTGTAAAAATCACCTTTTCATAACAAATAGTCTACCTACATCACAAACTTTGCAAATGAGTTTGTCAGTATTTCCAGAACCATTTACGTCCTTTTCTGTCCTTAGCATCAACCTGAGTTAATTTGGGATTCACATTGGTGTAAAACACACTGCAAGTGCAACACATGAAACTGCCAGTACAGTTTTCTAGAACAATAAAAACACTGTTAGAGTAAAGCAACCATGACATTTTTGCTACCAGATGTGCATTGTCACAATTAAAGAACCCAAGATGCTTGTAATTAGGTCCTTTCTAGTCCAATTAGTTTGAACACAAATGTCTAAAAAGAAATGTTTACCTGGAGTTTCATAATATTGTTTTCAACAATTATAACATTTCATTGGGATTGTGAATTATTAAGCTTTCAGAAAATATATAGAAATCCAAAGTTTCTCCTCTTTCTGTGAGTTACCATGCTACCCTCACCAGAAACCAAAGAATGGAGGTCTTAATTGTATTTATGATAAAGCAAAATGTCAAGTTTGTGTACTTACACCATTGTTTTATATTGTTTTCTTCAATTTTTACAGAAACAAATAAGTATCAAAAAACACTTCACTTGTCTTAAGGTAGGGGTGTTACATCACGTCACAGCAAAAAAGATTTGCAGAATAATTCATACTGCAAATATTTGGCAATGCATTTGGGAAACAACCTCTTTTTAACTTAGAAAATGAAGTTTCATAAAAAATAAATTTTGTGTTGGAGGTCTATGAGACTTATTGCTCAAAATCGTGACATGACGTAACAAGTGGATTTGCAATTTTTAATTGCATGTAACTTCAACCCAGGTTCATTTGGCAGTATAAAATGGAAAGAATAGTTGCATTTAACAAGGAAGTACATTAGTAAATTGTAACCAACATATATAATTCACTAGTGCTGTGTAAACCTCACTTAGCAGTGGGGGATTAAATCCTGGGACATTGTAGTTTGTAAGTGCCTTTATGTTCCACCACCATAACTGTAGCAATGAAAGAGTTTTTATAAAAGCTGCAGCTTGTTTTTTAACTAGAGGGATTAATTTTCTGGAAAAAGTGAATTTTTTAACTTTCAATTCAAATTTTGAAAATCACTTTTTGGTTTACGTTAGTAGAGAATGGCCCATGACCACCAGGATATATATATACACTCAGTTTGGTTTGGCACAGATTGGCTTCAGCTTACTTACATTGTCTATTATAACTCAGTGGACATATTATCCTTGTTGAAAGTGAAAAAGGAACCCAACTAAAGGACAGCAGTAATTTTTTTAAATAGCTCAAAAGAATATAGTTACTAATTGTACAATTACTACAAAAGTAAAAGTATATTTGAACTATTTAAAAAGAAAGCGAATTATATAAATATAAACAACCAAGTAATTCTTTCTCATACTCATAACATTTACTAAATGAAAATGATTATAAAATGAAAGCTTTTTAGACAGACCTGGGGATACCACACCCATATAAAATGTAAATAATATCCACATCTTGAAAATATTTCAATACAATCTCACTCTTCCCTGACATGTTACATTGTTAATGGAGAAATTTATACTCGGAAAATGACCTTTATATTGCAGGTAAACAGGAAAAGCAAGAATATATAATTATCCAAAATCAATTATTTAGCCAATCCCATTAAATATGAATTGCATTCAATCAAAGAAAAATCTGTAAAACAGAATCATTAATCTCACTTGTTTGGCTATTATTATTATTATTATCATCATTTCAAGTGAATTCACCTTGAAAAGCATGACTTTGTGCTCAACCCTGTAACCTATTATTCATCTTTTAATAAGATGTTACATCTTGCAGATTACTTCCTGCCAAATGCATATTATCTATTATACAATTACAGATTCAAATCAAATATTGCAGAATACATATTACCTAGTATAACCCTTTTATGATTATCGTTTAATTTTGACCTGGCGTCTTATATCCAATACCTTTTACATATCACCCTTTAATTTTTTTTTTATTTGATGCTCATTAACCAATTCAATGTTAATGTATAGAAAATAATTTGCCCACTCTACGAAGATTCAAAAAATTATCTGCCTGTGAAAGGGTTAAAGGGCGTTCACTAAGATTTTTTACTTCATAGTAAATTTTAAAAATCATAGATTGTTTGATATTATTTCTAAATATTAGTACAGTTAATAGCATATTTTATCTATTTTAAATTTTTAGACAAAGCATCATCAAACAATATTATTATCAACTACCATAGTAACTATAAAAAATGATAGGATTATTTATGTACAAAGCATTTCTGGTATGAGGATCATTCAATAAATATAGAAACCATTGTTTACAGTTGCATCTTTTTGAATGAAAACAATAGTAATGAGTCCCTTCATATTCCAGAAGATTAACAGCATGGTTTTCCTTTACTGATTACCTGGAATGTTTTTTTCCCAGAGAGTCTATTTCGACTTCAATGTCATGCTCATAGTGGTTTAGCCCATTTGTAACATTTTTTTTAAACTAAAACATGATCCTCTTTACACATCACACATTCTACTGTAAATTTCTCAGCTACCAAAAATTTGATAAGTAGTAATGATATTATAATCTATATATATAAAAGAAAGTTTGATATTTCTTATAACTCAGAAAAGAGATGTTATTCAGATTCAAAATCTTGCATACACCTTGACATCCTTATAACTAAGAAACACACCAAATTTAGTTATTGATTTTTACTGATTAAGTGATGTAATTAACTAATTAAACAAAAATCAAACATTTGCGATAATCGTGGCATAGCTGCTGCTGCTAATATAAAAAAAAAATTATCTGGCTGCTGGTATAATTTTAAAATGGCACCACTGGTAATTTGAGGTTGACAAATTCCTGCCCTAATCGTTTCAGCTCAGAATTTCTCGCATATCTTAAAAATATTTATTTTGTTAGAAAGAAAAGAAAATAATCTTTCTAAATATGTAATTTGTATGTGGTTTTATCAATTGAATTATTTTTACAGCAAATTAAATAACAATAATAAACAAAAACATTTAACGATTAATAATAACTATCCTTTTAGAATAAAATATATTCATTTTTAATCAGTATAACCAAACCTTTTTTGAAAGTATTCATGAAATAAACATGATTAAATTAATATGTGCTTCTTTGTTAATTTTAGAGTCGAAAAAGGAAATAAATTAAACTGATAAACTTCTCAAAGAAGGAATTAAGAATTTAATTTAATTTGTTCGTATGTACAAAAGAGTTTTAGAAAAAAAAGAAAGAAAAAAAAAAAAAGAAATTGTAATACGAACAATTGTAAATATTTAATTCTTAGCATTTTATTGTTACATTCTAATACGGTAAAAAAAGGAATTAAACTAAGATATTTCATTTCTACCATTTGAAATCAACAGGCAAGGAAGCTCGCTTAAAAAAATAATATTGTTTCAAAAATGTAAACAAAAAGAGACTATTCTTAAAATAAACGAATATTATAATACACTAATTCATAGCTTTGTTTATCATCAAATCTTTAATAACGTTTAGGAATGCATTTTAAAAATAATATCTTAAATGGAAACAAAAAAACATTTCCTAAAATAGACAAACATTCTACTATACAAATTTCAGTGATTTTTTTGTAATTTAATAAATCATTTTCTTTTATTTTCTCTCTTACTCCTGTTTTTCCTCATTCACTCTCTGTTGCTAGTGATTATATAATTGTAGTGATGATATAACCGGTGAATATAGAGAAACACAGAGCCTCAACAGAGTATACTGTGTCTGTGTGAATATTCCCTTCTTTTTCTGTTTGCATCAGTATAATAACTGAGTGAACAGATAAAAAAAGGCTGTTGTTACTAACAACAGCTTTTAAACTTTGACTAGTATTTTCTTTCATCTTTTAATTTTAGGTATGAATTTAGTCTTCTGCAATACCAACAGCTCTCCTAGATTAGTTGGTAAAGCAGCTGATACAGATACACAGGATTCCCAGTGGTAAAAGGCTGACATGAGTTTAAGTCTCACTAATCTACTATTTTAGTAACAGAGTGGGGAATACATGGAATAAACTACCATTATCAATAGTGAATGCCCCATCTCTAAACTCCTTTAAGCAATGTTAGATAATCCGTGGAAAGATTATAAATATTCTGTGGAATTAAGATGAATATAAGAAACAGCTGACAGGTCTCAGACCTAATATATATATTACCTATTATTATTATTATTATAAAAACTTCTCTTATTATTGTTTCCAATATATGCACTGTTCATTGATGTTGCTGACCTGAATGACTTGCAATAAACTAAAAGATTAACTGAAAATTAAAAGATGAAAGAAAATACTAAACAAAATTAATGATAATAAGAATTGATGATGTTTTATCTAAAAATAGATAAATAGAATTACAGATATAACATAAAATCATTTTTGTTTGGCAGCTGAATATTCTGGCTTTGTGAAATATACCTCAAACAAATTAATTGCTACTAGGATCCTTGGAAATTCCATAGAACAAAAAAAAATCAAATGGAGCTATTTAAACAAGAAAGGATGATTTGCAATCTTATTACATATAAATCCTATTATTGCCTTTGCAATGAATAATATAAAAATATACAATAACAATCTATAGGGTACTTAGATACTAACAAATGAATGTGTATTAAATCTACAGAAACTACAAGATCAATATGTTGTTGCATATACTATTTGTGGATAATGGTATTGCTGGTAGTGAAAAACCTTTAAAACTTTTTATTTTTCAGCCTTTGACAGCACATTGGTGGAGCTTATCAGATCTTCAGCAAACCAATTTACAATAATTTATTTTTACTATGCCACTTAATGAGGATAGATGAAGTTAGCACAGGGCAATTCAATAAGAGTTGAACACATTTGATCTAAATAAGCAACATCTACAGTTTGGTTTCTTTGTTTAATAGCATATCAACCTTTATGGGTTATTCAATGCTAAAACCATCCTTGTAGAACAACAGAAGTGGTACTATTTAATTCTTAGCTGGAGGAATGTGAGGGTTTATACCTTTCCCAAGGGCATTAGTCCAAAAGTGAATGCAATAGTGCAACTGGAGTCTGAACTCACTTACTACAATATTACAATCCAGCATGTTAGCCACTACATCATGGGGACTCCTCTCCAAGCAACATCTATGTAGAAGAATATCCCACTTGGCTGTGGGGAGGAGATATAAGAGAATATCTTACTTGATCATAGAAGGGTTGAAGAATATCCACTTAGCTGTGGAGAGGGAATGTGGATTAGCATGACATGCAAAGTAAATACATTTGTAAATCATGTCATCTAAAAAAAGAAAAAGGCAACAATAACAACATACAGAACATATTCAATTGTTTAATCAATTGTTGGAATAATAATATTGATTTAAAATTATAGATACAAAATTAATTTGTATGTTGCACACTTAAAATAATAAGAGAGATTAGAAGTTTAAGTAAATATTATTTACAGGTGTAGTTCATCTAGCATTTTTTTTTTTATCTATAAGCATCTTTCTCACCTCACATTTCCAAAAGATAAACTTTAATTTCATCACATGTCAATGTTAAATATAGTGTCTGGCATTACAAACAATATAATGAGATCATGTGACTAATTTTAACCAATCAGAAGAATCAATTCTTTTAAGCAGTCAAAGCCAGTGATAATTCTTTTTAATCTACTGACATTCACCTTGAATTTGCTGGCCTTATATGAATGGAAGAAATCAAATTTATATCCACAAGAGAAATTTAATATCAGATTAAATCAAACGTGTTTATCATTCTCTTTCAAAATTGTTTAGTTTAATATATAATCATTAATTTTCTGTATTATGTTCAATGAAAAAAACAACCTCAAACCGTGAGAGCAGTGATTTTTAAAGGAATTTTTACTATAAACAATTCCGTTTTTCTCAAAATGGGTGGTACTACATAAAGTAGGTTACATTGAGATTATCCAAGTAGAGGTTTAAAGAAAATGCAGGGAGATAAGTGGAGAGGTGATGGGGATTTGGAAAAATTGTCAGAAATACACATGAAATTTATTTACAGAATAATTGTTTTTGTCAACATGATTACAAAATTATTTCTGTAGCCATTAAGAAAGTCCTTGGTAGATTTTAAACAATATATTTAATTGAAGATAGTTTTAGAATAATGAAAACATTTTTTTCATCTACAAGTGTGAATTACATAGTTATCAGCTGAATTTTGAT
The DNA here is from genome assembly GCA_023376005.1 of Doryteuthis pealeii. NCBI lineage: Eukaryota > Metazoa > Mollusca > Cephalopoda > Myopsida > Loliginidae > Doryteuthis > Doryteuthis pealeii. The sequence continues at coordinate 36,388,832 of CM042146.1, read as the reverse complement.
CTGAACTTTTCACTGTATAATGTTCAATATTTAAGATTAATATTAACCACTGAATTAACACTATAGGGACAATAAGTCTATCATTGAACCTATATCAGTAAAAACGTAGTTGGCGGAGTGGCCTATTGTCAGTATCAGCTGGACAGCGAGAGAGTTTATCCCCTTTTTGCTAGCACTAGACTAGGGAGATTATTTTGCTGAGCGCCACACCTACCGTCAGATCCCCACTTTACCACACAGATCAGAGTACCGAAGCTGTGCTACTCATATGCTGAGTTGGCAGGGACTGGTATCGAACCCAGAACCCTGTGATTCCCAGGCAGGTGTTCTACTAACTGAGCTATAATGATTCCTATATATGCATAGACACTTACACCATCTGTGTCATGGTTAGGTGCTTTGTCTCTAAGAAGGAATTAATTCGCTCTTAACCTAATTTGCCTAAAAATGGCTTAGAAATCAATTTTATCTTTAATTAGTTTAATACTACACCAAGTTTTAAAAATGATAAAATCAAATATTTATTCAAAATATTTATTAATTTTAAGAGGCTTTGAAGGGATCTTTCATAAGCCACAATGTGTAAATAAGAAAATAACCCAAACTAAATGAATGATAAAATGAAAAGAAAATATCTTTTAAATACAAACAATCTTAAAATCTAATAAAAGCAACACTACATTTTTTTTTAAATAATGACCATCTTATGGATAAGTACTATTAGTGTATTGTAATACAGCACTTGTGTAATATTTATTTACATTTTCTGTATTTTCTTTTAAAAATTCAGAATGAAGACTTGAACATCTTAAAGATGTTGATATGCAAGCAGACCTACATTATAGATAGGCTATGTAGATACAGTCATTATACAAATGTGTATATTTTATCAGATAATATAAAATACAAGCATAATAGCGGCACAAATTTAAACTATAAATAACTTTCTAAAATAAATCAATGTTGATAATGGTTTTAAAATTTGGTGAATTAATAACAACATATATACTTAACAAAAATATAAAATATTTCATTGTGAAATTTACAATAATGAAAAAAGAAATTGAATGATAAAACTGGGGATTTCGCTTTGTGGAGTAAGTAGTTTATTTTTGTAGGTAAATATGTATATTTCTCTTATTTTTGAGAAAATCTATTTAACTTTTTAAGAGTATGGCTTGATTTGAAATAAGGCTAATAATGCCGGATCTGCAAGAAGGTCACAGTTGGTAACAAAACTATTAAAACTGAGAGTAATTATAATGATATAATAATATATAAGTAAAAGTAAAGTAAAGTCGACGGGGTGGCCTAAAGTCAGTATCAGCCAGTCAGTGAGGGAGTCTATCCCCTTTTCAATAGCGCTAGACCAAGGAGATTGTTTTAGCATCTGAGGTGGAGCGCCACACCTACCATCAGCTCCTTACTTTACTGCACAAATCCCTGTGCTACTGATACGCTGAGTATCGAACTAGGAATCTTGTGGTTTCTAGCTGAACGCTCTACCGACTGAGCTAACCTGGCCCACTTATTTTTATAAAATCATTAAAATAAAAAAGAAAATGAATAACAAAACATGGTTATTCATTTTCAATCATTTGTTTATAATAACCTGTTTTTGCTTTACATTTTTTTAATAAATGATTTTTAAAACAAGGAAAATTGGCAAATTCCAGTAGAAAAAAAATCACAACTTTTGTCAGGTTATATAGCAAGCTACTCAGAAACTTATTTGGGAAGAAGCAGTTGTTTTAGCAACACAACAATCAGACAGACACAGTGATGTTATCTTAGATATTAGGTCAGTAAAATTTAAATAAAGAGATGGTATATGATAAATATAATAATGACTGATTGATTTTAATATCATACCAATCCATCTAGAGATTTGGCAATCATGTTCATTGTACATTCATATTTACATTTTTTGTGCAATTGTTTAAGAGATCCTATTGAATAATTTTTAAACAAATCTATTTGATCCATATATAGGATGTTAACAGGTACTTGACACTCACCAGAGTTCCAGATCTGTAGTTTCACCATCAAATGCAGTTTGTTCAGTATAGTAGTGTGTGTGTGTATATATATATATATATATATATATACATATACACACACATATATATATATATATATATATATATATATATATAAAAGTAATTGGTAATTTGCTTGAAGCATTGTTAAGTATGTTATAAAATAATAAAATTCGAAGGCAATACAATGCGTAAAAAATAAAGACAAAAAGATGTTTATATGTCTAATCGATTTCAAAGCGAAGCTTTATCGTCAGAGATTGATTTCAGAAAATTTTCTGAAATCAGTCTCTGACGATAAAGCTTCGCTTTGAAATCGATTAGACATATAAACATCTTTTTGTCTTTATTTTTTACGCATTGTATTGCCTTCGAATTTTATTATTTTATATATATATATATATATATATATGTATGTATTAATAATGCAGTTTGTTATATTTACAAATGAAGAGTGCTCAATATTAGTGATAGAGCATATATAAACCTAAGAATATCGTAGACACAGAGTCAACAGTACTTGGTGTAAGTTCCTCACCATTGCGATCATCAAATGATGATTAGGTCTAATGATCATATAGACAAGAAATCACCAAGTACCATTGACAATGCCTATTCTAACTTAGATCTATATATATGATGTTCACCTAATGTCCAAGTTGTCTAACATCCAATTGGCTAGAACATATTCTAGATGCTAACTGATATATATATATGAGAAAGAGAGGGAGACCCCAGCTTGGTAGCCAAAATTGTTGTAGATTTCCCCTTCTTCAGGATTTAAAAGATAATCAATCTAATTTGATAATTGGGGCAACATAATCTCCCTATTCCTAATTTGGCTTCTTTTTTCTTTTTCTTTTTTTTCTAAATTTAGGCTTACATATCCACAAACATACAACTTTAAGAGGATTTGGATTACTAAACAGTAGATATTGAAATCTACCATTCTTTTAGTGTACATTCCAAATGATATTAGATTGTTTAATAATTGCTACTGATACCATGTAACCCAGTACTACCTGCTGCATGGTCAAGTGGTTAGGGTTTAATCCAGCCCTCCTGCCATGTTGAGGAAGAGGGTGGCTAGACACCCAAAAGGAAGAGAAATAAGACCTGTCAATAGGCAAGTGAACCCTCTTCTTTTCTATTGTTACTATATTTGGTGACAATTATCTGGATTACGTGATACTGAAAATAGGAAAGGATACTGAATGGTTATATCTAGACTTAGCTGTGTTTTAATTATTTCAAGCTGTAGCTGTGTAAGTACTATTGTATGGTTGCACCACATGAACTTTAACAAAATACTTGGAGAAAAAGCTAGATGGGAACTACACAAGAATGCTGCATGCAGTTTTGAACAAATCCTGGAAGCAGCACCTACAAAACATCAGCTAAATGGCCACTTACCTCCCATCTTGCAAACCATCCAAGTAAGATGAGCAAGACATACTTGGCACTGCTAGTGAAGTAAAGATGAGCTTATGAGTGACTCATAAGTGGACTCCTATATATGAACAAAGTGTTGGTTGACCAGCAAAGACTTACATTCATCAGCTCTGTGCAGACACTGGATGCTGTCTAGAGGACTTGCTGATAGGAATTGCACGTGCGCGAGAGAGAGGGTCAAGGGAATCCATGTAGTCAGCACCCTCTGACCCATGAAAGCACTAGAATCCACTCATGCATTTAACTGTTCTTTTAGAATTTAAAAGAACCATCATCATCCCTTGGGATGGATAGCAAGTAACAGTACAAATAATCAATCTTGATAAAAAAAATAATGGATTAAGGCATAGTAGTAATCTCAGTTGAATATGTTCTAGAATTAATCATTTTGTTGCTAAGGGAAATTCTGAGTAGAACAAGTTTCTGAAAATCAAATGATTTAACAGGGAGTCAAGAATCTGTCAACAATAACAATAAGAGAAATGAGAAAACAACAGAAAACAAACAAAAACACTTTTCTTTTGAGTGCTGATTATAGATCCAGTTTTTACTATTGTCAGTATATTTAGTGGCAATTAGCTGGAAAATATATACAAGGTTTTGATTGATTGATTTTAATGGTGTGTCATCCTGTCTAGGGTTATTTTATGCCTAGGAAATATATTTCATTGTACATTTATATGTACCATTTTTGTATAGTTGTTTAAGAGTTTGTTTTTTGCACACCATTATGATTTCAAGTATTCCTATCTAATACTAATGATTAAATGGTTTCAAATAATTATTTCTATTTAATAATATTCATTTATTTGCACACAGTTATATGGTTTCAAGTAACTAATAATAATCCTTAGTAAGAAGAAAACTGATTTGAATGAAACCTTTGCGTATGAATATTTGGACATTTTTGTTGATAACATCTTTGAAGGCAAGCTTCAAATCATAATTCTGCCTGCTAACAGGGCTTAAAATATGCAGGGGGTAAGAACAACCCCAAAGGGGTGTCCTGGGTATGACACTAAAAGTTCTAGAGATTTGGAGAGTGTTAAGTATACTTTTATTGCCATTATTCCCAAGTCCATTTTGAACCAAGTGGTAGAATTAGGGTTCCATCTATGGGTCAAATAGATTCATCAAAAAAAAAAAAAAAAATAATTAAATTATTAACTGATCGATTTCAACAACAAACCGTCCAGGATTATTTTACATCTAGAGGTTAGATAACCATATTTATTATACATTCATATTTACATTTTTTGTGAAGTTATTTCTTTGTTGTTTTTTTTTTTGGGGGGGGGTCACATGGTTCTAAGGGATATGAATAACTTTTAAACATATCTATTTGACCCAAAATTGGACCCTAACAGGTACTGCCACTCCAGGTCAGAGTGGACCAGAGAGTAATGGCAATTAAGGGGTACTCCACATTCCCCAGATTTCTAGAACTGGAGCCTTACCATCAGATACGGTTTAGTGTCATACCCAGGACATCCCTTTGGGTGGGGGTGGGGGTGTCTTACTCCTTTGTAGGAGATACAGTTAGTGTATTGTAAACCCCAACAACATAATGAAGAGGATATAATAGCTGAAATTGTCAGACAAGTTTAAAATGCACTTAGTGTAATGATTATCATCATAGGAAATGGAATCAGTGACCAGAATTCAAATCCTGGACTTTTCACCAATATCTTGAGAAAGACATGAATCCGTCTGTTCTACCCCCAGCTATCAGTGAATAGTAGCATAGGGTCTTTTTTTAATCAGATTAGAAAGAAAATTAAATTCAAACCAGTTTTATGCTGCTTAAAAATTGACCTTGTGTCACATCCTGCTCATGGCAGAGGGGTTGGGTAAATACATATAAGTTTTAATATATTTCTAAATAAGGAAAATGGTCAAAAGAATCAATACATCATTATTTTAATTTAACACCTGAAAATTCTAGAGGTTTATAAAAATAAAACATTATATGAAGAAATAATGTAGGACACACAATTTAGTTGTGGATTTAGAATATTTCCTTTTTGCATGGACTCTATAAATAATAATGCTGTTTGCAACTTTTTAAGAATCTGCAGGCAAAACTGAGAGATAAATTCATTACCATATTCCATGGGTTAAGATAGACTATAAGAATTCACAAAAGTGAATCATTATAAATATATCATTATAATTATTTTTATTTCATACATTTGCATGTTCACTTTGGAATCAGTGGAGATTGAGGGACAGAAATTCACTTCAAATTTCTAGCACTGGTATCATTTGAACAGTCAATTCTTCCTAGTTGATATAATCTTAGATCATTGTTTTGCACTTTTCCAAATGTGGCATGTATCAAGGGGCCTTAACCTTCACATTCCACACTTTTTACAGCACTTGGATAAGATCTCAGTATTTTTGCAATTATTCCCTTTTATTCAGTTTCATCCTGTGTTATGCTAATACAGCCACAACTACAATCTAGCAGATTTTTTCCTTGTTTGCAACAGATCCACTCTTGGATGATGTGGTCAGTCTGGATCTTACAGATTTTTTTTTTTCTTCAACAGTTTCTTGTTTGTGCTGATATCAGTTGTTTCG
>CM042146.1:36300258-36372758 GCA_023376005.1 Doryteuthis pealeii | reverse complement strand
ATATATATATATATATATAAAATTAAATTTTAAGAAATCACCTGTATTTCAAATAAACACATTTTATATAGAGAGAAACAATGAAAGAGCAAAAAATACCAATAAAGAAAATAATAATTAATATAGTATCATTCAGTTATAGTTAATATATGATTTATTATAAATTTCAGAGACTATTTTATATTTACAGTCCTGGTCAGTATTATTGGCACCCTTTTATATTTTGGCTATATATTCAGAAATAAAATGGAAAATAAAAAAATTTATATAAACTTGTTTTATCATTTGCTATTCTTAATCAACCACGAGTTGTAAATAGATCAAGGCTGTTTCACTAGATTCTTTTTTTTTTTTTTTTTTTTAGCGGGGGGTCAAGAGATATTCTGCATTATGTACTGAAATTTCATAGGTGCCAATAATTGTGATCAGGTCTGTATATGTAGTTTATATAAAAAAATACTACACATACACAGATTATATACACAAATCTGTAGCCTAATGATAGAAAGAGTATTAAAAAAGGTATTTTACATAGATATTTTTCTAAATAAACTTCCTTGTCAATGCACTTAATTCAGTGGTGAATATTAATTATATAAATCAAATATCATACATTAAAAGTTTCCAATCAAAACTGTATTATTATTTCTGTGTCAGGCTTGTATGTGTTCATTTGCATAAGAAAAAAGCAGATCTTTTTTCAATAACATTTGTAAACATTGGATCATGTAATAATTAAACAATGGCAGATAACAGTTAATTCATAAAAATAACTCCCCACCCACAACCCTGCTATAGTTACCCAAAAAAGTCAGAGAGGCAAATCGGGGAGAAACAAAGTAATCCACACATCACCTGTGGAAGGATCCTATCCAGGATTTGATCCAAGTTATTAAATATTATATCTCCCTTTAAATCCATGATCACATCACAAAAAGATGACAAACATTTGTATATCCTAAGGGTTTTTTTTACACAAACTGTTTCACTCTTCAGCGCCACACACTTATCTCTATACATTCAAATCTTGGTCCAAACAATTTCAAAGTGGATTAGTGAAAAAGATAATCCGCTGTTGATCCAGCAGCAGTAGCAATGTCAGCTTATGTACTAAAGTTTACATTAATACAAAAGTCGAGGGACTATTAGTCAAATAGTCACCTTACAAAATACACATAAATTCTTTCACACACATACACACAAAAACTATTAAAAAATTAATATTCAGTGCAAAGCTTCTTGAATATATATATTGTATGAAACTTTAATTTACTATATTTTATTTATTTTTAGATGACTTATCAACCATGTAAATTTAACTAGTATTTTATTTTTTTATTTTTTTTTTTTTTAGTTGCAATAAAAAAGTAACAGAAGAATAAAATGAAAAAATATAAGTTAAAATAGATTATATGAAAAAATATGCATGGAGAGATTTGTATATATTTTGATAAATCAAAATAGATGTATGCTACATTGTTGGTTCTTTTTTTCTTTCTTTCTTTCTTTTTTTTTGTGGATAAACAAATGTTGATAAAAGGAAATAAAAAAAATGTTTTTTCTGGATATTATTACATTTTCCTGATGATGATCTAAGGTTGAAACTAGTTGAGAAAAATTTTAGAATTAAAAAGTAATCATAAAGAAATATCATTCCTATTTATTTCATGTGGGTCTTGCAGAAAGTTGACCAAGGCAAAGACAAAATGAAGAGATGACAATGAGTTTATAGGAAAGGGAAAAGTCAGACATGTGGTCACAGAAAAAAAATCACATTATTACAGTCTCAAATCAGAAAGGCGTGAAGTGGTATTTTTGAGTAGATAAAAGAATTGCTAAATTGTAACCCACCCTAATAGGGGGAAGTAACCGGATCTGAAATTTAAATCATTCCTTGTCCTCTACTGACTCCTTTTTAAAGATCCCAAATCTCATGTAACCAGCTCGCACAATTAACACATTACAATATAATATATGCAATAGATATGTACAAAAATTCCAAGTTCTCTGATTTTTTTTAAACTACATACACACTATATAACTCTTTGTTTGCTTATTACCTACAGACTCTAAGGCTAATGAGTCAATCTTGATGAAACTTGGGATGTAAACTTTTACCTCAAGGAGTGTTCTACTGGTATTTATTGCAGGGTGCTCAGAACATTTTACCTTTAAACTGATCAGGAAGGTCTAATTTGCCCAGAAAGCATATAAAATTGTTTCTGCATGAGCAACCCCCCTCCCTACACACACACACACACACTCATGGGAGGACAGAGACATTTTGGAAGAAAATTAAGACAGGACTCATTTGTACAGAAACCAAATAGATAGAAATTTGTATATTACTTTTTTCTGTGCAACACTGGGTTATTCTGATAATATTATATATATATATATATATATATATATATATATCATCATCATCATCATGTTGCGCATGCAGCACGGATAGCCATGACAATCTCTCGCCAACCTTCCCTATCATGCATTGCACCTGGGAGGTCCTCTGCGGAGCAACCAGCATATTCGCATAGTTGGTCAATGTAGGTCCTTGCTGGTATCAGAAAACAAATAAACAGATTTCATACATTATATCTGAAAAGTTCTGTGACTCAAAAAAAAATATTTTCAGAAATAAATTTAATCATAAAAATTAAAAAATGTAGAAAGTATTTTCCTTTTTTTTTTTTTCTATGATCCAATCGTTGAATGTGAATAAAGATGAAATAGAAACATTTGAATCATTTCATCATTAATGAATTTATTGCTTAGAAGTGTTTAGAATTTGGGATTAAACACAAAAAAGGTGAGAAAAGAATTCTATTTAAAGATTATTATAATAAATGTACACTTGATTGACTTTAATGGCATGTCAATCTGTCAAGGGTTAGAGGTTAGGAAATCACATTATTGTCAGTTCACATTTACTTTGTGTAGTTGCTCTTGAAAGTTTTCTTGGGGTTTTTTTTGCACATAGTTCTATCGAATATGAATAATTTTCAAACAAATCTATATGACACATACATGAGACCCTAAAATGGTACTACCACTCTGGATCTGAGTGGGGCTGAGAGTAATAGCAATGAAGGGGTACTCCACACTTCCCAGAGCTCCTGAACTGGAACTTCAACATCAGATGCAGTTTAGTGTCATACACAATGTATCAAAAAGCAAGAAGCCACCAGCTTAACCATAGTGATCAAAACAATAAAAATAAGGATACTAGTCCAAATAATTGATGGAATGATAATTCTTCATTGCCAAATTGTTTGACAATAAACATCTTTGGCGTCATAGATAAATCCCATGGAAACCGTTCAGCCCGGGAAATGCAATCAGTGATTGGTATTGACTATTAAATTGAATTATTTGAACCAGTATCCTCACCGCCCTATCAACAAGGTCTAGAATATGCTGGCAGTAAGACCCCCCACCCCAAAAAAGGGGTGCCCTAAGTATGACACTACACTGCATCTGATGGTGAGGCTCCAGTTTTGGAGACTATGTAGTACCCATTCCTAGCTATTACTCCCAGGACCCTGAGTGGTGGTACTTGTTAGGGACCCATCTAGGGTTCAATAGATCTGTTTGAAAATCATTCGTATTTGATAGAAACATGTACAACAAAAAAAAACTCTTGAGAAACAACTACACTAAAATGTAAACAGCCAAATGTAAACAGCAATGAATGCAATTCCCTAACCTTTAGGCAAAAATCATCCTCACGAGTTGACATATCATTAAAATCAATATGTCAGTATCCTCATCTTAGTTGTTTTAAAATCGTGTTTATTCAACATTTTTCAAGATTATATTGAATCATTCCATCAAAATAATCAGACTAGATTTTTTCTATTGCCAAATTCCAGAAATCTGGGTTTTTTCCCCATTTAGTTGTCATCATATATATATATATATATATATATATATATATATATATATATATATATATATATATATTAAATACTAGAAATATTTGCATGAAAATTAAATACCATCCTTTTTCTCAAACATTTTCCTTTAAGAAAATTATTCTTGCTAATTTACATGTACTGAAACTATAAACACCACAATCCTTTTAGAGAGATAGTCCCCTCAAAGTCCTAAATTATACTGATATAAATATCATTAATAAAAAGAAATTCACACTGTAGTTACATAATTTTCCCCCCACAAAACTTATATAAACTGTTTCCATTTTTACCAGCAAAATACTGTCACAAATATTTGTATACTTTTTCTCTAGTGTCTTTTCACTCAATTAAAGTTGTTCAATGATTCATTTTAAATGTTTGGATTTAAATGAAAATTTCAGTCTAGCAACCCTAAGTCATACTGGAAAGGGGCTAAAATGAAAATGTGACACATAAGCATTATCAAAAAATATATTGAAGAAGGAATCAAATGATGAGTGTTAAGAGCTTCCATATTTGAATTGGTTAGGGTATCCAATACACACAAGTTCAAATCCAGAATAAGGCTGTGTATGCATTAATACCCTTCTTCACCCCAGCTATGGGTAAATATTAGGACAGACTGGACTCATTTTTAACATTGGTAGAGTAACTAATCTAAGAGAAGAAAAACTAAATTTTAACCAGTTGTACTCCACTGTAATTGTACATCATTCCCATGACAGAGGATTTGGAAAAATACATACATTGGTCCCATAACTTTATTTTTAGTCATAGGGGCAGGAATAGCTTGTCAGAGCCATCCACACCTACAACTGGTTTCAATTCAGAGTTTTCCTTTACCATACCAAGGTTAAAGAGACCAATCTGCCTTACAATTTACCTATAGCTTGAGAGAGAATAGTTTGATCCAGACCTTTTTATTAGTACTAACACTATGTGAAATCCAAATAGTTGCATTCAGGATCTGAACTCTGGTAGCAGAATCCACTTCCTAATATGATATCTGTTACATCCACAAACACCTCAAATATACACACAAACAATGAATGATGTTTCAGTTTTTTTGGAGGGAGGGGGGAGGGTTCAAAGTAAAAAATTTGTTGTCTTATCTTTTGTGATAAAAATGAATTAAAATTGAATGATGAAAGAAAATATTAGTCAAAACTAATAATTTTTTTGTGTTCAGGACAAATTTCTGATCATCGGATAATTTCATTTGGCTTTGATAGAATAAAAAAAAATGAAATAAAATGTGTCAATGAAAGATTACCAGATGCTAGATACACAAAGAAAGCTGAAAGATTCATCACTGAAACCGTGATAAACAAAACAAAAATACTAATTCATAGAATGATATTAATGTTTTTGTGGAGAATAATACCAGAATTCAATGAAACCTCTATCCTTGTGTCAGAAACAAATATGAGGATATTAGTCTAAATAATTCATGCAATAATGCCAATGATTCATTTCAGAGTTTCAAGTTTCTTAATATAGTTTAACTTTTTTCTGTAAAGCATGGACTGCTATTAACAGGTTAGTGATCATATGAAAATATGATCTATCAAAATAAAAGAAATTCTTCCAAGCTTAAGCTGTGTTAGTACTACCGTATTGTTTCACCATCTGTACTTTAATGAAATGCCTGGAAAAAAAGCTAGATTGGAACTACATAAGGATGCTGTGTGCTCTTTTGAACAAATCCTGAAAGCAACTTACAAAACTGTAGCTGTATAGACACTCACCTACCATTTCACAAATCATCCAAGTAAAATGAGCAAAATATGCTGATACTGTTGGAAAAGCAAAGACAAATTTATAACCAATGTTCTCCTATGGACTCCTACACATGGACACACCAGTGTTGGCCAACAAGCAAAATCTTATATTCATCAACTCTGTGCAGACACCAAGAGTTAGACGACTGTGCTAGATGATTTACCAAGAGTGATAGCCAATAGGGATGGATGGTGAGAGTCAAGGAAATCTGTGCTGTTGTCACACCATGATAATGATGAAATATATCAATTTATATTGTCTGTATGTTATATTGTCTATAGATATCTATTGGATATTACATGAAATGTAAACCATTGATTTGGACAATGGGAACAGTATAATATACGTCACTCTCCACCTTAAAATATTATTGTTTAAACCAAACCACCTTCTACTCACCATCATCTTGTTTTATGTGAACTTCCCCAAACAACAATGCATTAAATACACACCAAAATCTTCATGCAGAAAATTGTAATAAGATTTTTTTAAATTTAAATTCTGTATAATATATGGTAAATCTGAGATTTAACAAACATTGATAACTTTGGATTTAATGGATCTTATCCAAAATCAGTTAAATCCCAAATCCATTATCAAAATATTGGAAATCACTTATTCATTTTTATTTTATAATAAACCAATATATTTTAATTATATCTAAAAATGAATCTTATTTATAAAAAATGGGTTTTTATGATTGATTATATTCAAAATATTGGATTATTGCCAAAAAGATTAAAAACCACAGAACTACATTGTAAATATTACATATGATTTATTATCACATTTTTATTTATATTGTACAGTTTGTTGTAATAAATTTTCTTTTTTTTTTCTTTTACATCTAAATATATTTGTACATCAAAATACATGGTAAAAAATGGTTTCCAAGGTTATAAGAGACTTTTGCCACCACTTCCCCACCTATTAATTCATTAAATTGAGATTTTACTGTATTTCTATGTTATATTCCAAAATTTCAAAAATGTAAGATACCTTAACATGAAGTAGTAGTTAACAAGCTAGTTTCAAAAAACCATTACTTATGTAGTGAGTTTGATCCTTACTGGGTGCTCCACACTATTGTGCCCGACTAAGTTTAATAAATAACTAAATTAAAAAGATCTACCACAGAATTTCTTTGAGTTCAACACAAAGGGGTAATTATTAGCATATCCATAGTATACTAACACTGAACACAATGGAAAGACAAGATAAACTCATTTACATATACAAGAATATTTAACATATATATATATATATATATATATATATATATATATATATATATATACACACACAGTAAAGGAAGCAAGTATTCATACACATACAAATTTTTAATTTATTGTATTTCCAACTAATGAATAAACTGATTCATTTCAATTAAATCAATTTTTTCTGTTTTCTATTCATATTTAGTTATTCTGCATCTGTGTACAGTTAATTATATGAAAAGTCTGTTTATTCATTAGTTGTAAATATAATAAATTAAAAATTTGTATGTGTACAAATATGTTTCCCCCAATGTGTGTATATATATATATATATATATATATATATATATATATATATATTTGAGTATTAAAAAAAACAATACTCAAATGTGTCCCAACAGACAAAAATCTACACATATTGTTCCATAAACAAGCAATATGTGAAAGGGGTAAAAAATAGAAAAAAGTTTAATTGATGAGTGTCGGTAAAATTGCCATGTGGCTTTACTGTTCCCTGGCAGGGTCAGAGACAATGTCACTACTATTTAAAGAACAGTCAAAAAGAGGTTGAGAAGGGGTTTCTGGGACTGTCATGTGACATTCTATATGCCCCTAATGGACATGCAAATTATTGTTTCCCAACAGGATTTTAAAAACCAATATGCTAAACACCTGCCCCAGGATTCCACTAGTAACCACAGAACATCTGATTGCCTTAGCTAACCTAAGCTAAATTATGTGGTGGCAAATTTTCGTGAAAATAATAATAATGTAAAAGCTGGCATTAAACAGTTTCGAAAATAAATACAAGAAAATGGTAATACATTTTGCAGGGCAAATTACTGATAAATACTTTATCTACAATCAATTCAAAGTCAACAGAAACAAAACATTCAAGTTGATAGCTAAAGCAGGTTTTATTGAGTGTGTATAAAAGTTCCCAGCATTCCCTAAGTATTACACTAAACTGCATTTGATGATGAGGCTTCAGTTCTGGAGATCTGGAGATTGTGAAGTCACACCTCCATTGCCATTACTACCAGGTCCACCCCAGGGTTGAAGTAACTGTTAGAGCCTCATCAATGTGTCAAATAGATCACTGAAAATTATTAGTATTAGATAGGAATACTTGATACCATATAACAGTGCAAACAAATCATTACTATTATGAAATAAGAATAGTTATTAGAAACGTAATAATTTCTTACAAATTATTAGTATTAGATAGAAATACTTGAAATCATGGAATTGGGCACAAACAAATTATAATCATTAAATAAGAAAAGTTACTGGAAACTATAACTGTGTGAAAATTATTTGTATTAAGAAGAGTTATTTGAAGCTATAATTGTTTACAGGTTACTTGAAACCATATAATTACTTGCAACAAAATAAAGAATGACTTTAGCATTAAGTAGCCCAAGGGTGGACATGACAGACAACCAACCATTAGAAAGCTCTCAGCAACAACAAAAAATGAATACGCAGCTGAAACCCTGTATTAAGTGTTCATTTATACTGAGAAAGGAAAAAGAAAAATGACAGCAGACAAGATACAATATTAAATGTTGTGCCTTTTCAAATTGGACAAGACAGCAGCAGAAGCAAAAATGATTGAAAAATACAATGGAAGAAGATGACCTGGCAATATGTGCTATGAATGCTTTGTGAAATACAAGAAAATTGAATTTGACTTGAAGGACAAACAATGCAGCAGTTGATCACAAGAATTTGATTAAAAAAAAAAATAGCCTACCTAGGGCAATAACACCTTAATCCTCTTCAACATTCTCCCCTTGTGAAATCAAACATTCATCCCAGCATCCCTTCAAATTTTTTAAAAGTCTACAAGGTTGGGGGGTGGGGGGATTTGGCATCAGCTGTCTTATATTCTCCTTAATCTCAGCCATGGTTTTTCAATGGTAGTTTTAACTTTAGAAAAGCCAAAAGTTGCAATGAACCAAATCTTGTAGGAGAGTTGACAGATATGGATGATGCAATGTACTGTCAAAAAATCTTGCACAAGAAACAAAGAGTGTCTAATGAAGATATTCAAAATAGTTGAATATCTTGGGACAATCCTTGATTTCTTGTATACACTCATTGATTTCCTTTGATTTAGGCCCAATACATGTTCATTTAATATCTTTTGGATGTTCTGCTTCTTGAAATTCTTCCAGAATAAGAATTGCTTTCAACAAATTCCCTGCCAATTTGAAGTACTGGTGCCAAAATATTATTTGGACTTTGCACAGGAGAATAATTTTAAAAGTAGTTTCCATGGGGGAATGACAAAATATGAAGCCTTGTAGTATTCTTCTTAACCTAATCCTCAAAAGTTCAGCAACAGTTTTAGTTTTGGGAAAGGCCAAAGTTACATGGAAACAAATCTGGACTGACAGACCTTGGGGATTTGATATTTTGCTAAAACCTCAATACAAGATGTGAAAATCTACTTGCGTAGTCATTGTGAATGTGATTGACACAGTATACAAGCTCAAGTAACTCTATGAAAAATTATTGTTTATATATGAGGTGTCCTCTGATTGGTTGCTAAGTTATATCAAAACCATGAAAGTGGTTCTCATGGTATTCAAAATGGCCAACTAGGTTCCCGACAGAACTTGTATTATTAGGAGTGGAAAAAAAGAACAAAAAATAAATCTTATGTTCATTCACCCCATGGGAAGATCAGGAAAAAAAATTTAAATAAAAAAAATGTTATGCTCACTCACCCCACAAGAGGAGTAGGAAAAAAAATGAACAAAAAATAAATCTTATACTCGCCTACCCCACTGGAAGAGAGAGAAAAAAAATTAACAAAAAAATAAATCTTATACATTTGGAATAGACATGAATAAAGATATAATACAAAATATTTTTACTTAACTTAGAAAAAGAAAAATATTTTTTTTAATTTCACTTGTCTTTGATTTCTACTTCTCACCTTAACTCTAACTTGAAGCCTCTCCCACTTATCATCACTAATCCAAAAGGATTAACACAATTAATAACAGTTAATCCACAGATTTTGTCTGTGACTCAATTACACATTTCAATACATAGAAAAGTAAATATAATATGTTTATTTGGCAGTCTATAAATACTGAATATTAATTTAAGAAATTACTGACATGGGTCCCAACAACACTGCACTTAGCATCATAGTTATCATTGCAGGAAATGGAATAAGTGACCTGAGTTCAAATCCTGTAGGAGGCTGTTGGTGTTTCACTTTGCACTAATGCCCTTGGGAAAAACATGAATCCATCTGTTCTTCCCCCATCCCTAGCTATGAATAAATAGGACATACTGAGTTCTTTAGCCTTGGTTAGGCAACCAATCTAGAAGAAAGAAAAACAATGGTACTTCACTTAAGAATTAACCTGGTGTCCCAACTGACAGATCAGTTGGGTAAATACAAACACTTCATTTAGCAACAAGAACAATTGATTTGGTAATTTTAGTTCCAAGAGAAATGAGAATATCCAACAACTTATAGAGAAAATAACACTGGCCAACAAAACTTTTGTTGCATTGATATCAACCATTGTTATTATATATTTTTAATGTACTGATTTCAAATATGAAGTTGTTTTTTCCTGAATGCTCTTATTTTTTTGCTATCGAGGTATTTCAAAATATGAAAATTTTATCTTCATCTCAATGTCATTGTCGTCGATCAGAAGAACCATGTGATTGAACTCTTATTAAATCAGCTATTGAATAAAAAAAATTTAAAAAAAGAAAATGTTATATAGTCTAACTTTATTTACAACACAATTTGAAACATATTCATCAATACAAAGGATAGATTTATATGAAACTCATTGTTAGGTAAGAAATTGGTTGCTATGAAGATACAAAGCTCACAATCAGTATTTAATGCTCTAACAAATTGTTTCATTAAACCCAGCTTGATGTGCAGAGAAGGAAATATGATTTTTTTCTTGACTGACGATTGGATCATTGATAATATTTGGCATACCAACTTCCAAAGTTTCACATGATAAGGGCCACTCTTTCTGATTCTAATGCTTTTTTTGCTCAGCTGTCCCACATGCAGGGATACTTTGTAAATCCTCTCAGTTGACCAAGGAGGAAGTTCACTATTTTAAGGTCCACGCAAATTGTCCAGTTGTTCTTGTGGTATTTTAGTGGGTCTATCAGTTTAGTGGGTCTATCACAGTTTAGTAGGTCTATCACAGTTTTAATGTATTTTATGCTCCTTTTGTAAAGACAAAGAATCACCTAGTGGAACAGCTGCATAGACATTGCCATAATGTTGTAGAATAGACATTATGCTGTGCTTAGAGCTATCTAGGAATAATCTCTAATCATTTGGATTATACAATGGAATTTCTAATTCCTGGAGAAGACCCAAGATATTATGACAAACTTATTCTCCTCTTTAAAAAATTTCACAAAAACCTCTTCCCAATTTCAGAAGTATTAAACTTTTGTTGTTTTTGTGCAGTAGAGCCTTTTCTTGCAACCTGAAATTTCTCCTGCATTTTTGGAGAGACCCAAATCACGCACAAGGTCATTCAGTTCTGGCTGGTTAAACTGCTAAGGAGTTGATGACTTTGTTGTAGCATAAAAAGGATCGTTAGAATCTGTCAGTATTTCTTGAGTTACATCATCAGTCTTTTGCATTTCCTCAATACTCTCTATTTCAATGGAGACAATTCAGTAATAATTGGAACTGGAAGAGTGCAGAGTAGGTTGAATTACTGATGGGATACGAGGATAAGTAATTTTATGTCTGTTTTCTTACCAACACCTTTTGTATTGACCAGCCAAAAATAGAAGTTAATTGTGTGATCCTTCGGTTCTCACCAGGTCATAGGAATTTGGAAAGGTAAGCCCTTACATTTCCCTTTTGTCCAGTCATGCAACACTTCTTCACAATTATGTCATACAGTATGAGGGGCCCATTCCTTGTCTTGGTCACCAAGAGTAAGTCCGAAGTACACTTAATAGGCTCGCTTCACAAACAATGTTATATTGTGCCTCTGACGAATAGATTTGAAATATCCACAAATATAGCAGAAAGCCCTTGGGTTGTTCACACATTGATGTCTCCTTGTAGCCATGATCAAATTTGACAGAAAAAACAAAAATTTAGACATTCCTTATTGATACCATAAATGTGTAAGTAGTTTATTTAGACATAAAAGAATAAAATGTAATACTTCAAAATGCATGAAAACTAGAGCATACAGAACAAAATTGTTTCCATATTTGAAATCAGCAGATAAAAATAGTAAAAAAAAAACATTAAAAAAAAAAAACTCATGCAACTGAGACTTTCTAAAAATTTGTTGTCCTATTTAGACTCTAAATGAAAAAAATATGGAAGTGGTATACACCTATACAAAAACATACATAAACACACACACACACACACACACACACACACACATGTCTGAGTATGTTGAAATTAAACTTTATTTAAACTGGGCTAAGAGGAATTTTATAAAGTATATCTAAACACTCAAAATTTTAAAAATTCTTGTACTATCAAAAATCAGTTCTATCAGCAATTATATGCACACCAAGTATTGTTTAAGCTTAAGCATGAAACAATAACTGTAACCAAGAACTACTAAAGATTTTATTAATTTCTCAACATAAGAGGAAAGCAGGGTTTTTGTGTTTTACATTTATTCTCATGTGAGCAATAAGCCAATTCAGATCATTTTATGCACATAAAAGATTATCCTTTTGTCACCACAAAAGAAGTATACATTTGATCTGCAACATTAAAAGTAAATACAAATAATAAAAACTAAATTCAAAATTAACCTAACCATATTACAAAAGAAAATCCTTTTCTAATAATTTCAAGTTACTTCTTGGTTACAAAACAAATCTGGAAGAAGCAAACATTAATAATTTACTAAGGCCAGAAATATGGGACACCCAGTGAGAACTAAATTCATAAGTAATGCTCTGCTAACTTGCTAACCATTACAGCATATAAGGATCCGTATCAAGCAAACATTAAACTGCATCATTATAAGTGTTTCTAAAAAGCTTAATATCAATGGTTGTGACATTTAAATATTAGGGTCTATCAAAAGTGGAGGTTTTTTTTTTGGAGGGGGGGGGTATATGCCTTTATTTTATGCATACATCTAAAGACTAAATGCCTTTTATTTCAGAACACTAAACTGTATCTAGTGGGGAGGCTCCAATATTACCATTGCTCTCAGGTCCATCAGCAGAGTGATAGTACTTGTTAGGTCTCATCTATGGGTCAAATAGATCTGTTTAAAAAATATTTGTATTCAATAGGAATACTTGATGCCATATAATTGTAAATTGTTTGTATTACGCTATTTGTAGGCCGAATTTTTTTTTGTTTAAATGTTGCTCTGCCTATAATACCATTGACAAGAGAAATGTCCCCATGCCAACAAAAAGGTTAAGAATAATTACTTGAAGCTATCATTTTTTATTAAGGATTATTATATATCAAAGCCATATAACTGTGAGCAAACAAATTATTACTAAATAGAAATAATTACTTGAAACCATACAAACATGTACAAATTGTTTGTATTAGATAGGAATACTTGATATCATGGCTTTGTGTAAACAAATAATAGACAAATTTAAAAAATACAATGAAACATGGAAAATATAATTATGCTTATGATCAAATGCAAACAAATCAAATTTTGATCTTAAATAACCCATAAGGAGTTGATATGCCATTGAACAAATAAACCAAAACAATTCTATTTTACATTATATGCCTATATTTTAGACCAAGCATGTCAAGCGGAGTAGACCCTTCAGGCCGCATAGATTACATATGTATGTCATGAGAGCTACTTGGATTACATATGTTTGTCATGAGGGTTGCACATGAAATCTAAGTCTTTAAGTACTTCTTTTACATTAACAGAACAAAGTGATGATTGCTATCATTAATTTCTTTATTATCAACTAAAAGCCAATATCTAAAAAAAAACATTTTTGTTAAAAAGAAAGGAAAAATACAAAGTTCAAATAATAAAATGTATAAGTGTCAGTCACTTTCAATTACAGCCATGTGTTGATTGAGAGCAGGAGAAGGAAAGACTCACTCCCTTTCATTAGTTGAATTAGCCCCCTCCTTCCGCAACTCAAAGGAAAGGGTGAGAGACAATGCATTAATAAAAGGTAGTTTTTTTTTTAACAACACATTGCCCTAATGAAAATAAACAACCATTTTTGCCTAAGAATTTTTGGAAAAATCTTTTTTTTTTTTAAACCTGAGGTACTGTAAAAGCACCATATGAGAGCACAGTGTGTGTGTGAGCTGTACCTGTGCTTGCTGAGGACCTGTTTTAGACTATATGCCCTTTTTTATGTCTGTATTCAAAGATTAGCTATGTCTCTACTGTATTATTATCTTTATTATATATCATTATCAATACTATTCTCTTTCTTTCAGATGTTATAATACTAGATACAAGTATTGAGATTCTGGCAATTTAGTGGCATTACCTTAGACTGTTGAAGTTTCTTGTAAAATTTGGGAAATGAAAAAACAAATAATGCAACAACATTTAACCTTACTGCCCAAAACTGGTTTAAGAATTTTAAGGGTGAAGACTTGTTCCATGAAATAAAGATCAGAAATGAATGACCATCAGTTGTCAATTATGATGCTTTCTAAGACCAGGGAGACAGGACACACAAATGCCAATACTGAAAACTTTTTAGAAAGCTAGAATCATTGAAAGAGGGAGGTCATAAGTTTTGCAATATTTTGTTAAGAGCTAATTTGTGATGTATGGTATCCGTGGTAGTTGGTGAGTTTACACATAATGATTTGAAAGTCACAGAGATGAATGTGCAAATTATCCCAATTTGGAAACTTCACAAGTTTGAACTTGGCCATTCTGACCACAGAAACAAATACATTTGTTGCATAAAAGGTAAAGGTACAATTGATCACAGTAACCAAACGGTTCAAAAACATTTTGCTAGGATTACAAAAACGTTGATGATTAGGCAAAGTCAGGTAAACCTAAAACTGTGGATTCCAAGCGATTCTGCTGAGAGTATTAAGTGAACTCAGCATCTCACAGTCCAGTATAGTTAAACACATTCACAATTTTGACAATAGCATCCACACCTGCTAAATTGTGTCTCATGTTATCAAAATACTGCAAAACTTTTGACTCACCCTTGTATAAAATGAACTCTCAGTTAATTAAAAGAAAAATTTTTTTTGCTATACTAATATTTTATCTATATCTTAAAATAGTGTTTTTGGGTACATGCTCTCAAAAAATGTTGGTGTGTACAACAATTAACTTCTTCTTACCTACCAATCCTGAATATAATTGCTTTCAATCACTGATAAATAATCTGTGCCAAAGAAATTGGTTGTACCAATGAAACTACCATTGCATTATTCATAATTTGGAGTATCAGGTGTTTTTGGAATCATCTGGCATGCAAAAGATGCAGAGTATGGCTTTCAGCTTGCACACTTGAGTGTAGTTGTGTATTTAACACCTGAACACATAGGGATCCCCCACCTCATTTTTGAAACAGTCTAATCCATTAACTTTTTATAAAACAAGCAATGAAAAACAAATCTCTCCCCCAAAAGAAACCATTCCCCCCCCCCAATCCTGGATCTCCAAATAGGAGAGAGAGGGGGGGGGAGAAGATGATACTAAAAAATCTATAAATCAATAGAAAGTAGAGTCAAGTTTGCTTATCATGACAATTATTGCTCTATTACCATGGCAACAGCAGTAGCAAAGGTGATATGATTAGTGCATCAGTTTTTCGTTGTCAAGGAAATCACAAAAGATTAGTCCCAAAGGTGAGTGACCTTGAAGCAACAAAAAAAAAAAAAAAATACCTTAAAGAGGCATGACATGGCATAATAACTACATTAAAAACATAAGTATTATTCCCATAATGCATTATTATTCCCATAATGCATTATTATCCTATTTTACAAACAAAGTATTTATCATGGTCTAATGGTTAGCAAACTAGACAAGCAAACCATTACTATTGAGTTTGATTCTTGGAGTGCTCCATACATCCGGCCTTGTGCCACAACTAAACAAAGCTTAGAAAATAATTATAATTTAGCTTTGATTTAAAGCTTTTAAAAAATCTGAATTTTTTTCTCATGTGGTTGAAAGATACTAATACTTCAAACAAGGGCACATCATTGCAATGTAATGGTTAGCAATTAGTGAGTTAGAGTCTCACTGGGTGTCCTCATATATCTGGCCTTGTGCCATAATGAAGCAAAACTTAGGAAATGACTACTTCCTTATTTTCTCTGGTGCCTCACAGTGAGTGTGATTCTCATTGGGTGCTCCATACATTCTGGCCTTATGCCACAACTAAGCAAAGTTTATTAAATAAATATCTGTTCCTCTTGAAATTGGAAACTAAGAAATAAAGGCCTGTATAGCAAGATGTCTCTATTGTCAGAAAATTAAGAATCAGGATAAGATAACCAAAAATTAAACATACTTAGTCACGTACATTTTTTTGTAAATAAATTTAACATCCTTATGATAAAAGAGTAATAAGAAATACAAAAATAGTTTCCTTGCTTAGCACTTTAAAAAAAAAAAAAAAAAAGATTCTGATATTAGTCATTTCCTTTTCTAAAGAAATTTCACCATAGACTGCTATGTATACCTCACATTTATTCCATCTAAAAGTATCTATTTTTCTCATTTTTCATCGTATCCGACAACCTTTCATCTCAGATGAAAAGTACAGCACTGGGTACAAGAGAACAAAATTTTTTCTTGAAATTTTCTAGAAATTTGCAGTGCGTGTTACACACACACACATGCATGCTATACATGGCAGTCTACAATAATTTTAATCCTAAAGTAATTCTTTTATTCTTTAATGATTTTATTGGACTGTGTCAATCATATACATTTAAATGGAAAATTGGCCATTATTTTTCACACCCAATAAAAGTTGATGTTGAATCTACCAAGACAGAATTTAAGAATGAAATGTTAATTTTCTTCAAATTACTTCCCTTTGCATTTAACCCACTTATTCCAGCGAGTTTTCTATTGGTCAAGCACCTCTAAAAGTCTTTTTGATTTGATGTAAAAGTTCAGTCATTTTTTATTTATGTCTTGCATATGTTATCCTTGAAATTAAATTTTAGTTTATGAAACAAGAAAATTTAGATAGAGCCATGTCTGGTGAGAATGGATGGTGCTGCACTTGCACAATTCTGTGCTTCACCAATAATATATTGTTCAAAATGTATCAGTTTAAAAAAAAAAAGAATTATTGGTACTGACTTGTCTAGACATTGTCATTCTATTATATGAATTACCCAGCTGTGCACATATCTTCATTTAAATTTTTAAAATTAATTCTTTCAGGCTAGACATCATGGCTCCAATTTCTCCTAGAATTATGAACACTACTTTTTTCCCCAGTTTGAGTGTCCCCAATTTTAAGACTTAACTTTTTTAGACCCATTTTCTCTTAAAACTAGCTACTTAAAGATATTTATCTCTAAGCAGCTTCAATTCAAGGTGGTTGGACATTTTCTTATGGCTTTCCTGAACCTTCCCTGACCGATCCATTGTTCCTCTATGGACACACACCTACACATATACTATTTTCCTTCTTTTTTCCTGACCGTATGTTCACTCAACCGTTGTGTCACATTACTACTTGACTTTCTTACATGTCAGACTAGGCTGAAAGGAAGTGATCCTCCCGGCTCTGGTTTCTGAACCCGACTGTCTCTGACTGTCTCAGACCAACTGCCTGACTAACTGACCAAATCTAATGCTCTTCCCAGAATTCCACATTTGGTGGGTCTTCCTTTCCCCTTTATTTCTGACAGACCCCTCAAGGAAAAATCACCAGTCTTAGTTTTATGACTTCTGACTCTTAGAAATGTTGATATTAGTCATGTGTCTCCTCTATAGAGTTTATCTCTTTAGCTTCAATTTTTATAACTTTTATAAACTTATGGTGACAGAATGCCTTTCAACCATTGCACACATACATACAAACACACACCTCTAGTGTTTGCTTCTTAAGTTTATACACACACTCATACATATATATGCCCACATCATGCATATATGTATACACACAAATGGAGGTGCGTGGTGTAATGGTTATTTGTAGGAAATTAACTCATCGACCCGAGTTCAAATCCTGGATGAAGCTGTTTGCATTTCACATAATGCTAATACCTTGGGAAAGGTATGAATCCAACTACTCTCCCTCCAGTTATGAGCAAATAGTAGGGCAGATTGGGCTCTTTAACCATGGCTAGGTAACCAGTCTAGAAGAAGGAAAACTCTGAATTCAAACTTGTTAAACTCTGCTTAAGAAACTGACTGTGTCACATCCTGCTCATGCAGAGGGGTTGGTTGGTATATATATATATATGTCTACATTTCTAAACATTGAATTTTATAATCAATATTTAATCAGTAGTCATTTACTAAACTTTGTTTAGTTTAGCACAAGGCCAGTAATGATGAGCACCCAATGAGAATTGAAATCAATATTTAATGAGTAGACACCAAAGATTCTTAAAAAAAAAAAGATTCACTGCTTCACTTTCTTTCCAGGTGATCTCCTTCTCACATGTGTGTTGAATGACAAAAAGATTTCTTTTAAAGTTGAGGACAGGAAGAAATGAGAAAGAAAAAATGCTGGTATTTCTAAACAGTCATGGGTCATTTATTTATATTACAATGATTCAATTTATGTTTGTATGTTAGTGTAACAACAAAAATGGCACATTGGAGCCAGATTTTTATTAGGATAAGAGTAATAAAAGCTTTATCTTAGAGAATAAAGCTATTTCCAATTTCAGACTGAGTAATAATCCTGTAAGTTCTGTGCCAATGCTCACTTTGATCATTATTATTTCTCAAGAGAAATAAATATTAAATTCTAATCACAGAATACTTGTCATTATTTATTTACAATTAATTAGGATATAAATTACATAAATAGACTGTAACACAAATGGTCACAGAAGGGTGCCTTTAAGAGAATTCCTTAACATTTTTTTTCAACTGAAAAAGTAACAAATAAAACACATCAGAAAAATATATCAAATCAAAATAAGATACATGGTACATTCAAATCTTGTAATGGAAAAAAAAAAGTAAATGCTTAGTTTTTCATTTTTTTAAAACTTAAATACTTATGCCCAGAGGGCACATATTCTTGCCAGTTTAAATAATTATAAGTAGTTAATGTTATTCAAAAAGTAATCATAAATATTATTAAATAGCTGAACATTATTAAATGATAAATTATAAATAATACTAAAATATTATTGAATATTATATTTAATTAATATTAAATGCATTGATTTTATGTCTAGATTTAAAATTTGACAGTTATTAGAATATAAGTTTCTTGTCCAATATTATCTACAGTGAAAGTTTTGATAAGTTGCCAGTTGATGATTTGAGAAGCATGTCATAATAATGTCAAATTTGAGGAAGTGAATGTCAACCCCTGAATACAAAAGAAAAGAAACTTAAATTTGGGTTCACAGCTACATGTTGGGTGAGTGAGACAATAATATTAGCTTGGTTCCAGGATGCTTTCACCCTAAGGTAAGGGCTGGGTTTATTACCCAGCACCTGAGCTGCTCCTCAATACCTAGGGAATCCAATTTTTAAAACTGCTATGTGGGAGGCTTGTTTCTCTGCATGGCACCCAACATTAAAAATCTTGTGTCACATTTTAGCATGACTAAATACCTACACTTGCAATTATAAAATTACATTTCTATTAGTAGGGAAAATTACAATTCTGTAAACATTTTTTTCTTTTCTGTATTAGGAACAATTAAAGAAGGACTAATTGAAAAACTAGTCAACACTAGATAAGTGATCAAAACTGGTTATGATAGTAACATTTCTTAGCACTGATGATGTCGATAAAGTTAAATCCATATAACAGAAAATAGATTTTGATCAATTGCTTGATTTTAATGGCATGTCAAACCGTCCTGGGTTATTTTATACCTAGAGATTAGGAAATCACATTCATATTTACATTTTTTTTGGTTTTTTGGGGGTTTTTTTTGCACATGGTCCTATCAAATACAAATCATTTTTAAACAGTTCTATTTGAGTCATGGATGGGCATTAACAGGTGCTACTACTCTGGTCCAATGTTTACCTGAGAGTAATGGCAATTAAGGGGTACTCCACACTCCCCAGATCTCCAGATGCCTCAATATCAGATGCAGTTTATATCCAGGCCATCCCCTTTGGGGGTGGGGTAGGAGAGGGGTCTTATCCCTTTGCAGGAGATACAGTCAGCATATTTAGAGCAGACAGAACCTTCATTTAGCAATTATTTATTTTATATTAAGTTAAGGCTTGTCTGTGAAAAATGTACATTTATAGAGATTTTTTTAATTTGAGTGACATTTATTGCTTTAAACATCTTTGTTTTTTATCTGGCTTGTTAGTCCTGACTATTTTGATTATAAATTAAAATTCTGCATTATTTACACTTTGTAGCAACACGGCTTTTCCCTGATTATTGTTAGACCCGCAACTTTTCAATGAGAGCTCCCCTTTACCCATGAAGAACAATTTTCTTTCTTTATCTTTACGTTAGAATATTCTCCTTGGTCCAATGTATTTCTTGTCAATGAACAACATTATAGTGAAACATTGAAGATTTTAGAAGAAAATTTGGCTAATGTTTTTCATGAGTTACACACTTATTGATCTACCAGACATACAACTCACCACTATACAATATTTCATTATTTAATTTGTTGTAATCTTTATTTATTTTCGGTTTTACTTATCAAACATCTACAGAAAACTTAGGATCTTACATGCATCCAGTATCCAATAATCCACTGTACGAAATTTATATGAATAATTTTGATAAAAATCAAAAAACAAAGATAACAACGTCCCTCTTTTCGAAGGCAAAAGTTTTTAAATAAAAAATAACGGGTGCATTATAACTTTCATTCATTAATACATCAACACTGAAAATTTCATAAATACGGTTAATTCCCTGATTTTTTTCTCTCTCTTACAGGGAGTGACTCTAGCACTGACAAATTTGACTTTAAAGCTTGAATTGCTGGTCCCTAGTTTAAAAGCAATCAAAATGGATTTATTTGGTGATAAATTTCATTAAGATTTTTTTTTCTAATTAAAAGGTTCGAAAGGATACTTTGAGTTTTTAAACAATTGTTTTGTTGTTTTTGTTTTTTGTTTTTTTGTTTTTTTTTTGTTTTTTTGGGGGGGTTAATAAAACCGAAGAAACATTGTGATTCAGATTTACCATAATGAATTATTGTCAATGGAATTTATATGCAACTGTAACAAGCATTATGAGAGGTAGAAATTATTTTTTAGAGTATTTTGTGTAAACAACAATAATTGCAGAATGTTTAACTAGCCAGGTTAACAGACCATTGTTAGTGAGTTCGATTCTCACGAGGTGCTCCATAATTCTAGTTTTGTGTCAAACTAGACTCAGCTTAAATGACAAGCTAACTGTATATACGGAGTCCCTTGCCGTGGAATAAAATGATGAGCAAATTCATTGATTAATAGAAGCAAGTTCCATCCTTTTGAGCGCTCCGTAATCGTTTGCCTTGTGCTAAACTAAGCCATGAAAAATATGGTCGTAATGTAAAAAAAGTTAGTTCGGTGGTTAACATTTCAATAATTAAATGCTATCTCCCACCCCATTTTAAAATTAATTTCTGCATTGAAAAAAAAAATCAATAATCCTCAAAAGGAACTTCAAAAGTTTGAGCTCCATCCCATTCTTTTAAAATTTACTCTTTTTGCCTAAGTTTCACTTTTCTTCTCACCATCGATTTGGTCAAAAAAGGTAATTTATTTTATGTCAATCTTAGGACAATTTTTAAAAAGTAAATTAAAAGCACTAACAATTAATTTAGATAGAGACTATAAAGGTTTCTTGGCTGAACTTGCACAACGGTCGGAAAAATAAAACGGAAAGTTTTTTGGAGGTCCCCCATGACAGTTTAACTACAGCCTATGAATGAACTTTTTGCGAATTGGGTTACGGTTTAGGGATTTGGGATTAAGGTTGTTTTTAATTACGTATTGCTTAAAAAAATACTATACATTTAATTAACCATTGACATTAATTATTGAACCCAACAGTAGACACATTAGTTAGTCTCAGTTGTTTGTGTTAGATTGCAATGTATAATTTCAATTAAACTTGGTTTTAAAAAATATTTTTCAACATTAAATGTATAGTAATTTAGGGTTTTTTATTCTTGTTTTTTAGGCAATACGTAATAAAAAATAAAAAAACAACCTTAATCCCCAAACCCCTAAACCAAATTGCAAAAAGTTCATTCATAGACTGTAGTTAAACTGTCATGGGGGACCTCCAAAAAACTTTCCGTTTTAATTTTCCGACCATTTTATGCAAGTTCAGCCAGTTTCTTTTATATTCCCGACAAATAACTTTTGTCCCCTTTTACTCTCCAATGTCCATTTAAAAAAAAAAAAAAAAAAAAAAAAAAATTTCCTTACAGCTTTTTTTCTTTAAATACTAATTAAAAAACAACAAAAAAAACAACACACACAAATAAAGAGAGATATGCTAAATAAAATTTTATCAGTATTTGTTTTGTTTTCGAAAAACTAAAACTTAAAACTAAAGAATGCTGATAAAAAATTATGTAATAATTTCACACATACAATACACGTAAAAAAAAGTTTTTTTAATAATTTCTATTTTACTTTCACTCCTGGTGCTGATCAAGTGTTGTAAAAATCTTTTGTCCAGGATTCAATTTCAACTCAAATTGAAATTTCGAAAATATTTTTAAATCAATTGTTAGAAGATAAAATAAAAACATTAAAAAGTAAAAAGTATCTTGAAAATAATGCTAACAAATCTACAGAATAAATGTCTGTGTGTGTGTGTGTTGGGTTTCATAAAACAAGGAAATAAAAGTTTGCATTATAAAGTAAAAGTGATATATGATTGCCGTAATAATGACCATGTTGAGTCTTTGTAAGAAGGGATTTGCGATGACAATTGAAAATGATTGATTGGACTCACCACATTTAAAAAGGTCTTCTTTTTTTTTATAAGAAAAAAAAAAAACAACTAAAAAAGTTAAGTGTTACTTACCAAACAAAACTTACAAGTCTAAGTGTCAAGTGATGATAAATTATCCCAAGCAAATTTTTATCGTGTCTTTCGTATTTTCTTTTAACTTTTCTGTGTCTATGAAACTGGTGTTTCAGCTATTATTGGGAATTCTGGAGGGGGATCATTTTGGTTTGGTTTGTTTTTTAGCCCACAAGACTGTTCTTTTGTTTCATTAAGCTCTTCTCTTAGTCTTCACATGCCTGAACATTTAATGAAGATTAAGAAAACAGTGATTGTTATTGCGGGGGAGAAAACAGGAGTAGCTGTCTTGTTATTTCTACAGTCAGTATCAAAGGTCAACCGATGCACGAGTATGCAGAATTCTTGAGGTTTTGATTTTTTAAGGGTTTGCTTTTAAATATTTTTAAGACTTAGATAAAAATAAGTATACCGCTAACAATTTTTGGGAACATTGAGGTTTAACAATTAAAAAAATATATGGCCTTGTATGGTCATTTTTTTTTAAATAAAGCCAGAAAAAAGACGTAAAATAGAAATTATTATATTTACTTTTTTTAAGGTAAATCTGGAGTGAAACTTCGTTTGTCCCAACAAAGTTTAAGATCACCTGGGATTGCTTTTTCTTTTCTTTTTTTTATTGTTGTAATTAATAGCAGCTGTGACAGCAGGGGATAATGACAATCCTCCAGAGAGACTCAAATCAAAGCTCGACTGCGAAAATTGAAAAAAAACTGATTTAAAGAAAATAAAAACTGATTTCTGTAAGAAAAGAAAGCTATATTCGTACTACTGCTATTTTTAAATGACCTTTCTTTGGTGTATGTGGGGGGAAGAGGAGGAGAGGTTTAGCCCTCTTATCCATTTTCGGCTTCCACGGTACGTATATCTTGATTGCATTAACACAAGACTAAGAAATATCAGAAACTAGTGTGTGGGGGGGGGAGGAACCAATTCCGTTGTTCTTGCAATGGATCACCTCTCTTTTCTTACTAGTATTTCGTTAGTTTGGTGACCTTTGTCATTGGAGCGGGGGCACGTGGCTAGCACATGGAAAATTTCCTCATTTGTCAACACAACTAAAGCTGAGGGAGATGATTTGATTATTATTTATGAGAAGCTGCTGCTAGAGTCCGACCATCCTTCTTCTTCTACCACCACCACTCCACAGAGACTAAATAGATCCATTTAAGTTACAAGCAGCAGCAGCCGCCGCCACTTGCACGTTTTTGTTTATATCACTTTATTTATTATAAATGGACCTAACTGCATCCAGACAAGGCAGGCGAAAAAAAAAAAAGAATTATACAGTAATAATTGCCTCCCTTTATTCAGAGTCATTTCCCCTTATCTTTTAAAAAAAATTAGATTTACAATGAAATTTGCTATGTTGTTGACTCTCATTTTGACGTCTTGGTGATAAGTAAAAAAAATAAGAATTGATCACTTTTTGTGGCGATAAAACATTTATAGACCAAATGGGTCATAAGAGAGACTGGTTGCAGGACCAGTCCTCACCTCAATTATTAACACTTATGGTCGTCACATTGAACGCACTGGTTCCCACTAGATCACAGAAAAGTAATGATGAGCCTCTTCAATACTTCAATACTGACTATTTAAGCAATTAATAGCAAATACTGTAAGCAACCTGATATTAAAATGACTTGATTCGGCATTAAATGACCCAAAAAGTTTTGATAAGTCAAAACAAAACAACCATTAGTTATTAACCTTGTAAAAAAACTTTACAATTAAAAAAAAAGATAACTTTTTTTTACTATTTCTCAGTATTTTTGAGATGAGACTTGATAATTAGTATTATTTGGATTATTGTCCTCATCTTCATTGATATCTGTACATTTCGGCTGATGTGCCCTCCTGCCTTCTTCAGGTATTTGTCGAACTCAGGAACCTTCTTTTTGGACTTGGGAACATTCTTGTCGTAATTAGGGGCCATCACGGAACTTTGAACCTAACCCTTTATTCAGTCCAGGGGGGGGTATCCTGTTCTCATTCTGTTGACCCTAGCTGGGGTACAATTATTATTCTATGTTACTGCTGCCCCTGAACCTGCAGTCTAGATAACTGTCACTTAGAACTGTCTTAACTAACTCCTTTATCCACTAGGCTATGTGTCCAATTGTACAGATAACAATGAAGACAATAGTCCGAATAATGCAAATAATACTCACTTTTTTTTTCTTTTCATACAAAAGTTTACATAAAAACAATTTTTCTGATTTCAATAACTTAACTATTCATTTTTAAGTTATTTTAAAGGACATTTTAATAAATACTTTGTTATTTCTCAAGTTTCTTTTTTTCTCTAAACCATAAAATGGCTGTACTCTTGGAAATTCCACAAAAATTGTACAAAGTTAAATCATAAATTACCTTCCAGATAAATCATTTTCATTCCTATCTTTGATAATAACAACACAATACTTAAAAATAAAATAAATATAACCTTACAATTTTTTTTTTTTTTTTTTTAATTGAATGGAAAAATTAGGTTATCTAATAAAATTTGAATGAATAATAAAAGTTATTTATTTTTAATCATACTTTTTTTCTAAAAATATATGACACTATATTTTCAACCATTTCTTCCCACCTTAAACATGGACAAACAGACACAACAGCTTTATATATACACAGGGTAACAATAACAAAGTACCCAATGGAGAGATTTGTAATTTACTTTGTTTAGTTTACAAGTTACTAATATAAATATCATGATTCATTGAACTTGTTAGCAAACTAGTTAAGTTGTTTTTGTCAAGATTATAAGTTGTTCTGAATTAGATGTTTGTATTTTTGTTTTCTTTGAAAGTGTGTCTTTCATCTTATCTCTTACTTTTGCAACACATCATGGAAAACACACATTGGGGAGAAATAAATGAAAACCTTTTAGATAACCTTTAGGTACAAAAAAAATATGTTTAATTACAATCAAGGGGCTGGTTTAGCTCATTCAGTAGAGCATTCACAAGGATCTGGGTTCAATACTGGTCCTCACCAACTCAGTGCATGAGTAGCACAGCTTGAGTAATCTAATGATAGGTGTGGCACTCCACTTCAGCAAAATAATCTCTCTGGTCTAGGGTAAATGAAAAGGGGATAGACTCTTTCACTGTTTAGATGATACCAACAATAGGTCACTCTGAAGACTTTACTTACTTATTATAATTAAGTGTTCTGAAAGAGAATAAACATAAAAATAGTTTACAATGTATAGAAAATATAAATATAGACTCAATTTAAAATATGAAAGATTTAGTGAGACTAATTTATTTAAGACATGTTAGTTAAAGAAAAGATACTGGTCTCAAGACAGAATTTGAATCTTTAAAAACACAATCACATGAGTAACTTAAGAGCAAGCAAAATGTTTATTTCAAGCCTTTTTATAAGTAATATACAGCTGTAACTCCAAGGGAAGATCTACTTACCAAAATTAGAATAATTCTTAATTTTGTTTATTTTACTTTGGTATTAAAAATCCTTTTTAAACAAAACTTGGTGTGTAGATAGCTCTGTGATCTATCTAATTGTTCTATACATAGTAGAAAATGGATAAAATAATGTGTTTACTAAGCTTAATATGACACAAGGCCACAATAGTTGAGGATAGAATCATACTAGCACTCTTGGCATCTTTACTATATATATATATATATATATATATATATATATATATATATATACTAGCAAATATATGCACCCTAAAATTAGAAAGACTAATGAAACTAAATAAGAATGCAGATAAAATGATTTAAAACAGAGGTGGGGTATAATCGAAAAATAGAACTAAAACTTACACTATTTCTCTGAATATTTGAGATGAGACTTGATGATTAGTATTATCTGCGTTATTCGGACTATTGTCCTCATCTTAATGAAGATCAGGACAATAGTCCGAATAACACAGATAATACTAAAACTTACACTTCTTTCACTCCCATCTTTGATTGCTAAATTTTCCTAATTTTACTATTTAATTAAAATAGGAAGTAAAGAATAAGATTAAAGTTATTTCTTCTTGTTAATGGATTTGTTTTAAAATTTATCCCTGAGATTTTTGCTCATATTCATTAAACTAAAACCAAACAATTAGAAATCAATAATACTAAGCACATATTCATTAAAATCAAATTTTTAATATCAATATGCAAATTAGCCTTTCCGTTCACCCTGTAAACCGCTATTTTTTGTATAAAAGAATACAATTGCATGATATGGTCAATAGTATTAATAATGTAAGACAATTTTATTAATAATTGAGGATTAAATAAAAAATAAAATCATGGATAATGTGACGTAAATAACTAAAGGGATTTGTGACTTGGTAGTAAAATAAAATGTGAAAAAAATTTAGCAAATTCCTTATCAAATTTTAAAAAATTGCTAAGAATTAACATATTACAATGTTCATTTATTTTAGGATTTTTTTTTTTTTTTTGCATTTAAAATATTATTTTTTTAAATGTAACCTAAATTTGTGAGTGTTTTGAAACAAATTTCATTTTTCTACAAATATTTTGTGTACATGACAAAAAATTTAATTCAGTTCTTAATTTCTTGTGTTAAAGTAATAAAAAATGTACTCAATGTATTCATTTTGACCCCTAGAAACATAACAATAAAAAGAAACTAAGAATTAAGCAAGTGTCCTTATTTGTAGGTGGTAAAATTATTCATCTATTTTATGAATAGTTAATATATTTTCTTATAAGAAAGAAGTCCTTATATGACAAAAAATTAGGTTATTTCCTATAACTCCAACATAAACAAAGGGGAACCACTCTTGACTGATAAATTATTTATTTATTTTCCCATTAAACTAACCCTAAACCCTAACTTCTTTTTTCCTAGTAGATCAATAAATAATAATTTATCAGTCAAAGTGGTTCCCCTTTGTTTATGTTGGAGTTATAGGAAATAACCAAAATGTCTCCTTATTTGTAGGTGAAAAACTCCAGGTTATTCTATGAATAGTTTATTTCTTTAGAAAAAAGTTTTTGAGTTACACTGATTAAAATTTATCTTAATGATAAAAGAATCTAAGAATTCATATAATACGTTTATTTTTAGCACTTTTCTTTTACATTTAAAATATTTTTTTTTTTAAATGTAACCCTAAACTTATTATAATTTTACTTTTCTAAAGGCTAGCTCTTAAATTGCTTGTTGAGATACAGTGATAAAAAATGTTGTCCTTATAAAAATGTAACAATAAAATGAAACTAAGAATTAAAAATGTGTCCTAAAAAGAAACTGAGGATTTAAAATGTAAAACTTTTCGTATTACATTTTTTTTTGTACCCATTGGTTTGAAAGTTACATGATTTTTTTAGATCTCTAAAAAATTAAGAACATTTTTTTACAATTAGTAATAAATTAAAAAACAATTATTGAAAAAGCATTAAATTCAAATGTCGCTTGTACTTTGGTTTGGTTTCTTTGTTCAATGGTGTATCAGCCTTCATGGGTTATTTAATGCCAAAGCCATCCTTGTAGATGAATAGTAGTACTATTTAACCTGTAGCTTATGAGATGAGGGGGTATTTGTCCAATCAATAAAAAATAAAAATAAAAATTTTGTACTTTTCCTTATTATAAACATATTAAAGTGTATGCACGATTTTAATGCTCAATGACATCTCTTTTCTGAGTTATAAATCAACACATACATACCAAAACTGATACAACTCCTCTCATTATATATATATATATATATATATATATATATATATATATATATATGTATATATATATTATTCAGTGAAAGTAAAACATTTGCAAATTGCTTTAAACCAAAAAGGAATAGTTTGTTTTTGTTTTTTTGCAACACTCCATCTATGACAATTATTCTTTTTTTTTAATTTACCTTTATTTTCTTTATAAAAGCAGACCCCAAAAGACCTAGTCTCACAAATTACTGTTCAGTGTTGTATTAAGCTGGTGCTGTGGTTAACTATTTAGATAGTAGAAGCCTTAGTTATGTCATAAGTAGTAATTGTTACAAAACAGTACTATACTGCAGATTTATAAAAGTTGATAAAAGCAAAGATAATATTAACATTTACAAAATTTATTTATAACTGCTTTGTACATTTGTTATTTGTGGTGAAAAGGTAAAATGAGTTCATTTGCATGAAAGATGAAAGTTCAGAGCAGGACACTTGATGTTGAAGATGGAGGTATAAATATTAACAATATGGCTGTATGTTGGACAAAAACTTATCTTGTCAAACTGACTTTGTATCAAGTTTTGCAGGAATGTAGGTTAAAATTTCATCCTATTTTTGAAATGTTGGTATCTACAGGGTAGGTCATTTTTAATGTCACGTTTGGTTTGGTTTGTTTTATTTTACGGCATATCAACCTCAGTGGGTCATTTAATGCCGACATTCTTAATGGATAAAAAATTTTGTTTATCAACTCATGTTTTTCTATTTAACCCATAGATGGGACCCTAACAGGTACTACCACTCCGGGTCAGAGTGGACCAGGGAGCAATAGTGATGAAGGGGTGCTCCACATTCCCCAAACCTCCAAAACTGGAACCTCACCATCAGATAGAGTTTAACCTTATTCCCAGGACATGTAGACCTGCAGCCACCGCCTTCTAAAACCCATATGATAAAAAGTGGTTGGGGCTTGCCATAAGGGCAATAGGGTTGGGAAAATCATATAGGTGCTAGGGCTTGACTTGACCAGCCAATTGATCGGAGGGAGCCTCTCCGACCGCCCGTCTAGCCCAAGATAGGGCCAAAGTGGAGTATTGCAAGTCATGAACTGTTCATCCACCTGGGTTCTATCCTTAAGCATCACGGGTCGCCACCCACGGCCAACAGGTGGCCCCATTGGGGAAGTCTTACCCCTCTGCAGAGGTGCAGTCGGTGCATTCTAACGCCCCAGCCGACAGGGCGAAATATCACCTTTCATTTAT
Source organism: Doryteuthis pealeii (assembly GCA_023376005.1). Taxonomy (NCBI): domain Eukaryota; kingdom Metazoa; phylum Mollusca; class Cephalopoda; order Myopsida; family Loliginidae; genus Doryteuthis; species Doryteuthis pealeii. The sequence goes on along the minus strand of CM042146.1, from coordinate 36,342,741 downwards.
CTAGGAACACAAAGTTTTTAGTCTAGGTTAAAAGCATAGTAAGGGTAACCCAAAGCCAAATGTTTTTTAGATCTTATTTTTCCAATGCAGATATTGAGGAACAAGAAAAGTTTTGATAAATGAAATAGGCTTTGGTCTGAAAACACATTTTCCACACACACAAAAAAAAAAAAAAAAAAAAAAATCTAGCCTGCATCAGACAGGTTAAATTTTTTTTTTTTTTTTTTTTTTTTTCACATCTGTTCTAATTAATTATATGTTTATTCAGTTCTTTCAAAATTTTACAATTCAAAATTGGAATGCATTTTTAAGGCTGAAGTAACCTTGACATCAGAAAATAGGGCAGGTAATTCAACTGGTTTTAAGCTTGTTTAATTTTTTATTGATTGATTTTAATAGTATGTCAACCTGTGTAGGGTTATTTTAAGCCTAGAGATTAGATCATATTTATGGTACAATTACATTTTTTGTGTAGTAGTTCATGAGTTTGCCTTTTTGGTTGTTGTTGTTGTTTTGTTTTTTCAGTCCTATAAAATACAAATAATTTTCAAACATATCTATTTGATCTATAGATAGAAGCCTAACACTCCAGGTCAGAGTGGACCTGGGAGTAATGGCAATAAAGGATTACTCCAAACTCCCCAAATCTCCAAAACTAGAGCCTCAACATCAGATGCAGTGTCATACCCAGAACACCTTTTTTTAGGAGGGAGGGGTCTTACCCCTCGTCACAGGATATAGTCAGTATATTCTAAACCTCACCCACAGGGCTATTGATTTTTTAGTTTTTACAATAATTGTATATATTGAACACAACTGATTTTTACTAAAACAGGGAATTTTATAATTATTGTCTGTTGGTTAATAATTGTTGAAGTCCATTTTATATTATAATTATTTTAAAACACATTTGTATAATCAGTAAAGAATCAATCTCATCCAACCACCACTTAGGAATTCTTACAAATAACTTCAGTAATCAAGAAAAATTAGAAGCAGCAATATTTCTTAAAAGTCTCATTACTCAAATATTTTGAGCCAAGCAATGCTGAATGAACTTTCTTCTATACAAACACTAACTCAAATTTAAATTACAATGCTATCAACTTACACATTAACTCATTCATGTTTTTGTTTGTTTTTAAATACTCTGCCATATTTGCTACTGAACAGTGTAAAGATATTTCCAAATTTCCAAATTTTATGTCATTAGAAATGTTCATTACTGTGTGAATATCAGTTATTTTGTTAACATAATTAATACCTTGTCTATTCTGTCAATTACTTTTACAATCAACTCAAGTTTATATTAATTGTTGTCTTGTCAGATTCTTTCATCATGTTATGAGTCAACTACACCATGTAGGTTTAAATTTAATACTAACAAACACACATCTTCTATTGGATAAACATTATATTTCAAAGAATCAACTGTCACAATGAATTTGAATGAATCTTTAAAAGATTTGAAAATGTGTATCTAGATTATAATTTTCTTACATGATAGAGTACAAGTTACAAATGAGACACAACAGATAACCATAAACCCAAGAGAGGATGTTCTATATGTAATGCCTTCTCCAGATTTGTTTCAAATAATTCAAAAATAGAAAAAAAAAATAATAACCTGTACTCAATCTAATAGGCAAAATGTTTTAAACTTAAAACAATTACTTCTGCTTAATATGGAGATGTTCAGGTTATCACCATAGGAAATGGATATGGAGAGTTCAAATCCTGAACTAGGCAGTTTGCATTCCAGATAACAATAATATACTTGAAAAAGATATGAATCCAACTATTCTCTCTCCAGTAAATAGTAGGACAAACTGGGGGGGGGGGTTAACCTTGGTGTGGCAAACAGTCTAGACAGAAAACTCTGAATTCAAACCAGTTGTACTATGCTTAAGAATTGACCTTGTGAATTTCATCTTTCAAGATAGTTGTTATCGAATTGATAAAATGATATTTTAGCCATTGTGAATCTATTAATGTTTAAGAGAGTTAGGATAAAAAGGAATATATATATATATATATATATATATATATATATATATTGCCTATTGAATTTCATCTTTCAAGATAGTTGTTATCGAATTGATAAAATGATATTTTAGCCATTGTGAATCTATTAATGTTTTAAGAGAGTTAGGATAAAAAGGAATATATATATATATATATATATATATATTGCCTATTGCTGAGCAAGTTCCTATAAAATGCAATGATTACACAACAGAATAAAGAAATCTATCTTAGCTATAAAAGCTTATGAAAGTTATTCATCTTAAGCACAATTTATTTTTATCTTTGTCATACAAATAAACACTACAAGAGAAAAAAAAAAGAACCAAACACTAAATGATAAGCATCTATCACTTTATTTACACAGAAAATTATGTGGAAAGTGGAGCTTGAAGTAAAAAGATTAAAACAACTGAAAAAAGGGACGGACAGACAGACAAAAACAAAGGGAAGGGAGAAATTACAAAATATCAAAATAGTAAAGAAGCAAATGACAATGATGGCAAGTAAAGAAAAATCAAAAAAGAAAATCAAAGAAAAATACATTTTTTTCCTTTAGGAATCATAATTTTTTTTTTCTTTCTTCAGAAAAATCAAGGACCAAAAATCAAACTTTTAGCGTGATATATACACACATACACATATATTGGTCAATGTAAAGTAATGTATTAATTATATATAAGTATATATGGTTTTCTTTTTACAAATCTAGTATTTAATTACATTGGTCAGTGTAAAGTATATATTAGTCATATATTACAGTTTGTAGTGCTTTTTCTTTATTTTAATAATTTATTTTTCAAAAAAATTTTCCTGACATATTCCTAGCACAAAGGAGTAAGCTTAATACAGTCAGGAAAAGAGGAAAAGGTTTGTTTATATTGTCTGTTTCAATTATTTTAAATCCATTTTTCTTCATTTAGTGAAATACAGACTGCAAAGTATACCTTATTCCTCAGCAAAAAAAAAAATGTTGCATTTTCTTTAAACTGTCACATTTTCAATGTGAAAATATCAACAATAATAATGATGATAATAATAATAAGTGTATATATAATATTTTTGCAAAACCATGAAGATACAAAGATGGATTGAAATACAGGTCTTTTACATAATCTGATGATAGAGGCAAATGATGTTCACAGATTAATATTCTTGCTGATTTCAACAGAACATTTTTTTTCTTTTTGTAATAACATGATAGTCACCAAATGATTACCTCCTTTTCCATCAACCAAGATTTTTTAGGGGGTGGGGGTATACTAAACCATAAAATAAACAGGAGTATAGTATTTTCCCCTCAGGACAAAATGCAGAACACCTATATTATTAATGTATAAGTCAATGCATTTTGTATGGAGGGAAGTATTATATTCATTATGGCTAGGATTTTTTTTAATTTTTTTTTTTTTTAAAGATTTTATGACTGAACAGTGATACTACTGTACACATTACAAATTGATAATCACCGCTAGTTATTGAAAAACCCAACAATTTCTTTTAAAAAAAACTAAAAAAAACTCTTGCAAAATAAATAAAATATACAAACCTTTAATATCAAATCCAAAGAATGTTCAACATTTACACGAATGTATCCACTATTTGACTGTTATAAAAAAAACATTATATTCTTATGTGAGAAATCATCCTTTATTCCAGCACCTCAAAATTCCTGGACAAGCATGCCTGCTGGCCTTGTAATATAGTGAAGTAGAAAAGATATATTCTAAAAATTCATTTGATCAAATTATTCAAGATTAGCAGTAATATATAGTGCAGAGAAGCAACGGAGAAACATTCTTTAAAAAAAAAAAAAAAGAAAACAGGAATGTTGGAGGGAATATTTAATTTTTTTTAATTAAAAAATCAAGACTAATTCTTATGGTTCATTAGTAATTATTATCATTATTATTATTAATCAAAGTCTTCAACTGAGCTTACCAATTTTGTAAGGTACAATTATATACATATTTTTATAATTGTCCACCAAATAACTAATTAAATGTTCAAGTAACCAAGGAAAAAACTTTTTTTTTAAAGATGCACTATTAAAATAAAACAAAATTTGCCAAAGAGGAATTAAAAAGAATTTAAAGAATTTAAGACATGCTTTGACAATTTTATTATAAATGTAATGTAAGCAGATACAGAACAACCAAAAATATATAATTATGCTAAAAGAATTGTACCGGTCTTCTACATGAAAAAAAAAAGGAAAATGAGCAGAAGAAAAATCATTTAGACAAATTGTATCCATTGAATAAAGAAGAAAGTATGTTGTACAATGTCAACAAAACTTTGTCAAATACTCAGAAGAAAAATCTTTTTTTAAAAATTATTAAAATCATTTTGATGGTCTTTCTTAATTTATGGATCAGAAAGATAGGATGAAACATTCATACATGTGTGCAATTACATCTAACATAACTCTTATACATCTAACATTCCAGTAGCTTAATGAAAACAATTGAATTTGGTTGTCTATGCTTAGTTGTGTTTAAAAGTTTATTTTATTTGATATTTTTCAAGACAATCTACAGTATGAAACATTTTAAAAAGCATTTTTTTGAAAAATTAGGTGCAGATTTTTTTTTCAGTTAACAAGGACCACAACAACTATGTAAATGTTGTGGTTAAAAAAAAAATGAAATTTTCATGGCATAGAAAAATGCAGCAGTACAGATGAGAAAAGTTGCCTCTTCCTTATCTCTTAATAAATATGATTTCATAATGGAGACAAAAAAAAAACTATATATCTTACAAATTATCAAGAAAAAATATTTAGAAATATTTTATTAAATATTAATGGTAAAAGAAAAAAAAAAACGATTTATAAAATTTTCAGAAAGCCAAAAATAAAATAAAATAATCCATTTAGAAAATTCAAAGAAAAAAAGTTAAGATTTCTTTCATTACAGCAAATGGTTTCTGAAAAATCTCTTTGAAAGTATCACAGTCCAAGTACTGCTAATTACACATGCTTGAAAGCTAAGAGTAAATGACCAACAATGAGATGGAAATGTTAGTAATAATAAACTTTTTTTTAGATTAAGCATTGTTAACCACAGTTATTAATTTTGACTAGTATTTTCTTTCATCTTGATTTTTAATTGCTTTTTATTGCAACTTACTCAAATAATGAGAAAACAGTGTCAAAAATAATAAAGGATAAGTTCTAGGTGATTTGGATCTTAAGATAATTAAGAGCAGCTGATATATTTAACTGAGCTTCCCAAAAGCAAAGGGGATGTGAGTTCAAATCTCACCTAGAACTTATCTATTATTATTTCTAATCCACAGTTTCCTCATTGCCATAAATTAAGTCTAAGTAAGTAGCAAGAAAATGAAAAATGAAGCAACTAAAAAATAAAGATGGAAGAAAATACTTGTCTAAATTGATAATGATAAATAACTTTGTTCTACAAAATGTGTTGCTTTTGGTAACTTTTATAATAACCATCTTCTTGCTGGGTTTTAAGTTGACAAAATATTCAGCAAGATTTAACATTAAAATACATAACAAGAGACTGAAACACTGGAAATACTTCTCTCTCATAATTTTAACACACACAAAAAATGTCAAGGCAGGCTGTCTCTCTATTTACAAACTAAATTGTGATAGTCACTCGGGCTTCTCACACTTACAAGTACGCAGAATATATGCTTGCTGATTTTACAGGAATCGGCATATTTTAATAATTCCCTGTAAACTTTTTTAAGAATACTTCCCACAGACTCATAGCTTCAGCAAAGTGAAGGCTGTTTTGTTTTTTTGTTTTGTTTTTTCCAATTTTAATAACAGATTAAAATTTGTCTGTGTATGTACTGATTATACATTAATAGTGGCTTTATTTTACTTTCAACATTTCAGAATGTAATAGTCAAAAGAACTAAAATGGAAGTTGAAAAGAGAAATGAGTGAGTATCACCATTAAGTGGATGCTGTGTGCAAAGAGTGGTAACCAAATTATAAAATAAAATCCTGTAATATTGCTTTATCAGAGCAATTGTTTGTATATATGTGTGTGTGTGTATAAATGTAAGTACATATATTATTCAAATGGATGATGACAAAAATATTGTTGTTATTATTATCATCATCAATGTTGTTATTACAGTCATTATTAAGAGTAGACCAAACCAAGCCAAATATTTGCAAAGACAGCTCAAAAAGTAATGCTGTGGATTTGGAGGTGGGGGGGGATGATATTTCAAGAGAGAGAGGGGAGAAGGAAGGTAAAGAAACTATAATCAACCTTCATTCTCCATTGCAATTTTTTTTTCTCTGTGGGATGGTTCAATGAGAATAAACATGTCATTGGTGTGGAAGACCATGAAAAAAATTCCATTCTTTTTATATCTTTTTGACATGCACATAAAAAACTGAAGACACTCACACATATGAACTTTGTGGTTTTTGTTGAGTCTTCATTCCTTATGCTAATGAGAAATCTCACTCATTACAAATCGCAAACCCTATTTTCTTTTAAATTTTAGTTAATGCTTTATATGCAAGGGACAGAACCAAGTTGGAATTTAGGGAGAGAAAAAAAGAGAGAAAAAAAGAAAGCCTACCCACAATATAAACTGTCTGCCAACAGTGGCTGGTTTAACTCCTCTCTCCCCAAAACTCAATGTTTGATCATACCCACACAGCTTCAATACAATTTTTTTTTTTTAATTTTTTTTTTTCAAATCCCTTTTATTATTTTTTTCTTCAAAGAATGCAATTTTTTCTTTCGATCTCTATCTCATACAACATGGTTATTGGATCTTCTTCCATCAGAACCAGGTTCACGAGCTGAGGGTGGTGGTGGTATGACCATAAGCACCTCATCATCATCATTATGTTCATTATCACTTTCAGGGGGAGAAGCAGCCAAGTTAGGCAGCCAAGTATCTATGGATTGGTTATTTCCTGCAGACATATTTGGCTCCTCAGAGCCAGTAGAGGTTGTTGATTTCCCCAGGGCCTCTTCTGGCTACTGCAGCAGCCGCAGCCCTTGTCACCATTGTCTCGTCCACAATAGAAATGCCACCCACAGCACCCTGCTCAGAGTCAGCAGGACTGGGAGCATTATCTTGGCCAAAACGGATGTCGGCCACTTCATTCCTCACAGACTCAGGAAGACCTGTTTAAAAGGGAAGAAAAAAAGTTGATAAAACTCTGGTAGGGAAATTTTTTTTTCTACAAACAAACAAAGTTCTTTTCCGAATAGTCAGTTAAAATAAATAAAGTGACTCAAATGCTTCATATATATATTATATATATATATATATTAATAAATTTGAAAAAACAAGTGTTCCAAAAATGAGGTGAATTTATTTATTGACGCTTAAATGTTTCGGTTTCTTTAAACCTTCATCAGGATGTAATAAGGGGTGAAGAAATTGATGGATGTTTTATAGATGACAGGAGATAAAAAAATCTTTATAATTTTTTTTTTTGTAGTGTAACTGTATTTGTTCAGCATTATATTTTTGAAAGACGAGTCGCGATCTGCACATACAAAGATGTCATGACGCGTGATGTAACAAAAGACAAGAAAAGTATTAATAGACTGATTTTATGAGAACAAAGGGAACAAAGTGGGAAAAATATAACGCTGAACAAATACAGTTACACTACAAAAAAAAATTTATAAAGATTTTTTTATCTCCTGTCATCTATAAAACATCCATCAATTTCTTCACCCCTTATTACATCCTGATGAAGGTTTAAAGAAATCGAAACGTTTAAGCGTCAATAAATAAATTCACCTCATTTTGGGAACACTTGTTTTTTCAAATTTCTTAATATTGTTTGATTTATTTCCATATTTACTCCTATATATATATATATATATATATATATATATATATATATATATATATATATATATATACACACACAACACTCACTTTCTAATATGTCCACAAGTACAGATACTACACTGATCCCAGTGGGAAAAAAACAATACTTTCATCCTAGGCAGGATACACAGATACTATCTTCTTATCCTAGCATTAGAAAAAAACAAAAACAAATCGAAAAACAAAACAAATACTGTTTATTATATATCTTTTGTTATGATGAGTCTTTGTGATGAAAAATAATTTTTCTAATAATATCCATTGCAAAGTAATACATGGGAGATAACTTTAATAACCTTGCTTTGAAAAAAATTTTTTTTTCTTTTTACAAAACTATTGAATCTTTATAAAAGCTATCACTGACTGAGAAAATGTGTGGAAGAATATATTCTAAATCAAAATAATAATGTGATTGATTTATTTACAACAGTTCATCAAGAATAAAAACTAAAACTTACAAGTAGCAAAACATAAAAATATATGGTGAATCAGCAATGGGTGCAAAAGAAAGCATCAGTACTCAAAATTAGTATTAAGTATTCTACTGGATGTGTTGAATAACCTCATTAGTCATTCTTCTAAATTCTTTGGACTAGTATCTTTCTTGTTTTTATTACATTTTCTTCAGGTGTATACTTCATTTGGTAATGCTTGAATCTAACCTTTTTTTTTTTTTTTAACTATTTGTCTGAATTTTGATAATTTGCATTATTTGGACTGTTGTCCTCATCTTTATTGTTATATACACAACGTTTCCGTCGATGTGCCTTCCAGCCTTCTTTAGGTGTCAAACTCAGGAATCTTTTCTTCATAATCAGGAGCCTTCATGGAACTTCAAACCGAATCCTTTATTCAATCCACCAGGGTAGACTGTTCTCATTCCATTTAACCATGATCGGGTAACAAGTGTTAAGCTATGTTAAGTATTCTATGTTATTATCACCTTTGGTCAACCTACAGATGATTGTCATATAGAACTGTATTAACTCAACCCCTATATCCATTGCTATAGTAAACTCTTAAGTAGACCAAGTATAGAGAAGAATACAATAATTAAAAAGGCTTTTTTTTAAATTCAAGGTAAAAAAAAATCCTAAGTATAAAGGTAAAATATTCGAGATAAAAGGAACATTAGGTTTATAAGTACAAAAAATTCACTCTGAATTGTCCAGTTGGACACAAAGCGCAACAGATATTGTTGTTTATACCTGGCTTGAAATAAACAATGTACATGTTCATTTTGAAAATTTTCAATTCATGAATACAACCTGATAGACTCATCATAACATGATATAAGTATTATAAATTTTATGAACTTTATAAATAATTAAAATAATTTTTTCCTGTATTTATAATGTTCTTGTACTGAATAGAAAGTTTTTTTCAATAGACTATCAATATTATACATTAAAGATCATATTCTTTTATAATTGAAAAAAAATCTGTTACAATATTTGAAAAGTGAATTATATTATTTTTAATGAAATTGATTGTACCATATGGATAATTTTGTGCTCCTTCTGTATTGTTTATATATCTAAGCAAGGCCAATTGGCCTCAACAGGCAAAAGATTACAAAATGACAAATGTAAGCTAAGAATATAAGAAAAAGACAAATAAAAATCCAGAGTAGACACTTAAAAAGGCCCAGATTGTAGCTGGGAGAATAAAACATTCGTGATAGAATTTAATCCTATGCAGATATTCTAGTAAATAATCTGTGAGAATGATAGAAAAAGTATAGATATTGCTAACAACAGACAGCAAAAAGAGTTCATACTGGAAACTCTTGAATAGGTGGAACCAATGGATGCAGCTCATGTGAACATCTTCCATAAAACATAGCAATAGAAAAGAAACAAATTTCCTACATTCTGGTGATGGGAAAATGGCTGAAGTGACAAGTGATTGTCTCCCACAAAACTACACAATCATTTCTGTGCCATGTCCATAGTAGACAAAATAAGCTGCAAGGAACCTGGTTATGAGTATTCCATTCAAGAGGGAATTTGGCTTTTGTATAGGTACAACAAAGCATCAAATGTTAGATACTTTCTGGAGAAATAGTATTACACCATCAATTTGAAGTGTTAAATTCATCTTGGACACTAAAAGTAATGAAACACAAAACAATTCTAACCACAATGATGTAAATATAAATCACAAATGAGAAGTAAATAAAATACTTTTAATTAGTATTCATTATTATATAACATTTAAATATATAAACACATAAACAAGTGTGTATATATGTGTTCATCATGGTGATAGCTGATTAGGACTAAAAATGAAAAAAAAATTATCAATACCCTCTTTTCAGTACAATTGCAAGATAAAATATAATCTTATGCAACTGACCTCTACTAAGTCTTGTCACATCTGAATATAAAAGTGACATAAATTCTATTATAGATAAGCAATTATACTCTTTGACTTAAGAGAACAGAGATGATGACTTGCCCAACATTTTTAACAATAAAACCCTAAGTGCTAATGTCTTCTTTTTTGGTCCAAATTTTTCCACTTTTTTGCCTGACTTTTGTAGGGCAATTTATGCCACTGTAAAACTGTGACTGCTTTTACTTCTAGAATAGCCTCAAAAATTGTAAAATTAGCCTCAAAACAATCCAAAACTAAAATTGATAATTAAATGTGAGTGAACCATATTAGTAATCAATCAGAAAATTAACAAAATACAAATGATGCACAGACAGAATATATAAAATCTGTAGATCTAAGAAAGTGGAAAAAAGATGATTTATTTCCAAAACTATCTTGATTTGTATTATTGATGGTGGAAACCTGTTAAAGCTCTATCTTTATTATTAACATTAAAGTGTAAAATAATGCAAATATTATACCAACAAGTGTTGTATAGTGCTGCCATCAAGAAAATCTGAATAAACAGTTTCACACAAACAGCATTTAGAGTCATCTAGCAAATCTAACACTTAAAATTGGCAATTTGTTTGAGGCATGACATTCAAATAAATTTTAATTACAAATTTAAGTCTACCCACCTGATGATTCGAACCTGCCTCTTCTGGCTGATGATCCATGGTTTTCAGGCTGGCTCCGCCCAAGAAGGGGGGTTCTTTCTGTGGGGGCTGGGGACGCTTCTTCTTCTGAATCAGAATCACTAGCAGAATCCTGATCCCGAGGGATGACTCTTCGCTTGCAAACTGGACATGTACGTTTGTTTTTGGTTAGCCAAGGGTCAATACATTTGCAATGGTAGGCTGCAATGAAAAGAAAGATGCAATTATCTCCCTTATACACAAATTTACAAGATCATAATTTTACATACAAATTCAATGGAGTCTTTTGAGTAGAGGGGGGAAAAAGCAAATTTACTATATATATATATATATATATATATATATATATATATATATATATATATCTGATGAACAAGGTGACTTTTAAATAAGATGAGATAAACATTTTTAATCTGAATTTCATGGTTTTTGCTATCATTTGTATAACAAACTATGCTAAACAATCAATATAATGTTTTTGATACTTACCAGTAATAATGGCTTTATATATTTACCCCTAAATTGTTGATATGTTATCAGTGAAGATTATAAGAGAAATGCTATATGCTGACTATCATTTATAGTCATTTAACTAAGATTGATCACAGATCTATATACATATGTGTGTTGGTTAAAAAAACTTTTTTCAACTTTTTGGAATAAATTTTCAGCATTTTTTTTTCATAGCCCAAGAGTATATAAAAAATTTAATCAAAAACATAAATAAATAAAAGGAACTAAAAACTTTTTTTTTAAATTTCAGTTTATTTCTGGATTCAGATTTTTATATCTAATGTTGAAGTTTCAAATAAGATTTTAACTGAGATATTTCTCTAAAGATGAGCTTCTCACATTGTCTAACTAGACATAATCCTTATTAGTAGTGAGTTTAATTCTAACTGGTTGCCTCATGCTTCTGACTTTGTGCTACAACTAAGCTAAATTTAGTAAATATTTTCTCTGGGATAATCTTTATAGAAATTTACTTATTTTTAGTATCTAGATATTTTTAGAGATATCACAGAATTAAATAAAGGGGCATATATATGTGTGTGTTTGTGTGTAAAATATACTATTCATAAATGAATATGTACCAAAAACTTTATTAAAATCCTATAATTAGATGTTTTTGGTAGATTTTTAAAATGTTGGTATGGTGTGCCTGTAATTTGTTGTCAAAAGTGTATTCAAACATTTCAGAAGTGGGCATTTTAAGGTTAGTTGTTGTAATTTGCCTATGAGATACCTCTGAATTTGGGGTTTTCTATGATTTAAGAGATGTCTTATCTGCTGAGATATACAGTAATATGTAATTATATATAAATTCAAAGGTAACATAAAAAAGTATTAATATTATAATAGTGCATATTCATGACAGATTTAAATAAATTTCTTTCTCTATTAACAAAATTTTACTCCCATTTATAATTTTGATTCAAATATATATATATATATATATATATATCCAATTGACTGGTAAGATTGGGATAATTCTATTTGAGATCATTCATATCCTACGTCTATGCCCAATACATGCCCATGCAGATGCACACCTATAGATTTATACAAGGATTATTTCAAATCCCTAAAAGAGCTCAATGTAAGATAATTAATAAATCAATTATATACAGTACAATATTTACACTTTCAATAAGAAAGAAAAACTCAAACTGTTATTCAGCTGTTATAATTTTATCTGTTATATTTTTATTTATTTCGGCTGGTAACTCATAAATGAACCCAGTTTCGTCAGATAACCATTACAAAATAAATAAGAAAATATACTAGAATGGAGAAAAAAGAAAACCCTTTCTCTCTCTCTATATATATATATATATATATATATATATATATGCACACACACACACACACACACACATAAGGACTTGACAAGCAGAGTTCAAATTCTGAATTTAAATGTTTGCATTTTACTTTGTGCTATGCAGTTCATACTTTTCAAGAGTATTAGTCCAACATAATATTGCAACTGGATTTCCAAATCGCTTACTATGATGTTGCAGCATGTTTGCCACCACACCACAGGGACGCCCCCTTAATAATTTGCAAATAGATCTATTTGATATATAGAGTAGACCCTAACAGTTACTATTACTCTGGATCAAAGTGAACCTGGGAGTAATGGCAAAAGGGGTACTCCACACTCCCTAGTACTTCAAAATTCGAGCCTCACCATCAGATGCAGTTTAGTGCTATACCTAGGAAAACCCTGGGGGGGGGGTCTTCCCTTTCTTCAGAGGATACAGTAAGGATATTCTAAGCCCCACTGACAGGGCAAGAGAGCTTACTGTGTCCATTTAAATCATTAATAAATTTACAAGAAAGCAAAAGGAATAGGTAAGTTAGCTAAAAAAATTAATTAAAATGATATATGCTATAAATAGATAATATATATTCTAAAAATATTGAAAAGTAAAGGAAAAGTTTTGGGGTTTTTTTTTTGCTAGTACTGAACTTTAATCTGTATATCTCCCTACCCCCTAACTGCAAATAGAATGATCTGGTAACTTCAAATTCTTTCCCAATGATGTTTGACAGTTGTAACAAAATATAAACAAACTAACGGATTTTTATATGGAGTGTGTGGGGGTGGGGTGTGCCATTGTACAGTGAACAGCAGAGAATCAAAAGTATTGTTAACTGAAATTTAGTCTGATAGCTGTGACCTTCACAACCATATTTGAAGGTCAAATTGTCAGAGCTAAGATAGTAATAAGGTAATAGAAATATCTTTGTTTCTAGGTAAATATGTTCTTATGAGGTCAACATTATAAAAGGTCAGTTGAGGAAAATGGATAAAAATTTGACATATTCCAAAATAGTCACTGATAAACATTTTTAGGTATCAAACTATTAAACTTTTGGTAAATAGACCAGGCTTTTCTTGTTTCCCAATGATACCTGCATCAATAAAATAATGTCTAAAAATGTTTGGCTTCAAGTTACCCATACTGCACTTTAAACTGGTACTATATATATATATATATATATATATATATATATATATGTGTGTGTGTGTGTGTGTGTATTTGGGCAGCATTTATGCATGTTGAATTAAACAAAAGACATCTCCTGTTTAACAATTTTATTTGTGAAGTTTTCTGGTCAACTTTTTAATATTTGGGTGGAATTCGTGGATTAGTCCACCAAAGTTCATGTCCCCAGTACTTTCGGCACTTCGAAGTGTCATCATCAGGATGTGTTCCAGTTTTTCAAATTATATTAATGGATGTGGAGGCTGGAAGGAGGAGAATTGTTAGGAAAGGGTCTATAGGCATTTTAAAATGTGTGTACTGCATTGGAAATTCATTTTATATTAATATAATTTGAAAAACTGGAATACATCATCCCTGATGATGGCACTTCGAAGTGCCGAAAGTACTCAGGACATAAACTTTGGAGGACTAATCCACGAATTCCACCCAAATATTAAAAAGTTGGCTAGAAAATTTGAAAAAAATCACAAATAAAATTGTTAAACAGGAGATGTGTCTTTTGTTTAATTCAACATGCACACACACACACATATATATATATATATATATATTACAATAGTGTATGGCTATCACTATTTCACTTGGTCAGTTAATGTTGGGCCAATAATACAATGTTGATAATTCTCACTAAGCTACGACAAGCACCACCATAGACAAACATTTTTCAGTCACACTTTATGCTATCTACCCACTCCATTTCTGCTTTATTCAGATATACACTGATACATAGAAATTCCCGCTTCCACACATCCTCCTCCCATTATGTGGAAGTGCACGTAACAATACACATACACTAATAATCATATATAGGCTTGTGCACACCAATACACAAATATAAACAACCCACCACAAAAATAATTGTGTGCATGTGTGTGTATGTATATGCAAGGATGCGCATATACATGGGCATACATATGGAAGAAGTGTAACTACACGTGCATGTACATATATATGCATGCATACGTTATATTTACATATGAATAAACCCACAGGCCTATGTATATTGATACGTAATTCAACACCCCAAGGTAAAAATTATTTTGACCATATTTTTTTGATTTTTCAAAAACTTTCATCACTCTCCCTAATGATTGCTAAAGAGATGGGCATGAAATCCAGAGTCACGGCTAAAATATCCATGTAATTAAATCTATATACAAAAACTAATATACATTTATTTATCATTATTTAGATATATCCTGCAATTCTTATTCAGACTAACATTCTCCTCTTTGACAGTTGGTTCCCTTTTTTAATAACTATATTTTAATTGACATTTAATACTTTCTATACGATACATATACAATTCTGGCTATGCAAAACTCTGAAGTAAATAAAATGATTTATATATATATATATATATATATATATATATATATATACATATACACATACATACACACACTCATATGTATGTATATATGTTTCTCCCTATACTGTCAGATTGATTCCTCATTTTACTCCCATATAGCTGCACAAGAATGCTGCATGCAATCTCCCATGGAAACAGCACCCCTTATAAAAGCAGCTATATGGCCACCTGCCCTCTATCACACAAACCATCCAAGTAAGATGGACAAGACATGCTGGAGAAGTAAAGATAAACTTATAAGTGACATCTTCCTGTGGAAACCACCACATGGACATGCTAGTGCAGGTCATCCAGCAAGGACCTACATAGACCAGCTATGTGCAGATACTGGATGCTGCACGAGAACATGTATGTTTATAGAAAACAAATCTTTGAAAACAGTCTAGACTTAAAAACTAAAATTAATACAAACTAATTAAAAGACAGAAAGGGAAATAAAAATAATTCCAAATTAGATAAGTATATATAAAATGTAGCTACCTATAATTTAGTTCTCCTGAAGAAGGTGTACCTTGAACATCGAAACCGTGGTAGAGAGGAAAAAAAATCTCTACACCGATAAATGCTCTATATTTTACGAAATATATTGAGCACTCTTTGGATTGACTACTAATGCTACAACAATGAAAACGTAGTAACTTTTTGTAATATATATATATATATATATATATATATATATATATATATATATATATATGGGTTGTTTTTTTTTATAGTTTGTTGAAGCATTGTACGCATATGTAAAATAGAAATTAGAAGGCAATTGACAATGCAATGGAATAGGTAATGAAAATGATGTTTATTTATCTTTTTTTCCTAAATATTTTCGGGATAAATCCCATCTTCAGAGGTTTTAAAAGTACTTGTTTTTTTTTTAGTACTTATCTTACTGCGTTGGCGTAAACGTTTGTTGTTTATTAAGTTGAATTAAAAGAATTTTAAAGAAACTGCACACACAAACGGGCCGACGAATCATCACGGAAAAACCCGAATATTTTCAAACATCCGGCGTTCCTTCAACTTAATAAACAACAAACGTTTACACCAGCGCAGTAAGATAAGTACTAAAAACACAAGTACTTCTAAAACCTCTGAAGATGGGATTTATCCCAAAAATATTTAGGAAAAAAAAGATAAATAAACATCATTTTCAACACCTATTCCATTGCATTGTCAATTGCTTTCTTATATATATATATATATATTATATATATAGATAGATAGAGAGAGAGAGAGAGAGAGAGACTTACAGGTAATAAAAAAAAAATTCCTAGAAACCCGGGAAGATAGATGGATATTATGTCTTTAAACCCTTATCCCAAATAGACTCAACCACAAATTCAACCACCCAAAAAACATTACATTTTAACCCTCACATATTTATTAAAATGTTTAAAAAAATCCATTTCATCTTACAGACTGATCTTCCTACTTCTTAGAGAAGAAATTAAACATTGGAAATTATTTATAAACATATGCAAAATTAGACAATGTTGTTTAAACTAAATATGTCTGTATTTCATTTTAAAACAAATACAATTACCATTTGTTTAAAAACTAACATGTCAATGCCAACAGTGACAAAGCTATTATAACAATATCATTAATAAAAAGAAAATATTAATAGTATTGTTATACATACCTCTAACATTAAATTCATGCAGATATACACATAGATACTACAAATTAATTCTAAGGTAAGAGCAATAAAAACTGTGCTTTTATAAACAATGATCATATATTGGGATTTCATGAAGTGGTCAATATATGAGGATTGTTTTTGAACCCATAAGCCCAATGTTTGGGGATGAGTACTATCTTGCTACACACTGTAAGCCTAAATTTTGGACCCCAAGAAGATCACATTAGATACTAGTAATAATATAAGACTTCATATCTCAACAACTCACAGTATTTCTTTTAATGAAAAAATGGGTTAGCTTTAAACGAGAGTGAAGTTTGAATGTTTTTTGAGTTGATTTTTCTTTTGTAAATTTTAATACATGGGATTAAAAAAGTTAAACAAATGTGGCACATGCCTGAATTTTTAAAGAAATCAACAAGTATTACTTTTACCAATAACATGGCAAAGAAATAGAGCTTTCTAGATGACTGAGACCCAAAAGAAGACAGCCATGGAGTAATATGTAACTAGCAATCTGGATACAAACTGACTTTTGATCAACCCCTAGCTGGGTCATCTAGAATGTTGAAAAACTCTGTACTTACTAAAACCTGATGAGTGTGTACAAAGGGCATGTAATCATCTTATAAAGCACTGGTTCCTATTAGATCACCAAAGTTAAGCAACAATGAGCCTGTTCAATACTTAAATGGATGAGACTACTTAGTAACAGCAAGTATTGTAAGCAATCTAAGGCCTATATGGCAGATTAAGCAAAATAAATAGACCTTAAGTTGCTAACAATGCTTGCTATTACTAAATGGTAAATAAAATTAAAAATTAGATAACATCATACAAACTAAACTGAAATTAATACTCTACTTTTAGTAGTTAATTCTGATTCTGAATATATCAAATGTGTCATTTTTACAATGAATGGGAACAGGAATGTATATGATGACTGGAAACAGGCATATACATTGATGTGTGTCTCAGAGTTTCTTTCAAAATTGACCTGGAATGGAATCAAATTTCATTTTTTTCTGTTTTTGTAGATATTTGCACATTCTTTCGATCTCAAATGGCCTATCTTTGCAACTTGAATATTTTCTGTGCAATAATACACAAGGTAATCTGGTTGTTAATTTTTGTATTTATTCTATACACTCCAATCTATGCTTTTTTTAAAGTCTATATAAATATTGTTTATTAGGTGTACCTGTAAATCTAACAAACAAATTGTGTGAACATTGTTATGTAAATATTAATAATTTATCTCATCAAGAATAGGACAGTAATGATATTTTTTTTAAATATTGAGCTAAAAAAACTTACCATGGGCACATGGCAAAACTCTTAATTTGTCTCCCTCTTCATATTCATCCAAGCAAATAGCACAAACATCATAGGCTTCACCTGAAATATTTTTAACAAAATTAACAACTGAAAAGTATTAGTTTTAACAATTTTATCATGATAACAGGTTGATTTTATACAAAGTCTATTAACAAGTAAAGATAAAAAAAAGTACAGACAAAAATGTCATTTTATTACCCTTTCACATTATACAATATAGAAGATTCAATGTTATATTTGGGAATTAGTACACTCCTACTTATATCTCATTTTGTTCTTTTCAGATTTTTGTGTTACTTTAGTCAACATTATTGTAAAGGTTTACCAAATTTAGTTTTTGAAATAATGTACTGGCATTTGTATGTTCTGTTTCTACAAATTAATCTCTGATAATAGTCTTGGGAGAATAAAACATCAAACACGTATTTTAAACATGGGTGTCATATTTAATAGTTCCATTAAAATGAGTGATTTTAAAAGAGTTTACTGTCCATTTAAATCATCAGTAAATTTATAAGGCAAAACATTGTAATGTAAGCTAAATGAATAAGAGTGTACTTCAAATTGTATTTTGCTCTCTAATCCAATTTGTCTTGAAATTTTTTAAGACTGACACACAAAAATAAACCAAATTTGCATGTATAACATTGAAATTCATAAGAAATGATGGTTCACATGAATACTATTTATTTTACTTACTGACATGTGTAGAGTTAAGAGATCATTAATTCACTAACCATTATATAAGCAATACAAACTTACAACAGACAAAGAAGGAATATAAGATTTCTTACATTCCTATAAATCTTATTATCAGATTATTTCATTCTTCAGTATTCAATTTATTGAACAGTTTATAAAGAATAATAAGGTTATTTTTTTTATCATCAGCATTTAATAAATAGTGAACAAGACAATGCAATTTTTTTTCATATTCCAATCACTACTGAATTTAAGAGACTATTTTTCTTTTTACTCAACAATAAAGTAGCTAAAATTAAAAATTTTTTTGGCTTTCACCAATTGCAGAATGTCAAATGACATAACAGATGATATTTTAAGATTCCAAAACAATAAAAGTAAATACAATATTTTCTATAAAGGATTACAAAGTGGTTGTCAAAAGTAAGGGACATTTATTTAGTTTTATATCCATACTAGCTTAATTGCAACCCAATAGGACAGCTTTTAAGCTAGTTAACTAATGATTTTTGCTTGCCATAATTCTAGCAATGTTTTGCCATAGATAGAATGTCTAAATAAACCAAATTTTACTATAAAAGAGAGGTCATTTTTTTGGTGATTTATGTTTAATTATTAGAAAAAAAAACATGATTATATATATATAAAACCAAAAGAATATTTTAGGATTACAAGTTATGATAAAAAAATAGTTGATGATGAATGATGCAAATAATTCATTTAAAAGCAGTTTTATTTATTAAAAAAAATGATGAAAGCATAATTAGTTAAAGAAAGAAATACATACTCATGCACTTATATAAGGAATTTATACAAAGATGTATGCAATAAGAATAAAAATGCCACTATTTCCTAACAGAACTCTGACAACTCTTAAGAAAAAAAATCAGTATATTCAAGGGAGATAATTCAACATAGAACCGCCCTCCCCTCCGAAAATACATTCTACAAAATGAGTGTTTATTGATTACTAAATAGAACAGATGAAAATCAAAATAAACAAATCTTCATTTGTAAAGTATCTTAGCAACCTATTTTTACATTTGCTAAAAGATTAAACAAATTACTAAAATTCATAATTAATAGATTGAAATTAAATTTATGAATGATAAATTTCCTTCTTCTCTATTGAAATGTATTGATAATATTCATTGGGCAAGGAATTATGAATAAAACTGACATTGTATTAGGATATGACAAATAGCCTTTACTTGCAACAATCTTGCATATCAATGCCACATGGCCAATCACAAAATAACAGTTTAAACAATGATTTTTTTGAGCTCCCAATCAATTTCATATTGTCATCAATAATATAATACTATTATTTAGTATAGTGTGTTTGGGGATCCAATGTAACATTTTTATCAACAAAGAATCCAATTTTTTGCAAAGGATTATTAGTTGTAATCAGTGAATATTGTATATTGATTGAAAGAGCTTTAATTCACTACTCTAATTGCACAAACCGTTTTTTGGTTTTTAATAATTTGCTGTGCTAAGTTAAATTCTGATTAGTTTCTGAGAGCCTCTTTATGCACAATATTTCTTGTTCTTCCATCTTTTGCAAATATATAATCTTTTTCGTTTTTCACTACACATTAACATCTAACATTGCTGACTATGTGAAATGGCTCCATGTATCCCACGACTTATGAGGTCAAAAAATATTTTTATACTTCATATCAAAGTCTCTATCTCAGTTTGACCAGAAATTATATATGTTGCCATTTAATTATTCCCAGTGACCTTGGAGATCAATGACAGTCTATGTTGGAGCATCAATATCCATACAAAACATTATGTGTCTGGAACTTTCCATTTTGGCCATGATCCAAACAGATACACATCATAGTAGTAGAGACACACATTATCTCTTTCATTGTCAGAGAAGTTTGTTTTTTCTTCTTTTTTTTATACAATCCTGAATTTCTTTTGGTATAAACATTACTAACTCATGTTAGAGAAAATAAACTTTTATTTGATATTAACAGGTTTAAAAGTGACAATATTAATGCTTATATAAAAAATTAATGAGAGGTTCATTCTCTACTACATATCTCTCTCTGTTTGTAAAATCATTTGAACAAATATGTTCATTGGTAAAAAGAATCCTCTACAGACTCTTTGGTAACTAATCAGATTTATTTGAGACAGGAACATCCTGTCACGCTAATTGCAGTTGAAGGTCATTTCAGATAGCTCTGTTTTTATACAAGTTTTTTATTATTCTATCCTGATTATCTGACTATTTTTCACACTGGTAGGTCATCTTGTATAGTTATTCTTTATGAGTTATTTTCAGCAGTTTGTGTTAACCATGATGATATTCAATACCATAGTAGATGAGGACCAAAGGGAGTTTTTGTATCATTTCCAGCCTCCAGTGGATAACTCATAATGCATCAAAATTTTGGGCAAGTGTCAGTCTTTCATTCACAGATATCAAATAGACATACATCCAGTTCTATTACAAATAATACTGGGTAATCTGAAAAATAAAAAAAATGACTTACCTTTCTTGAATTTTTTAATGGGAATCTTCTTCAGGTGACGACTTGGCAGTCGGGATCGATGTCTTCGGGCAACATTTCGACAGGATCTACCCATCTGGAAGAAAAAAGTAAAAGAGAAAATTAAGACCTTTAGATTTGAGTAGAAATATACCAGTTGAATACAAATTACAAAAGTCAGCAACATTAGATGAAAAAATTAAAATAAAAACAAGGGTAAAGATATAATTGATAAATATTTGATATTCAACCAGTATTTTGATACTTGTATTAAAATGTGTGCATTTGTACATCTTTCTCTACTAGCTGTACCCATGAAAATTCCATATAATACTTACAAAATAATTACACAAATTTAAACTATAAATAACATTCTGAAATAAATCATTGATTTCTACTGTAAAATTTGGTGAATTAATAAAACACATACCAAAACAAAATAAATATAACTTAACATAAATAGAAATTTAAAACTTTTCAAAAACTTGAATGAAAAATTGAAGATTTAGTGATTTGGTCTTGTGAAATAGGTAAATATATTTATCAAATTTAAAAAAAAAATCTTTTAGGTTTGTGTGTGTGTGTGTGGTTCAATTTATAAGAATAAGGTTGTTGATTTGTGAGGTCAAGGTTAATAATAACACTATCAAAGCTGAGAATATCTATAAAAGCTACCAACAAAATAATCACTTAAAAAATGAAAAATTATTCAAGTTCAAAGTTATTTTTTAAAGTAAAATATGCAAATTAGCTACCCCTCCCCATCAGGGAAATGTTGCTAGCTTTGTTGAGTTATATAAACAAAACTTAGTTTAAGACATGTGCAGACAGTTATGTAACCGGATACATTTAAATACACAAACCTTTTCAAATTTAATGTTAAAAGAGAATATATGAAAATTTAATGTTTGCAAATATTTTTTTCATAAAACTCTAAATGTTAGATGACTTTAAATATATATGAAAGTGAAAAAAACTATATGTGAATCAATAATATCAGTCATGTATTTATTGAAACTTTTTTTAAATGACACATTGGACCATCTTTTGTGTATATAGAAGGAAAAAAATAGAGGGTGGGAAATAAATATTTGTTTGTTCTGCTTATGATCAGTCTTTCGATCTCCAGTCTGTTTAAGATTGGTTTGGTTTCTTTGCACAATTATGGGGTTTCAAGTAAATGTTCTTTGTTGAGGTGTGTGTGTGGGGGGGGGGGGGGGGGCAAAAAGAAGCGAGTCAAAGGCCTTATTCGCAGGCTACAACATTGTCGTCTACCAGCAGCTGAAGTCACAACACTGTTTCTTTGCATTCGGGAGGGCACGGGTTCAACTCCGGCAGGCAAGACAATGTCTTGCTTTTTTTCTAAATGAGTACAGTAGTACTTGTTCTCCGTCACACTCCCCCCTGATGTCCTCATCACAAAACATGCAGGTGTGAGCTGGCCTCTTTGTTCAGGCACTCCTTCTGAGTGGAGAAGCTGTGGCTTCTTCCTCAGCCAAACTATGTTCACGTCCATCGTCAGGGGGACCACCCTCATCATCGTCAATAGCTTCTAAAGGTCCCTGGTTCAATCCCGGGTTTCGGCACCAACCAACCATTCTCCAGCCATAACTCCAGTTCGTTTTCCAAGATTGGTTTGGTTTCTTTGCACAATTATGGGGTTTCAAGTAAATGTTCTTTTTGTGAGGGGGGGGGGGGAAGCTAGTCAAATGCCTTATTCGCAGGCTACAACACTGTCGTCTACCAGCAGCTGAAGTCGCAACACTGTTATTGCCGTCATCCCACTTCTACTTATACTACCATTTCCCATTATCTTCCGGGCACATAAGTCGAACCTCGCGTCCATCCAGTGCCCAAATCACATTTCTTTGCATTCAGGAGGGTGCGGGTTCAACTCCGGCAGGCAAGACAATGTCTTGCTCTTTTTCTAAATGAGTACAGTAGTACTCGTTCTCCATCACAGTGTATTCTCAGTCCTGAGTTTAGATATAATTCAGTTGTTCTTACATTTTTGTGTAGTACTTGATACTGACTATAAATTAAATACTCATACTTGCTTAATTCCTGAAGTTACTGTGAAGTTTTCTTCTAAGAATATATCCCAGTATACAAAATCAGGCCAGCCTCTACTTGTAAAATCTTAGTAGTTAGTCATTAAATTTGTTACATCTCCAGAACTGGTTATTTTTATATAACATATAAAAATAAAATATTATATAATATATAACAGGTTATTTTTTTAAATATACTTTTAAATTTAACCAAACAAATATGGAAGACCAAAAGTAGCACTTTGAAAGCATTTACATCACAACAGTTAAATAAATCAACACATCTACTGACATTTAGATCAATGATATGTTTTTATGGGTTCATTTTAAAATAAAAAATATTAAAAATAGTAGTATGCTACTAAAATTCACCAACCTATTGTACACATCTATACCATTAAATAAAAATTATACACTGATATACTTGAGGACACATGTCCTCATTTTGATTGTTGTTATAGACACAATGTTTTGATTGTTGTGTAGCCCCCAGCCTTTCTCAGGTGTCTGTAATTGTCAGTAACCTTCTGGGAAATTCAAACCAAACTCATGGTTCAGTGTATACAGTCATCAGTTAAATTCTATTGAGATTCCTAGAGATTGTGATCTAAATTTCTGGATAGATCATAAAAGTCATATATTCTGATTCAATGAGAAAATCTGAGAAGTAACATCATTAAGAGGAATTAATTGATACAAGATATCATCTAGGCATAGACAGCAGACAATCTAGCCACATGGATTGAATAAAGGAGAGGTATGGACAAAATTTTAGTATGACAGCCCCTGCCTTTCTTTAAACTTTTATTTAAAATTTCCTTAAAAACACAGCCTAAACCAACATATAAAAAAAATTTCTATGAATTTATTAATTATAATAATGAAATAAATAACATTAAAAGGAGCATATCTTCAAGAGAAAAAAACAGTAAGAATGTGCCATTTTGACAGATACAGATTTTAATTTATAAAATTCTCTGTTTTATAGACTGTACAACAAATAATTTTTACATGTCATTTTTTTTTTTTACCCTTCCTCTTCATAACACAGCAAAAATTACGTTATGTTTCATTCGTTTTTTTTTTTTCTTTTTCAGTTTTGTTGAATTCTAATCCATGAGAGTTAAAAACCATAAAAAAATTTGGCCATACCAAAAATAAAGAGTTTAGTTTAAAATGTTCAGAAGGTACAATCAGGATGAGTACATTAGTCTGAATACATCTATTAATAATAATAATAATAATAATAATAATAATAATAATAATAATGATCATTTCTCATCTCAGAAATTTAGACAAAAATTACTATCAACTTTTGTTCATTCTGATTTTATAGGGGGTGGAGGGTTAACAATAGTTTTATGGTAAACCAAAATTAAATAAATTTAGTTTATATAAAGAACACAAATTTTGAGATTTCAATAACTTTTGCATTTGACAAGTTTTTTATTCTACCTTCCCAAACATGGATCTTTTTAATGGTATACCAATAAACATTTTTATAAAATTGAGTATATGCCACCATTACACTGTTTTACTCTTGGTTTTTTCAATAAAAATTGAGAATAATGACAATAAGCATATTTATTAAACTAAATAAGATTTTTGTTTTGTTATTACTTCTTAAATGCAGCTGAACAAACCAGAGGCATTTTTAAAATCTATAGATAAGATAAACGATTATATTTTGAATCTCCTTTAAAATATCAAATGATTATTTCTCTCAACTTGCCAAATCATCTGCTCATAAGCTTCCTTTGTCAGCCATTAAGTTTGGCATTAAATGATATTTGATTCCTAAAATTTACAACTGCAAACAAATAAGATACTCTATAATTAGTGTTTAATAATTATCTCTCTCAAGAAATTATAATAATCAGAAATAGAAACACCACATTATCAAAGTTACTTTATTCTCTAAATTAGAGTATTTAATACTATCATAACAAAATCCCACTGTTTCATCATATTTTGCTATTACAGTAATATGCATATAAAAATTGGATCATAAAATACATTCCAGTATTATTATTTTTAATTCAGAATCAAACATTCTTTGATTTTGATTTTCTTTCTAAAATCCCCAAATATGTGAGTTATTTACATGCCAACACATTCCTGTTTAACATCCATAGTGAATTTTACATACATGCATCATCCAACAATAAGCATGCTTCAATGGAACAAGAAAAAGCAAGTTAAAAACCTTTACATGCAACAGAAAACAATCACTTACATTCAACACATACACGATGAGTGGAGCCTTTTTTTAAAAATAACATTTAAAAGGAAACATCAGTCACAATCAATTAAATAAGTTTCTTTAAACAATACAAGCTTTTATTTAACATCATTTTTGTTTTAATCTAAATTATCTATTAATATTTAGTTTAAATAATTTGGTATCATAAGAGTAATATATTTTGCAAACATGGTTGACTCCCATTATTACAACACCCTTAGGGATTTAAAAATGACACTATAATAAATTTGATAGTGGGTTTTATACAAAGTCTATTAATAATTATTTCAAGCTTATCATCAATTGATAAGTTTTCTTTTTAATTAATGTGCTACTTTAGGCACCATTATTTTAACTGCAAAAAGTAAGTAAAATTGTTGGGGTAGCCTAAAGTCAGTGTCAGTAGATCACCCAATTAGGAATCGCAAGCTTCCAGGTTCAATACTGGACCCTGCCCAACTCAGCATATGAATAGCACAGATTGGGTAATCTGATCTGTGCAGTAAAGTGGAGAGTGACGGTAGGTGTGGTGTTCCACCTCAGCAAAAACAATCTCCCTAGTCTAGTGCTAACAAAAAGTGGATAGATTCCCTTGCTGCCGACTGATAACGACAATAGGCCACTCCACCAACAATTGTTACATTGGTCATGCTGATCATCTAGTGCAGGGATCACCAAACTTTTTTTACAGTGGGCCTGGATAATTGAAAAAATAACAAGGGTGGGCCAGATAATTGAAAAAATAATGAGTGCTGGCCGGATTATTGAAAAAATAACAAGCCCGGGCCACATTATTATTGTGTTCAATACTTGCTAGCCAGAACGAAAGCTCTGAGAAAAAGATGTAAAACAAAATTATCTTTCCATATTATATTCATGGATGAGTGGTGTAAGATGCACAAAAACAAATTTAACCAACATATTTATTTTCAAAACATTATCAAAGAATGCAACATTAGCTGAAAGGTTTAGTGAGATTTGTGAAACTGAAATTTGCCTTTCAAGATATCAAATGTTTGGTTTGGAATTGCCACATCCAATAAAGAGAATTGCTTTCAAATGTTTATCAGTCAATTTTGTTAGATGGGTTGATTCCATAGTCAAGCCCATGAAGATTTTGTAAGCTTAACATGATATTTAAATGGTATCAAAAGTCTCCATTCCTCGGCAGGCCTGATAAAATGCCTTCATGAGCTGGATCCAGCCCACGGACCGTAGTTTGGTAACCCCTAATCTAGTGAAAATAAGACCAAAATTCACCTTTCATTGTTTATTCCCTTCCTTCAGTTACTGAGACAATGGAAATAGATGACAAACATAATGTGCAGGATAGATTCTTAAGTCTCTTTTGTTTTTAGAAGGAACCAGCTTTTCTAAAATCTATAAGTGTTTTTTCTCTCTCATAGTTAGTCTTAGGCATATCTCAAGCCACAAAAACGAGACCAGTTTCTGTATCATAAATCACTAAATTCAGCTCCTGCTTTAATGGGTGGCATACCAGACCAGCTCTCATGACCATTTAGATAGGTGATAGAGTCTGATCATTTTGTCAACTTTTTGTTAATTGTTTTCAGGTCAGGGTGCCAAGATAAAGCATCATATCTTATTACATTTAGCCTTAACAAAATTTTGAACTTTATCAACTTGTCTCTTTTTTTGTTTGCTTTCTTTATAACTCATTTATTGGAACCACAGTGTTAGACTTTTTTGTTACAATATTTCATCTGTTATATACTAAATTTTCCTTGGATATGTCTTTTTTTTTCTATCAAAATTTCATAAAAGTACAAAAGACAAGGAAATTTGTCCAAATAAAGCACTACAATAAGTAGAATACCTTTTAAAACATTCATACAAGATATGCAAGTTATATTTGCCTTGAAGTCAAAAGTTAATATTGAATAAAAACTAAAAGGCATTCAGTTTAGTCACAAAAGAGTTATATATAATCTTATTTACCTCTTTAAACTTATAAGCCAAAAATTTTATACTGAGTGCTATTTTATTATACACCATAAGCTTAATTATGTAAAAGGTTTAATATAGCAACCATTTCACAACCTTTCTTTTAATGGAATAACGAATAACTTCAAAGATATCTTGAACCTGGAACAAAGAGGGAATGTGCTTGACTTTTATTTATTTTTTTAGCTTCTGAACTAAGATTCAAAAGGTTAATAACCATTGCAAGTTACATGGATGGTATGGTACATTGAAAAATATCTGAAAAGAAGATATGATTTTTGGGTGCATAAAAATTTACTTATGTAGCTCTATCTTAATTTCCTCTTCTTCAAATAAAATTATTAGCTATAATGTTTTATATGAAACAAGATAGGCCTATTTTTACATCTCACTAGCATGCAGGTCCTTAATCTTTGAGGGCTCAGCTATCTTGTTGAACCAGAGTTCAAATAATTAAGCACAAAACATACTCAAACTTCCTTCCAGAGAACAATCATCTCATTAGAAAAAGACTCTGAATAGTTGCTATATTAAACTTTTTATTAGTAGTATCAGATATGATCTCCCTGAGAATATTAAGCTTAGTGTTTAGTAAATTAGCACCCAACCCAAAATATGAGGGTTATGGGTTTAAAGATTTAATATTAAATTTCATTAATGAAGCTACATTAATAGGTAAAAATTTGCTTATTGTGACAAAAAACCCAAATACATCCAAATAAATTTAAACTATGACAATACTGAACATGCAAGAACCATATATATGATTAATAGATAGACGAGAACCATGAAATGAAAAAAATAAATGATTAGTTTAGAGATAGCAAGGTGCTTCAGACAAAATGATAGTGGTATTAGAGTAGTTGGGTTGTTTGCCTACCTGACTTACCATCACAAAACACCCAATCATTAAACAGCCACCCATAACTGCCGCAAAGGGAAACAGGTAGTTTTTCATATTAAATGGGATATGTGGATCCAATATCAGTGTATAACTATTTGAAAAAAAGAAAAAGGAAAAAATTAAAATTTCATGAAACCACTTGATTTATTATACACTAAATTTATGTAGTATCAAAATAAGACTTCAGATATTTTGACTTGTCCATCATTTCTTACAAAATCTAACATTTTTAACAGCAAATCTGAATTATTTGCCAGATCAAATTATATTTTACTAGACAAGTCTAATTTTTGCCAGGATCAAAGTGATTTGCAGATCATTAAGATTTTCAATATAAACAAATGTATTCTAAATCCCATTGTCACAATCTAAAATATATACTAAAGTGAATTAAAACCTTTGCAATATTTTGGTAACATTAAGTACAATTTGGCAGTTTCTGATGCTTTTGCCAAGGTCATGAAGGTGGTGAGAGCTACTTGCTGGATTTGACTCTATGGCTTGGAACATGGGCTTGGAATTTGTGGTTTTAGGCCTAACTGACATGCCTGATTGTTGAAGTTCTTGCAGCCTGAGCCATTTCTTGAAACATCTGATTGCTGTACTGTAATCACCTTCACTACAACAAATGTCTTTGGTTGTTCCCATGGCATAAGATCCCAAATTGTGGGTTTATCTAGGCAGCTTTAAAATCACACACAGAGGGATGCAATGAATGTGTTAGTGCACCAACTACCACAATACTACAACCACATCTGGTAACCTACCACAGCATGAACTGCTTTGGTCACATGATATATACACCACAAAACTAACAGATACCAAAATATTGCAAAACTTTTGACTCACCCAAGTACATTCTTATTTAACCAAGAATATTAAATAAACTTATTTTTATCATAAATATACCAATAGTAGAACGAGAAGAGTCCTTCACAGCAAAAATTATTCAAACAACTGAACTTCCTCTTCATATTATTGTTATTATTATTATTATTATTAGAATGTTTTTGACAATCCATTTTTCAGTATTTGTCAGATATATAATCCATGAGGCAAGTAAAAATTTCAGTGGTTTTCTTTACTTAATAATGTAGGTGTTGAAAAACTCCATGTATAATTTGGAATTACTGAGATACTTGGTGCACATAGCTATGGTGGAATAGAAGGATCCAATTGATACATTACACACCATTTTTTGTTGCTCTTGTCTTTGAATTTATTTTGCCATGGGAAAGTTTTTTCCTCAACAGATTGACATGGACTGAAGAATGGATTGGATGAAACATTGTTTTAACAGCATCAACAATATGAAGAAGGAATTCCATTGTTCAAAAAACTTCTGGTAAGTATGAGAGTTGTTCAATAAATAAGGTGACTTTTATAATATAACAACTCACATTTCACCCAGGAAAAAAAAATGTTTGCTTTATTTTTCAATATAATCTCCATTCTTTACAACACGTTTTTCCCATTGAAAAAAAAAAAAGCTTTTGAATTCCTTCAGACTGAGATTTTAGTCATTTGTCCATGGTGTTGTTCACTTCATCATCACTTAAAAACATTATTCCATAGAGAAATTCTTTGAAGAAGCCAGATCTAAACTGAAGGAGGATGTGATAGTTGTTCTTAACCAAATTGACTGATGATTTCAACCGTTCTAGCATTATCCAAATGAAACCCAACAACTGACCTTACAAAAGTCATCATGCACAATTTTGTATGTTGTACCCACAGAAATTCCCATTTGTTTAGAAATTTCCTCTATTGTAACTCTTCTGTCAGTCAAAATTAGCACATTAATTGAATCCACCTTTTCAGGTGGGCCTGTCTGACCTGTCTTCATCTTGAATATTATTTCAACCGTCTTTAGCCCATTTGTAAACATTTTTTGACTAAAATTTGCTTTTCCATATACATCACACATTTTTCTGTAAATTTCACATGGTTTGCCCTTCTCAACCACCAAAAATTGAAGACAGACCTCTTTTCAAGCCTGACTGTTTAATTTGCCGCCATTTTTAATAGCCTCAAAACAAATATTTCAGTGAGGTTAAAATGATTTTTGCTATAAACCAATTCTAAACAATTTTATTTTTATTTTAAGAGATTGTTAAGTGATAACAGATGGACAGACAACAAAGCCATTTGGTGAAATGTAAAAAGAGAAAACAAGGGAGATAATTAGATGAAGGTAACAATTATTTTCATGTTTATTGAACAAGATAAAAAGTTTTGATAGCCAAAAGATTTAATTTTTGAAGTATTAGGTTTGGTTTCTCTGTTTAATGGCATATCAACTTTCATGGGTTATTTAATGGCAAACCCATTATTGTAGAACAACAGTAGCAATACTATTTAACCCATATCTGGGTGAATGATGGGGTTCATATCTTTGCCAAGGGTATTAGTCTTAAAGTGAACATAATAGCATGACTGGAGTTTGAATTTGTTTAGTAGTGTCATAGCCTAGCAATTTAGCCACTAGACCAGAGAAACTCCCCTACCTTTTAAAGTAATAATCTAAAAATAATTTAATGTTTGACATGCAAGTCATAATAATTCTAAAAATTGAAATTAAAAAAATTAATTCTGAAATTCAACCCAAAGTCGCTGTTTAATTAAGTTATCATACAAAAGAGCTTTAAAGTAAATTCAAATGCAATTTTTGTCATGGTTGGCAGAGTATATGTGGAAATCATATCTCATCAGTGAAAAAAATGAAATTAAAATATGGCATTTACTCAACCCTCAAGGAAATTGGCTATTTAAAACAAACTTTTTAAGAAGCATATTAATTCAAACTGCTTTGAAAATTTAAACTCTTGACTTGTATAGTTTTAAATCAATATTAAGTAAAGTGTAGTTTCACTCAGTGATTAAAAAGATGATTGCTTGTTAAGTTTATGTCAAAAAAGGATTAAAAAATAATTTACATAAACATGGACAAAATGAGTTGTATAAAAATTAAATCTCTGATTAAAATTAAGTTGCACTAGTAACTGAATTACAATTCAACAACTTTGGCATTTTACCTGGCATAATGGTTAGCTAGTCTAGCAGACCATTGTTAGTGAGTTTGGTTATCATTGCCTTGTACCAAACCGAATTTAGTAAATGAGTATACTTCAGCAAATATCCAATTTAATACATGAGAAAGTAATAATAATAAAAAATTAAGATTTCATCAAATTTGAGATTTGTGTGTGAAAATCAAAAAGGAATTAGGATTGTTTAATTACTTACTCTTTTCTTTGACTGAACTGGTAGAAAGCTGCAAGCTCATTTCCACTTTGCCAACCAACAAATACTGATGGTATCTTCACCTTATTCCCAACTAAAAGACAAAAAATATATATTAAAGCAAGAAAAACTAAAAGTTATTCGTCTGGCCAATAAATCTATAATTTTCATTCTTTTTTTTTTAGTACATATAACTTTATACCAAACAAGATAATTGCACACTTACATTTGAACAATATATCAGCCATGTCACAAAAACTGTTGCCATAGAAATTATAGTCCAGATAAAAAGCTTTTAACCTGGACTATTATTAATTCACTTCAATATTTGAAGTTTGATGTTGGAAGAAGTCAAAATTCAATTCAGAAAAATCTAAGAAATTGTATTATTAGAGAAATATTACAAAGAAAATATACCCTTCATTTATCATTTAAAATATATGCAAAACAATTCAATAAAAAATAAAAACTGTACAAGTTTATTAACCAATCTAAGAAAGAGAGAAAAGTGTTTACAACTTACAATATTCAGTATACTTTTTACTAAAAATTAAATTTATTCAGATAAAATTTCCTTGCTTTAATAATGAGGGTCCATGTTAGATACCAGTCCCCCCCCCTCACCAATTCAACACAAATAGCACTGCTTTGGTAATCTGATCTGTGCAGTGAAGCATCTGAGGCTTGACGCTAAGTGTGGTGCTCCACAACAAAAACAATCTCCCTGGTCTAGAACTAGAGAAAAGGGGATAGACCTATTGCTGTTCAGCTGATACTGACAATAGGCCACTCCACAGACTTTACTACCTCTCCATAGTAGTTGATTTACTGAAAGGTATTATATAAAGGAAGATATGTAAACCATTGTAAAATAATGCTTATATATCAAAGACAGCTCTGTAATCATTATTATCATTACTATTATCAATGTCTCATATATTGAGCATAGATTTAAGTATGAATTATGACTGTACAAACATTTTGGAACATAAGCGTAATTTTCCTTCAGCTACAATTTTAGCAATGCCTACTTGTTTGTAAACATTATATGATAACATGTAACATCAATCTTTAAAGTTAGTTATGTCTAGTAGGATTGTTTTTTTCCCTTTCCTTTTTTTTTTACTGACATTGACACAAAACATTCAATGTGGCCTTTCTTCTGTTACAGTTTATAGCTGTTTCTAGTTAGCTGAAAGACTGGTTTTCAGTAAATATTGTTTCACCTGTTTTAGTAGAGTTTTTTTTTTTCTTTTTAAGGTGGTGGGGGTATTTATTTCAATTTTCTTCTAAGTTTGCTTTTTTTCTCTTACCCAATGAAGAAAGTAAGACAGCAATGAAATAGAATTATCCTTCCAAAATTTGTCTGAACATTTATACATCAACAAAATTTACATAAAATACAATTTAGAAACAATAGAATAGGATCTAAGACCACACCAACTAAGCTGGTAATCTTTGTTGTATATGTGAATGGAAATTTCACTATTTTAGTCAAATTCTCTAAAATTAAAATGATAATATGCCAGAGAGCTGAAACAGCTGTGGAAGGTGACAATGATACTAATTGTGTTTGGTGCTCTGGGAACAGTCCCAAAACACCTAGAAAAGAAACTGGAGGAATTGGAAATCTGAGGAAGAATCACAAACCATACAGACCACGGCATTGTTAACATTGGCTAAAATACTTAGAACAGTCCTGGAGACTTGCTGTCAGTGAAATTCCAGTTAAAACTGGTGTGAAAAACTCACAAAGAATGAAATGCATATCTACAGTTGGAGTCAAAACAACACAGAAAACTGTTGTTTTTTGTTTTTGTTTTTAATTTTATTGATAATTGTTTTAAGCATGCTGAAAAAGATATCAATTAAATTCTGAAAAAATAATTCTATTTCTATCATCTTGTGAGCAAAAATGTATAAAGAAGATTTGAAATGAAACACTGAAATAATAGTTTTATGTGTGTTCAATTTTACTATGCCTTCTTCTATCTGACTGGTTATATAGGTTATTTCAAAACGCAATAATTTTGACAACCTGTATTTAAACTATTTTAAATATTTAAAAAAAAAAAAAAAAAACATTTATATACACTATCTGCAATAGCTTTCTAAAAAGATTTTCTGGATGAATGAGTTAACAAAGGTAACCAGCCTCAACACTTTTGATCTTATTCACACACACACACAGTCTCACAAATTTTATTGACCAAATTCAATATTTGGTCTAGTATAGACTAGGCCAATTTCACATTAAATTTATCTCTCACATTTGAGATTTATAGACAAAACATTTTTCCTTTGAAAACAACATAGCTATGCACAACACAAAGGAGTGGACACTCGCATGAGGTTAGCACCTGATAATCATTTCAACTTCAAAATAAGTGTTCCCAACTGACTAACATTGTAGCATAACATTTTCCATGTGTAAATTCTATCCTCTTAGCCTTAGGGTTACATCCTTTATGAAACAATAAACAAAATCAGGTCTCATTAATTTTTGTTACTATTAAAAAGGTCACACATTAAGATGATAATATCCTTTTATGTTCTCACCAATTATGGCAATACAAAACCAGTTTCTCTAGTTTACTATTCAGTGTTGTTAACATTCAAATGTTTATCAAAGACATCAACTTATTTACTTGAAATTCCCTTTTTGTTATTATTTCTTTAAACAACAGATACACTCAAAGCAAGTTATCAAATCTCTGTCCAATTAATTCACTCCTGATAGATAGATGGTGTATTTTTAGTAGTTTACATGTTCTTGATTTCACTACAAAATAATACATATTGATTAACTAGTGGGATTTATTGATTGCTTTTAACAGTATGTCAAACTGTCTAGGGTTAATTTATGCTTAGATGTTAGGGAATAGTGTTCATTGTGCATTCATATTTACAATTTTTGGGTAGCTGTTTAAGATTTCTCTGTGTCTTGCACATGGTCCTATTTAATATGAATATCTTTTAAACAAATCTATTAGACCCATAGATGGGACTCTAATAGGTACAAACAGTTCTGAGTGGGCATGGGAGTAATGGCAATGAAGGGGTGATTCCGCAATCTCCAAAGTTCCAAAACTGGGGCCTCGCCATCAGATGCAGTTTAGGATCATACCTAGGACACCACCATTTTTTTTTTTGGGGGGGAGGGGGTCCTTACCATCTCTGCAGTGGATACAGTCAGCATATTCTACAACAGGGCAAAAGTGGAATCTTATCAATTGCATTTTTTTTATATCAAACCAATTAACACATTTTATAGATCATTATTATGTGTACAGGTATTATTTCCAACATGTTTCATTAAATATGACAGACAAAAATTGTTTATCATGTCTTTAAGATTTTTTTAAACAATCCTGAGCTGGCATATTTAATGAAACATGTCTAAAAATGCATCTGGTGCCTTATATAATACAATGTGGGGGCACATGGTGAAATGGACACGGCAAGACATGTTCAAATCCTGGACAAGACTGTTTGCGTTTCACATAGGGCTAATACTCTTGGGAAAGATATGCATCCAACTACTCTCCCTCTTGCTATGGGTAAATAGTAAAGCAGACTGGGCTCTTTAACCTTGGTTAGGCAACCAGTCTAGAAGGAAAACTGAATTCAAATCTGTTAAACTCTGTTTAAGAAATTCTTTTCATATCACATACTACTTGTGTGGAGGGGTTGGTATATATATATATATATATATATATATTACAATGTCTAAAAATAGTCAAACCTAATGGAAATTTTAATGGTAAGAGCGTAAAACTGATTTTCAAAATCTTTATGGTAATTTTCTTTTTTTTTCTTTTTTTCAATTAAAACAAAAAGGGTTAATTAAATATTTGATTAAAATGCTCTCACTTTCCAATAAAGAAAATATTCTCTAAACAAAAGAACAGAAAAGAAAATGTAGGAAAATATTTTTATGGATATTGTTGACATTATTATCCCCATGGAAAAAACAGAAAACTGATACTTAGAAGAAAAAGAAATGTTATTGTTAGCTATAACAACAGTAGTGAGCTGAGAGAGAGAGAGAGAGAATAATCAACAGGTTTTTTTTCAAATGTCCTCTATTTCTCAATGACCTTCACTTTTATAACCATCCTCTTCCCCCTCCTCTTCTTATTCTTACCATGGGAAAGGACTCAGCCATAGTTAAAACACTTTCCTTGACATGTTCACATCCTTAGGTAAACTAATTGACTATTAAAATTCAATCTGGTTGGTTGGTTGATTTTTTTTTTAATGAATGGAATTTATTCACATAGATTTTTAAAATTTGCTAATACTACATTTGACCTGGTATTAACAAAATATTTTTACATGTTAGAGTAGAATAGTACAAATAGTATTTTATATCCATTTAGGGGTTGGTCTAGAAGTCTCAAAACATGTTTCACAATTACAATCCCTTAACCATACTAAAATAAACTTAGTAAATATTTTTAAATGTTATTCCACAAAATGTTGCATATAGATTAACACACAAAATACTTACTTTCACTGCATATCAAGAGACATAGTTGAGCAGGAAGGAAATTATTGGCATTTTTGCATAGAGTTATATGGTTTCACATATTCCTATCCATTAATAACATTTTTCTAACAAATCTATTTGATCCATAGATGGACTCTAACAGGTTCGACCATTTCAGGTCAGTGTTGTTGTTGGCATCCTTCTTCTGTCTGCTTAAGATGGTGGTATAGTGTTAAAAAAAAATGTTTTTTTTTTTTAAATGAAAAGGTATTTCAAACTCTCCAGGACTCATGTGTCATACCCAGGATATATTAGTGTATTTAAACCCAAGCAAAACAAGATTCACCTTTTAAATCTTTAATTGAAATTCAGTTTTCTACAGTTTGGAACAGGTCAATCACTCTACAGTGCCCAACAAAAGTTGTATTAAAAGTTACTGAATACAGTAGGCAATAAAATACTATTATTATTTGTAGAACAATAACCTAAAGAACATAATTCTGAAATAACAATTTTTGCAAATAATTACTAATTACAAATGGAAAATAAACTGAACAGTAGTCATTCTAAGATAATTTACTTCAAAATAGAAACATTTTATAAAAACACATCCGTGTCTTTAGAATAGAGAATTTCTTACTAATGAGATTTAACACTATGTATTTACCCAACCCCTTTGCCATGTACAGGACATGACACAAGGTCAATATTTAAGTTGAGTAAAGCTGGCTTGAATTCAGACTTTTACTTCAACTAGATTGGTCACTTTATTAAGGCTAAAGAATCCAATCCGCCCAATTATTTACCCATAGCTGAGAGAGAAGAGATGGATTCAACCTTTCCAATAGGCATTATCTCAAAGTCAAACATCTTTCTCTGAGATTTGAACTCTGTTACTGATACACTAAGCATGCCTCATTATTTAACAGTATGTATACTAAATTTAGAAAATGTCAGTAATTTTACATTTACAAAGATTTTAAAAATTATCTGCCTGAATTCAATTTTGTTTGTCTTTGGCAACCCAACTTTATAAATTCAAATCTAAACAAATGATACATTGAAAAGAAAACAATGAAAAGAACACCAGGATCAAAGTAATTTGCCATGCAAATTATAAAATTTGGTAGGTATTATCATTATTAAAAATGAACTACAATAGTATCTTCATCAAATATGTGCAGAAAGATTTTTTAACTGTATGTACAAGTATACTCACTGCCTATATAACAGAAACAATATTTGGGTAGAAACAAAAGACAGATGGTTAGCACAAGCTAAATCAATTACTACTAAGTAGTAAATTCAATCTTCGGTGAGTGCCCCATATTTGTGGCTTTTTGCCAAACTTAAGCTATACTTTTTTTTAAAGATTTGTAGTCAAAGCAGGCTTGAAGAACTAGATCACCAAAGTTAAGCAGCAATAAGCTCACTCAGTGTTACATAATTGATGGGTTGCCTATCAATTATTTATGATAGTGTAGTTAAAACCAAACAAAAGGTTTTATCAAAAAATACAGGGAATTTGATTGATAAGATTTAACCTTGTACGTGACCTCTTCTCTAATTGGACTGCCAACATGAGAATCTAGGTTAGAGAACAAGGCAGATTGCAATAGCACTCTGTCCGTTCAAGGTCAAAATCTCCATACATTTATCTGACTATGAAATAAAATATGAGCTCTAAGTAAAACAACAAAGTCTTGTGTTCGTTAACTAAAAAACAAACAATGGACCACGATCAAGTCAGCTACCAGACCTAGATAGAAGATAGCAGAATACCAGAACCAGCTAAAAAGAAAAAACAGAAGCTAAGTTATACAAGATAAGTATACGCCGATTTAAAGAATGGCTATGTAACATCAGTATTTAGATATGTGACCATTTATGAACAGCAGGAACTGTAAATAACCAGTGAACCAGATCAATTCCAAAAAAGGTTTTTTTTTTTTTGTATCATAAGAATAAAAAAAATGCCATAAGAATAAAAAAAATTTGAACCATTTCTGCTTATAAAGCAGACAATAATTTGAAGACAAAATGTAGACAGTTTTGAAAAGTATAATTAACCAATTCAGATCTCTCCAGCAAAATAAGATTGCTGGTGAGATTCTCTTTGCTCAAAATGAACAGAGATAATTTATTCACTATTAAACAAAGTATATAAATAGGTTACCCCACTATTTTACAATTTTTCTGTTCTTCTATTTGATCAAAAGCAAAATTGAAAAAATAAAAATTATCAAGCTGACATTTAAAAAAATCCTGAATGTCATTTTTCACAGATATTATTAACCTAGTTAATAAATTTCAACTGGTTAGACATTGCAAAGATAATTTGCTTTCAAAGTCACATCCAATAATAATTGTGCAACTAAAAAACATCAGATTTTTTTTTTAAATCTTCTTTTTTTATTTTTATTTGGCCTTGTTAGAAATTCACAAAGTCGAATTTATTCCACGAAAAATTTAAAATGACTTATCAATAGAGAATAATTATAGTACTGCAATCTTGCACTTAAAGAAAAATATTTCTTTTAAACCAAATGTTACAAACTGAGTAAGTTTACAAAACACTAAAAAAAAATATATTTAATAAAATATTTTTTTAAATGAAAGGAAAAGGTGAAGAAAAGAAATAGGTATTTAATAAGCTTATTTTAGTCAGGCATAAGCTACAAATGTAGGGTACCCAATAAAGCATTTTTGGGGGTTATGCTGAAGACATTTTTGTTTTATTCATTCATGTTGGGTATTCAATTTTTTTTTAAAAATCATTTTTTGATCTACTTAACCCATAAATAAGACTACCAGGTACTACTACTCCAGATCAGAGTGGTTTGGTTTGGTTTGTTTTGTTTTACGGCATATCAACCTCAGTGGGTCATTTAATGCCAATAAAGTTTTGAAATAAATCAATTCTTAATGGATAATACAATTTTTTTATAAATACATTTTTCTAT
Source organism: Doryteuthis pealeii (assembly GCA_023376005.1). NCBI lineage: Eukaryota > Metazoa > Mollusca > Cephalopoda > Myopsida > Loliginidae > Doryteuthis > Doryteuthis pealeii. The sequence goes on along the minus strand of CM042146.1, from coordinate 36,303,384 downwards.
TTAACCCATAGATGGGACCCTAACAGGTACTACCACTCTTCGGGTCAGAGTGGACCTTGGAGCAATGGTGATGAAGGGATACTCCACTCCTCAGCGCTCCAGAATTGAAACCTCACCACTAGATGCAGTTTACCATCATACCTAGGACCCTAAAACCTCAGCCATTGCCTTCTAAGCACATATATGATAAAATGGATTTGCCCTCAGAACAATATGGTCAGGACAATCAGATAGGTGCTAGAGCTTGACGTGACTTGATCAGAGAGGGCCTCTCCAACTATCCAAGTAAGGGCCAAAAAGTAATGGCCTATGAAATTAACTTAATACTACTCCATAGAAAGATGCTCTAAAATAATGAATACATGAAATGATTTGATACAAACACATTTTGTATCAAATTTGTCAAATAACTAGATTCATGTACAACAGAATACAGTTCCCTGATTATCATATCCAAAATGATTCAAGTTAACATTTTCATTTCAAGAGGTTCAGACAAACACATTCTTTGGATTATTGATATTACTACAACATTTCAGCCTTCTTCTTCTAATCTCTAAGAGAAAAGTTTTCTTTCTTATTTGTTGCTTTGTTTACAGATTTTGCACACATTATCATTTCTGGGAAGAGATCTAGATAATTAACAAGGAATACAACTAGAGAAGGGGGGGGGAGAAAAAAAAGTGACATACATTAGCTTGTTGACTACTTTCCTAAGTCAGGTGAGAATGGCTTTCTATATGGTTTAATTTTGCTAAGAAGGTAGAGAATTGGGAAACATTCTTATGTATAAATTACAATCACATTCATTAGAGGTTGTGAGAAATCCATTAATATATTAGCTACCAGTTTAAATCGTTATCTTGCTATGATAAAAATTAACCCCTATCTTTCCTTACAGATTGTATACTTGAAGAAGGGTGTAGAATGGATCAGCTGAAACAGCACAGTAACACATCAGATTCAAAACAAAAATGTGTTCAATTGTATAAACAAATGTTAGAATGTTAATGATTTTCTTCTAATTATTGGCAATATCTTCATTTCCTACTTCCCCATAATCAATAGATTTAAGAGTGTACTTTATAACCTTCTTCAGAAATTTTAATTGATTAATTAATTTTAGTTGCTTTTTCATTATAACTAATCAGACAGTCATTCTAAATTGTATGAATGGGATGTAATGAATGAGCTCAAAGTGAGACTTGAACTTAAATCCTAGTAACTTCTAGTCAAGATAATATTACTATTAATACTACTAGAATAACACTGAAAATGGCACCAAATGAATTTTGAAAGTTCATATGGTTAGATATAATCTAGGTAGTCCCAAAATTGACGTAAAATCCGTTTTTGACAAAAAATTTAGCCCCTGCTACAGAAAATAATTTACCAAAAATCAGGGAATTATCTGATTTTAATTAAATTTTCAGTGTTGATTTATCAACGAATGAACTTTATAATGCATTATTTATTTTATTTCAAAACTTTCTGATTTATTTCAGGTCACTTAATCCCCCCCCCCCCGTAAAATCTCGGCGAGGTTGGTCAGTGTTCAATACTAATTACAGTTTAAATAAAAAGATAAAAGACCGAAGGTGTGAATAGAAAAGAAAAAAAAATTTAATGAGGAAAAATGAGTAAAGAAAAGAAATGTAGATGGATAAAAATGAATTTAATCGATATCACATTAATCGATATCACTTACACATGTGTTTCGGTCCGTTTATCAAAATGTGTATGGATTACGCTATTATTATTATTATTAAAATAATCAGATGAAATTGAAATAATGATAATAATAATAATAGGAAAAATGTAAAAATATTCCGTACACAGAGAGATTTTTTACGACCTTCATCAGAGTGAAATTTTTTTTTTTCCCCCCTCATATTGTCGGATTCAATTTCCTTTCCATTCTTACATATATATATATATATATATATATATATATATATATGAATAAAATGGAACTTAATCCGACAGTGTGAATTTGATATATTGAAAAAACAAAAGATGTTTACAAGCATGGGATCTCAGGAGAGAATGTGCAAACTGTTTATGCATTTGTAAACATAATATATATATATATATATATATATATATTTCTGAGATTCTTAAGTTTACTGTGAAATATTAAGAAATATTTACCTGCACCAGCTCCCATGTGGACAAGGCTATCATGGTTCTTAAAGTTGTGCACAATAGCAGCATCATAACCAGCACTTTCTGCATTCAAGATCTAAAAAAAATTTTTTACAATCAAATGAGTTCAAATCTTAAAGTGACACATAAAGAGCATAAGACTTAAATTGACCTTCAGTCAAATTCAATGTGTTGAACATAATCAGGGCTTGGGACAAAATACAAAATAGTTCAACTCACAGTGTATTAGTCTACCAATAAGTCAAACTCACAAGTACCTATATTTAAAAAGTAAAATAAAATGTACTTCATTTATTTCTTGACAGTTTTGCCAGTGACTCAAAAAAATTATTAATCATGAGATATATCACTAGGTTGGCATATTGTGATATTATCAAGCCCTGGGGATATGGAAGTAGCCCAAGTGCTTAAAGATAAACAATTGTGGGAGCAGTCCAGATAATTGACTTCTTCATTTCCAAGTGATAGAGATGATTTTATTTAAATTCAGTTTTAATCAGTAGTTCCTTAAGAATCACAACTTGCACAGACTGTGTTTTTCTCGTCTGGTTTCTATATATATTCACAGCTGTTCTTTTCAGCCTGGCCAAAAAAGTCTGATAACTGGCTGCAATCAACCAATTCCATCAAATCAAGTTGCTAGTAATAGATTTACTATCACTATATACCCATACAAAATCCAACTATCAAAAATCATCCAAGAAATGCACATACATACATGGAGATGCATACATACATGCATGCATACATACATGGACACAGACATGCATGCATACATACATGGACACAGACATGCATGCATACATACATAGACACAGACATGCATGCATACATACATAGACACAGACATGCATGCATACATACATAAACACACACCCATGTATGCATAAATAAACACATGGAAACACACACGCATACATGCATAAATACACACACGCATGCATGCATAAATACACATAC